>VWZE01000190.1:14579-29741 GCA_013396675.1 Eubucco bourcierii
GGGGGGGGGGGGGGGGGGGAACCTTGGTGTCATCTCTTGCCTCTGATCCTCAGTCATGCAAAGAGTCTGAGACCTATGCATGTGTGAATCATATCGGTAGTTCTGTGATTGTTCTAACATAAAAGTTGGTGGAATGGAGTCGATTGTCATCCAGCGCTTCACAGGAGTTGGCAGGAGCTATCTTATCCTTCTGCCCATGGACTAACGGGACTCCTAATTCGAGGCAGGGTTTGTCGGGAGGCACAGGTGTAGTTTTCACATCATCTGCTGCCCTCTTCACCAGGCTTATGGTTTGTGTTGGAGGATGAGGTAGTGGATGAGAACAGTTACAGTATGGCAGCTGATTTTGATGGCCTCCATTCCCTCTACAGATAGAAGAGCTTCTGAAGGAGGTGACATTGAAGGAAACTAAGAAGAAGAAGATTGATGACTTCCTCCACAAAATTAACAGCCTACTGAGTGCCATCCCAGAGACCCCAGAAACTGAGGTATGTTCCATGTATGGAGGAGGTAGCAAGATGTCCTGATAGACTGTCTCCCTTAAGAACTGAAAAATACTACTTTTCTTTATTTTGGAGAGGAAAGGGGAACGTATTGTCTTTAATCTCTGGGTGCAGGTGACTGTAGCTGTGTGGGGAGAGTGTCCCCCACCCCTGCACATCTGTTGTTGGTGATGCTGAGTCCTCTGCTTGTCCTGTCTCTTTCCAGCTCACTGACCAGACCTGGCTCCCCGAGGATGTGAAGGTTCCATTCCTGCAGGTGCCGTTCATTGTGAAGGGGAGGTTCCACTTTGTGCCCCCAACTGAGCTGAAGGTGGTGGGCAGCTACCTACTGGGCACCTGTATTAAGCCGGAGATCAATGTGGATGTGGCAGTGACCATGCCACGGGTGAGTCTGGCCATGTCTGCTTCTGTGTAGCCTGAGGATGCCTCTGCCAGGTCCTTTTTGTTCCTTAGTGAGGTTACAGAATGTGGGCATGCAGGGAGATGACTCCCACGAGGAGCTGGAGAGTGCAGTCTCACTGCTTGGTCTATCAGAGCTTGCAACTGCTTTGATTTTTAGTTTTTTATGAGGATCTTTTTGCTTGTGATTAACCTCTTCCACGTTGCTGGGAAGATAAATATTGTCTAGCCTTGCACCCCATTGCTCTTCTGCTCAGCCTCCCAAGACTGTGTAACAGGGAGGGAAGCATTGGCAGGCTCCTCTCTAGAGCTCCTTCCTGCTGCTGCCCAGACTTCCTCTAACGGGGTTTGAGAAGGTGTGACCCCCTGCTTGGTTGCCTGGCTGTACTCTGTCTCCTATGATCGTAGAGCCTGGGGAGCTAGCAGCAGGGTAGTGCTCCAGATCAAACTGGAGCTTCTTGTGGCTGTAGCTACATATCTGAGACAAGACTGCCTTGTGGGGCAAGGGGGAATGGTGGGTGGTGTAGTGCCTCAGCCTGAACCAGGGTCTGCGGGCTGGTGAGGTAGAATTGCCCTGTTCCTCTCTTCCCAGGAAATTTTCCAGGACAAAGATAACTTGAATCAGCGCTACCACCGTAAGAGAGCTCTGTACCTGGCCTACATTGCCCATCACTTCTCCAAGAAGAATCTCTTCGGGAGTGTGAAGTTTGCCTACATGCACAGCAACCATCTCAAGCCCATTCTTCTCCTGAGGCCTCAAGGTAGCACTTGAGCCTGCTTTGGAGGGGAGTGTGAGTGGGTGTTAAGGGTGTTCACGCCCTGTGGAAAGGGGTCAATCTAGGGCTGTTGTCACAACCGGTGATATATTTTGGAGCTTTGATGCTGCCGGTTGTCCTCTTCCACCGCACGCACCCTAGTCTTCAAGGTCTCTTCTCTTCCAAGCTCACTTCTGTAGCTTAGCTGCACTTTTCAGCCTTCGCATTGCTGAGTGGCCTATCCTGTAGGTACTTTGAGGACTAAAGTAGACCCTACAAAAATGTGCCTACCGGTGTCCTTCCTCCCTGCTCTCCCTATCATCCTTTTGATATCCCCAGGTACCTGTGTGGCTGTGTGCAGCCCAGCTCTTCCTTGAGGTGACTCGAGGTGTATGTAGACTGTTGCATGTTTGTGTCAACCCCTGGCAACACGTTGTTTGAGGCTAGGACAGACAGTAGTGTGCGAGGCTGGGGTGGATAGTAGGGTGCTGTGTTACCGGACTGGCCAGTAAGATGAAGGTGGCATTGGATGTGAGCAGTGTGTTCTCAGAGTTACCACTGGCTCTGGCTTGTGGTTGCTCCACTATGACATGATTTACTCTGCTGCTGAGCTTTGCTGGGGAGGAGCTTTTTTCCTTTTGCGAGGTGGGGATGCTCCCTGTTCTGAATTAGTCTCTGACATCTCTTCTTTCTGCACATCTACCTACTGACTCTTACAGGCAAGGATGAGAAAATGGTCACCGTCCGACTCCATGCCTGTCCTGCTCCAGGCCTCTTCAAACCCAACCGGTTCTATCCCAGCAAGAATAATATCCGGACAGCCTGGTTCATGGAGCAGAGTAACTCCAGAGAAGGTAGGGGCTAAGCATGGGGCAACAGAAGGCTGCTCAGTTCAGCCAGAGACTGCACCCAGTGCCCCGAAGTGGGCCTCCTGCAGCACTTTTTTTGGTGAGCAGGAAGTTAATGGTAGCATCCAATGTGCTATTGTGTCTGCACACAGGAACCACTGAGCCCCCGACTCCACACTATAACAACTCCATCCTTTGTGACACAGTGCTGCTGTCTCACTTGCAGTTCTTGTCTAGTGCAGCCACTGACTTCCCAGGCATGAAGGATGGCCTGGCCCTTCTCAAAGTTTGGTTGAACCAACGGCAACTTGGGAAGGTATGTCCTGTGTCAGTGGAATGGCAGGCTCTGCTCTTATGGCTAACTTGCCTTTGTCATGTCCTTCCTAAGGGTGGAATGATGGTGGTTGGTGGCGTGATGAATTTGTGACTCTGAATTGCAGTGTGCTAGATTTAAAGGAGCTCCATCCTACCCTGTGGTTTGCAAGGAGTGCATACCAGATAATTGAGATCTGTGTAATGACATAATGGAGTTTTGGGTTGATTGAGGGTGCTTTTGGGAGAACTTATCCCATTTCCCAAAGAACTTTGAGGTGTTGCTGTTCTACAAGGGGATCCGTACATTTGCTTGTTGTGCAGGGTGTTGTGTTAGTGTTTTCCTGGTGGTCTTGAGGCTTGTCCTGCTAGTTAGACCAGAAGCAGCCATGTGGGGCTCTGTGCTTATGGTTCCTTGTTGAGCTGTTAACTCAGACCAGTGTTTTCACAGGGTTTGGGGTGCTTCAGTGGGTTCTTGGTCTCTATGCTGGTTGCCTACCTCCTGATGAAACGCAAGATCGTCAAGGTGATGAGTGGATACCAGGTGCTGAGGAGCACCCTGCAGTTCCTGGGTGAGTTTTCAAGAGGTCTCTGTGCAGAGGCAGGCTGGTGTCAGCAGTTACTGCCCTAAGCCTAAACACAGAGAAGGAGGACTTGGGGCTTTTCTCTATCCAATTCTCAGAACCTGTGGGTGGGATGGACAGGAGGGAGCTGAGCAGGAAAGCAGGGCTGGATGGAGTAGCTTGCAGAGGAGTTGAATCCCGTCACAAAGCAGAAGCCTATCACAAACCATTGAGCCTGTTAATGGTGTGAAATCAGGGCTGTGTTGCGTGTAGCTGTACCAGTATCACCAGTGGGGTAAATGTGGGTGCTGATGTGACTTGTTTCTTCCCATCTGCCCACAGCCACCACTGATCTGAGTGTGACAGGGATCACCCTAGCAAAGGGTGTGGATGCCTCCCTGGTAAGCAGCCTCTGGAGGAGCCTGTGTCTGAGTGTGCTGCCACTGCTGCCTGGGCACAGATGTGCCTGTTACAGGCATGTCAGATGGCAGTGAGATGGCGAAACAGTGGTGTCTGTGCTGTGTAGCAGCACTAAGAACTTTTTGTTTCTTCTTACAGCCTGCCCTGGATGACTTC
Organism: Eubucco bourcierii; assembly: GCA_013396675.1. Classification (NCBI taxonomy): domain Eukaryota; kingdom Metazoa; phylum Chordata; class Aves; order Piciformes; family Ramphastidae; genus Eubucco; species Eubucco bourcierii. The sequence continues at coordinate 18,536 of VWZE01000190.1, forward strand.
CACCAAGCATTTGAAGTGGTCTTTGTGGATCCCTCTGGGCTAGTGAACCTTTGTGCTGATATGACTGCCAGCAAATACCATCAGGTACCGAGCAGTCAGTCTTAGGAGTGAGCTGAGGCAGGCAGAGAATGGTTGGATGTCTTAGAATCGTAGATTGGTAAGGTTGGAAGGGACCTCAAGGATCATCTAGTTCCAACTCCCTGCCATAGGCAGGGACACCTCCCACTAGTACAGCTCACTCAAGGCCTCCTCCAGCCTGACCTTGAACACCTCCAGGGAGGGAGCATCCACAACCTCCCTGGGCAACCTGTTCCAGTGCCTCACCACCCTCACTGTAAAGGACTTCCTTGTGACATCCAGTCTAAATCTCCCCTCTGCCAGTTTAAACCCATTGCAAGTCTTGTAGGAAGAAAGTGTACATGGGAAGGTGGCTTGATGTTGCTTTTTACATGCGTCTTCAACTCCAAAGCTTAGTGAGTTTTAAAGAGCTGGATATATTGCTGCTTTGCTTGTCTTCCTCGAATGATGGACAAAACTTGTTTCCATCTTTGTGGGCATCTTCATAAGGAGCTAAGGATCTGTTTAACAGAAATAACTGTTTTGGACCAGGAAAAAAAAATCTGCCTTGATAGTGAGGATATCAGAGTGACTGTTTGACCAGCAGTGACTACTGTTGTCTTGGCTTCACTCTGTGGACAGAGTCTGTCTGGGGTCAGAGTCTGATGGTGACCATGTTTCTGTGGTTGTAAGGGGAACTTTGGTAATCACTGCTGGATGTATTTACTTTTTGTTCTTTTTTATTCATGCTCCTGCTGTGTCTTGTCTCCTCACTCAGGTCCAATTTGAAGCCAAGCGCTCCATGGAAATTTTAGATGATCGGATGGTGGATGGCTTTCAGGTGCTGCTCATGACCCCAAAGCCCATGCTCAGAGCCTTTGACCATGTCTTCCAGTAAGTCTTGCCATGTTACTATGATAGAGCTGAGCAAGCCTGTTGAGGGGAGTGGGCTGCTTGTGTCTTGGGACTGGCAAGACTGGGATGGATTTGGACCTGCCTCATTGAAGTTGGCGCTAGTAGATCTGAGGCTGATGTGCCTTTGCATTTTGGCTATTCAGCTTTCACTGTCTAGAGAGCCTCCCAAGAAAATACTGCTATGGCCTTTGGGAATGATGACTGACCCAGTGATCAAATTCTCCTGTTGGTACATCCTGAGATGCCGAAGTGCAGTATTCCTTCTTGTAGGCCATGTCTTGGGCCAATAGCCTCAGTTCCCCGTTTCATCTGTCTTCTAGCTTTTCTCTCTCAAAGGATTTGGTAGCAGAGATGGATGACCAGTTTCTCTTCTTCATCCGTAGCCTGAAACATGTCTCCAAGCTGCAGGGTGCCTGCAAGAAGATGCAGCTGCTGCATGAACTGATGGATTGGGGTGGGAACTATGTGGCTGCAGCCCTTCCCTTCATTGTCTCGCTGCTGGTCCGTGGGCTGGCTGGAAGAGCACTGCTCGTGGCCCACTCGTTGCCTCAGACCCCTGAGGTAATGCTGCTCTGCAATGACGCTACATCATTTGTAGCATGTGGTATCTCATGTGTCGCTTGTGGCACTGCTGGACATGGGGAGGGGATATTAGCTAACTGAGGGAAAAGACAGACCTGTCCTGTTCGTGGGAAATACAGGACCAGAGGCCCTGCACTGCAGTGTGAGATACAGCTGGGAGGCTTGATCTGGGCAGAAATCCTGGCCCTGTTACAGGACAAGATAAAGACAATTGTTGTTCTGTGTGTTTGTGGGTTTGGGTTTTTTTTCCCCTACTGGGAAACCTATTAAATGAGACTTTCTTTGTACTCATGCATACACTCAAGAGCACTTAGCAGGATGTTCATCTAGTAGTTCAGTATGACAGCAGCTGCTACTCTAGTAACCTCATCTCTTCTTGAGCTTCATGTTCCCCATTTTCCTACAGTGGCAAATTGATGCTGAGCCCCCAAAACATAAGGATGTTGGCCCCCTGATGTTTGGGCTGCTATTTGTTCCTGACTTTGCTGCCAGCACACTAGAGAAGGGACCACAGGCTGATAACCCTGAGGTGAGCCTTGCTTGCACTGAGTAGGGTAGAGCAGAGATGGTGTCATGCTGTGGCTGCAGATGGCTGTGAGGTGGCCAGTAGTCACAGAGATGGTTTATCTGGCCCTCCTGGTGACCCACGTCCTTGTCTTGCCCTATGTCACTCTGCAGGCCTTGGACTTCCGGACCTTCTGGGGGGAGAAGTCGGAGCTGCGGCGGTTCCAGGATGGCAGCATTTGTGAGGCAGTGGTGTGGGAGGCAAAAAACATCTACCAGAAACGCCTCATTCCTGAGCAGATCGTCAGGCACCTGCTGAAGCTGTAAGTCATGCCGAACAGTAGCTGAGGCTGGGGGACCTGCAGCTGAGGTGGGTCTCTGCCACTCTCCTGGCTTGCTGTGTCCCTTGTAATGACATCATTAGCTTTGTGCTTTGGGGGATGTTGTAGGTNATGCTAAGAGTAAGGAGGCAGCACTATCCTGTCCTTGTGTTGATGGGGTTTTGTGATACTCAGTGTTGGCAGAGCAGGAAGAGAAGCTGTCTGGACCTTCCAGGATTATCTATGAAATCACCCAAGAGCCTGTAGTGGTTCACTAGGCTGGTGTCCCTAAGACACTGGAAGGCCTCACCATAGCAGTTTATGCATACTGCCAGAAATGAGACTTTGTTTTATAGAGTGGAGAGTTGCCTGGAGCTCTTTATCCTGATTGTAAGGAAAGGCTGCACACAGGCAGCTTTGAATCCTGTGAAACTTTGTGTGTTGCTAGGCTGCTTTGGCATGGGAAGGACATACAGAGATTGATCTTTTCACCATGGCTCTTCCTGTGTGGAGTGATTCCTCATCTTTGGACTGACTCTTCCCTGTGGATGCAGCATGCAATGCCAGGATGGGCAGGTTGGGATGTCTTTTTAGTGTAATGTTCTGTTTTCTTTCTCCATGTAGCCATGCAGACATTCCTGAATCTTCCATCTGCTATACTGGAGCCCTGCTGGAGTCTGTGATCAGGATTGGGCAAGAGGTATGGTTGCTTCCCTAGTGCAGCTGTGTCCTTGAGGAAGGGCAATATGGGGAGGGCTATAGGGATATAGGGAGGTCATTGTAGCTTTGTGGCTCTGAGGCAGCTGGTTGGTTCCCAAGAGAAGGTAGAGTGTGTGAAGAAAATTCCTTCCTCCAGGTGGTTATTTGGGCCTTGTGGTACTCTCCTTGGATCTGCCACATCTTTTAGGGCAACCAAGGTACATTCCACTGAAGTTGTCTTGCTCTGGCAACTCACACAGTCTGTTTTCTCTTGTGAGAATCCCACTGATCTCCGCTTACATCCTCTATGTTCACCTTGTCTGAGGCTGTATTAGTGCCCCATTGCACTCCTCTGCCTTCATCCTTCAGGGTCGGTATCCTTTGGAGTATGGGCAAGACACTTTTGTGCCTTCACCCCATAGGTCCAGCTGGGAAACTCAGGAGAAGGACCTTTCCTGTCATGGTGCCAAGCGCTGTATAATCCCCACCAAGCCCAGCTTAGTGATCCAGCTTAATGTACAGCTGAAAGAAAGAAACTTTGCTTTGAGACAGAAAAGGTCTCATAATCTTGGAGGCTGGGAAACGTCCCTCTTCCTACTTCTGCTATTCAGCTTGTGAAATTAAAGCTTGGAGATGAGCCACTTTGATCTTTGGTAAAACCATCTTTTTACCTAGTTATTGGATGGATTAGAAAACAGTTTCCTTTCCGCTTTTTTTTTAAGAGCAAAGGGGAATGAATATGATCAGAAGAGTCATCTGTGCCAGGAGCAGTTGTGGTATGGGTACAGCTGCATGTCAAATTTGGGATGAGATTCTAGTTTGCACAGTCTGTTGTATGGTGAGGTAGTAATAATGTGTGTGGGCAGTGTCCTTGTAAGCTAGCCTGTGGCAGCTAGGGCTGACATCCCATACAGAATGCCCTTTCCTGGAGCCAGAAGGATGTTGAGGAGTCCTCTTGTCAGTGCTCAAGGAACAGTGGAGAAACTTGCCATTGTGGGGTGGTTGATGGGGGTGTCTCTCTGCTCCTTCAGCTCTTTGTGCATGCAGCTTGGGAAGCCCATGGTGGTAGGTCATCGCAAGGGACAGTGGGACATGGCGCAGCCAGCTCTAACTGTAGGCAGGATGGGGCTTGCCATTCGTGGCACACCCCGCAGAGGGTGCTGCTGCTCTGCCTTAGAGCTCTGCCTGGCTGGTTGTGTGGGGCCCAATTCAGCTGCATCTGAGACGAGTGATTTTGCGATCAGTGATGTCTCCACCTTTTTCAAGCGCCTGCTGTGCTTAGGAGAGACTGAAAGCAGCAAGGGCAGCAGCAGTTTTCCTTTTGGTCCTTCTTACCCGTCTGTGCCAGGGCTTCTGCAATGCTCTGGATGTTTTCTGTCTGCTTTTGCTGTGCTTCACAGCTCTGCCTTAACTAAGGACGTAGTCTGTGCAGTTTGTTGTTGACTGCTGGCTCTGTTGGCATTACAGTAGCTGGCAAGGAGGCAGTAGCAGAGCTCTTACCTTGCCAGTTTGTGATTTTTATTCCCAAATAGCTCTTAGCTTCTCCATTCCCAGGAGAATGCTGGCAGTAACTCTTGGTGCTGCCTTACTGCCTTGCATGGGAAAGAATTTAACTTGCCACTTCAAATGCAGCCTCTGGGATGCATACAGCTGATGGGGAGCCACAGAGAGACTCATCCTTGGCTTCTTTCTATCTCACTTCCCCATTTTGCTGAGTGCTCTTGCTAGAAGCTGCTTCCTGGAGTAGCAGTGCTGGGTTCTTGGGGTTTGGCAGTCATCCCAGTCTGAGAGCGAAGTGAAGTGGGTGCCCGTGCAGGAACAGGAGATGTGAACAGAGAGGCTCCCTGTGTTGTCTGCAGGCATCTGGGACTGGCGAGGAGGCCATGGTCAGCGTTGTCTGTTCCTGTGATGACCTGAGCCGCAAGCTTTGGAACCTGAAGGGGCTGCCACTGACAGTGACTGCTGTGCAGGGTGTCCATCCAGCCCTCCGATACACTGATGTGAGTGTCTGTGGGCATGGCCTGTGCATGGAGGTCTGCAAAAAGCTGGGGGATGCTCTAGGGTGAGGAGGGGCAGTGAATTAGTTACCGTCTGCTTTTGTGGCTCCTGAGAGTTGTCTGGGTGATGTGGTGCCTGTTCTCTGCTGTCCTACCCTTCAGGTTGGAGGGCTTTGCTGGGGTGGGGGATGTGGGGTTAGGGGTTGAGCTGTGCTCTGTTCTCAGTCTGCAGATAACTATTCTCTCCCAGGTCTTCCCTCCCGTTCCCATGAAGCCGATTTATTCCTGCTATACCCAAATCAAGACCAAGCACTTGTTGCTTCCCTCGGAGGACAAGTCCTGCCCGGCCTACATAGCTCCTTTAAAGAGTAAGTGGTACATGATTTGGTGGGGGAAGTGGAGGCAGACAGTGATGCTACTGCTGTTTCTGTTGTGCTTATGTGCTGCAGATACAAGCAGAACCTCAGCTGCTCCTGCTCACTTGCTGTATCTTCTAGTCCAAGACCTCATTTCTGTGTGGGTCTAACTGTCCTCCTTCTGTCCCCTTGTCCCCAGTTGTCTGCCACATGGAAGGCAGTGGCCAGTGGCCACAGGACAAAGAAGCCATCAAACGCATCAAGGCAGCTTTCCACCTCCAGCTGGCTGAGCTTCTCCAGCAGCAGCATCAGTTGATTTGCAGACCTGCAGTCACCCACACTGATGTGTACAAGGTACCGGGCTAATAAGGACCTTCTCTGGACCTGGCATTACTGGAAGATGGGCAGGGTTCTGTGGCAGTGGTTGCACTGGACAAAGGCAGAATTGGGGTGATAAACCTAGAAAAGAGCATGGTGAGACTGCACTGATGCCAGGATGCTACTGTTGCGTCCCTGAGGTACTGTGTAGCACACCAACTGGCTTTTTGTGCCCCTAAGCCTAGCTTCACCTTCTGTTTCCATTTCAGGATGGCTATGTTTTCCGTCTCCAAGTAGCCTACCATCGGGAGCCACTAATTTTGAAGGAAGTGGTCACCCCAGAAGGGATGCTGAAGTACCAGGACACAGAAGAGTCTCGTCTGCTGGAGTTGGAGACGTTGCATCTACCCTATCTAACCAGTTCTCTGCATGGGTAGGTGATTTGTCTCTGTTTTCACATCCAAAGGTCACTCTCAAAATCTCAGTACCCACAGAGTGCCCAGTGCTAATGATGCTGTGTGCATGTTCCTGGCATATCTTCTTCACTTTCTTACCGAATGTCAGAAGGCCATTTTGGGTCTTGGGATGTGTGGGTTGAGCTGTACCTTGTCTCCTTCCTTGCAGGCTTCAGCAGCAGCACCCTGTCTTTGGTAGCACTTGCCGGCTGGCCAAGCGCTGGATCAGTGCCCAACTCCTGAGTGATGACATCTCTGAGGAGTGTGTGGACCTCCTTGTGGCATTTCTCTTTCTGCATCCAGCCCCTTTCATTCCACCCAGGTAAGGATGAGGAGCTGGCCTGATGGGGATTTAGTGCTTTTTTCCTTACCTGGGATAGACAAAGGATGGGATGCTACTAGGCCACGAGGTGCTGGAAAGGTGCACAGGAGGAAGTGCGAGGGCACTGTACTGCCAAAACACTGTCCCAAGCCTTCTTGAGAATGGCTGATCAGAGGAGATGGAGATGCTTTCTCTGCCCTGTGGGCTGCAGAAAAAAGACGGGAGGGGGAGGGGCAGGATGGGAGCAAGTGGCCTCTGGATGATGATGGCACATCCACAGGTTATCTTGTGCCTTCTTGAGGACTGGTGAGACCCCCTCTTCTGGAGGTGATGGCCAGGAGAAGCAGAGGCAAAAGTTGTGTTGAGGCTACCAACTTGCTGGGACTCCTGGTTTCCCCAGGAGGGATGTTATGGTGGTACTTGCAACTGCAGCCTTCCTAGAGAGGACTCTCAAGGGATGAGAGAGAGGTTGGCCACTGAAAGCTGAATGGAGTAGCATATTCATCAATAACTCTGCATGGCCATCTACTTGCTCCTGGCAGGTGGATGGGGATACAGACCAGAGGGAGTGAACTGAAATTAAAGGAAGTAGTTCTGCTTTTGTGAAGCTTAAAGGTTACTCTGCCATGCACTCAGGATCTGGTTTCCTTCCCCAGAGTAACAGCCTGATACATAGAGTGCTCTCCTGTCTCCTACAATAGCCTGCTAGGAGGATGCCCATCTTCTAGCTGTCTGTCTTTGCATGTTTGTTGCGTTGCAGGGAACTTGACTGGTGTTGTCCAGAGCTGCACTGGAGACAGGAGCAGACCTCTCTTCATCTTGCCACAAACCTGGCAACTCTGGGTGGGGAGAGCCTCAGGAGCTGGACCAGTGTTTTTTTTTTTTTTTTTTTTTTTTTTTTTTTTTTTTTTTTTTTTTTTTTTTTTTTTTTTTTTTTTTTTTTTTTTTTTTTTTGTTGTTTTTTTTTGTTTGTTTGTTGTTTTTTTTTTTGTTTTTTTTTTTTTTTTTTCTTGGGGAGGGAAGAACAAGGGGAAAGACTTTCTGCAGAGATTTGGAAAAGGGGAATTGCCTCATGCATGTCCTAGAGTTCTCCCACCACAGACATCTCTCTTTGGGCTGCATGTATGCTGGGCACCACTAAATCACCCCCAAGTCCAGTTTATTGCTGTCAGAGGAGCAAATGCCAGTGTTAAACTCGGTTTTGGTCTTGCCTGCAGCTCTCCTCAGGTGGGGCTTCTGCGCTTCCTCAACTTGCTAGCAAGCTTTGACTGGAAAAACAACCCTCTGATAGTCAACCTGAACGCTGGTCTTACAGGTGAGCTCTTGGCACATGGGAGAGCCATGGTGTGAGGGTCTCGGAGCCCTCCTTGGTCAGTACCCAACTCCATGTGTCTTGGATACATGGAGACATTGCAGCTTCTGCCAGGAGCAAGGAAATTGCCCATTCTCTTTCTCCTGTCCTCCTATTCTCTCCTTATTTAATCCGTATCTGAGGTCAAACTATAGCAGTTGCTCTATCACCTGATGGCCCCTCCACAGCAGAGAAGGGAGTTAGGAAAAGACAAGGAGACTGAAGGGTTGAAATAGAAATTAAAACCAGAGCTAATACAAAGTATGTGAAGTTCTGCTCAGTCCTGAAAAGGTACAGGAGTCAAAGCAAAATGAGAAAACAGTCCTCAAGAGCAGGAGAAGGAAAAGGAGCAAGACTTGGAGCAGTCCATGCAGAAGGCTCCCCTCTCCTCAGCAAGCTTTACCCTTTAATATGAAATATGACATTTATGGTATTGGATGTACCTGTGAACCAGCTCAGGTTCACTACCCTGGCTGCTTCAAAACTGCTAGTGTCCTACAACCATGGCTAGCCTATGACTCTGTCCCAGCAAAACCAGGACACATTCTTAACTGGACTTCAGGGTGGGTTGTGGTGTGGGATTTTTTTTCCCTGCCTGCTTTTGAAGAAGTGGATCTTGGTGATGCTGTTCTACTGCTTCTCACTGAAAACTGATGAGTCTGAGTGGTGTTGGATGTGGTGGTGTCTTTGAAGCCCTTTTTCTTTGTAGCTAACATTTTCACTTGAGGCTTTGCCATGGCTCTTTAAAGCCTTCTGCTTTGACAGCCCCACTGAGGCACTCTTATCATAGAATCACAGAACATTAAGGTTGGAAAATACCTTTAAGATCAAGTCCAACTGTAACCCAGCTACCATGACCACTAAACTGTATCCTGAAGTGCCAAATTTACACACTTCTTGAACACCTTCAGGGATGGTGACTCCACCACCTCCCTCGGCAGTGCTTTTGAATGCCTCACCACTCTCAGTAAAGAAGTTTTTCCTGCTGTCCAATCCAAACCTTGCCTGGCACAACTTAAGCCTATTTTTTCTTGGTAGTTGTTTGGGAAAAGAAACCAACACCAGTCTCACTACAACCTCCTTTCAGGCTGAACAGTAAGACTAAACAAACTAAAATCCCTCATTCTCCTCATATGATGCCCTCCAAACCCCTTCACCAGCCTTGTTTCTCTTTCCTGGACACACTCTAGGACTTCCATGTCTTTTCTATACTGTGTTCTCCAGAACTGAATGCAGTACTCAAGGTGAAGACCAGGTCATCTCCAATTTCAAAACCTGCATGGGAAAAGGGTTGCAGTCCTCCAGGTTTTACTACTACCAGAGCCTTGAGAATGTCATAGAATGCACTGGGTTGGAAGTGAGTTCTCAAGGTCATCTAGCCTAACTGACCTGCAGTAAGCAGGGACATCAACTCGATCAGTTTGCTCTGAGCCTCATCAAGCCTGACGGATGCTAAGGGGGATGTGAGTAGAGCAAGCCCAAGCTCTGATTGTACGTAGACTGTGAGATGGGAAGGTGGGACCGGATAAAGCCTATCGCACTGCCCTCTTGTGGACTACAATACAGGAGTGAGGAGGCTGGAGAGTTGTGGATGGCACAGAGCATCTCACTGACCTGCCTGCCCTCTCTAGATGCTGACTACACAGAGATCAAGAACAAGTTTGTGGCTGCACGCTCTCGCCTCCCTGTCATGTTCATTGCCACCCCCAAAGACCGGTGGAGCTCCATGTGGACCCAAGAGCGACCCTCAGCGCAGGTGAGCTGAGCCTTCTGTGTTTGCCCCATGATAGCTGCTAGTTTGGAGCAATTCCTTGCTCTCAGATCTGGAGTGAACTTCAGTGGCTCAGTGGGTAAGCCAGATCCCTGCTATGTCCAGGGCTGCTGAGTTTCACCATCTGGTGTCCTTAATTCCTCAGATCCTGCAGCGCCTTCTTGTGCTGGCCTCAGAGTCTCTCCGCACCCTAGAGGAGCAGCTCATGGACCCACTTAACACCCATGATGTGAAGGTAACCCCCTAGGGCACCAGCACAAGCTTTTTTCAGGCTCTGACAAAGCCTTTGGTCTCTTGTGCAGGCTGTGTCATGTGTGGGTGCCCAGGGATGAAGAACAGTAAAGATCAGAGAGAGCATGGGTGCTGATAGCCCTTCTCTCCTAGTCTGCTTCTAGGGGATCCAACTCTGCATAGCAGCATGGGGTAGAAGGGTAAAGCCTTTCCAGTGCAGCTTGGTTGTTGCCTCTTCTTCCCATGTATGGGGTTTTGTTTTTTGGTCTTTGCATTTGAGTCACTTGGTGACAATTCCTACTCCCAAGCAGATGCACACGTGGGTTTGTGAGCTCTTTCTCTGCTCATAGAGTGGTTACATTAAGCTGTGGTCTTGGTCACCTGGATGGGAAGGGAGGTCTACATAGGCCAGATTAGGAACTTGGTGCCTGTTGCTGATCTTCTTTGTGTGTGTTTTCCCCATCCTGGCTATAAACCAGTTCCCAGCAGTGGGTTTTCTGCCAGTGCCAAGCTGGGCAGTGCCCCATGCCCTTGATCATGTCTCTTCATGATTTATTCCATGAAAATACACACTTAGTTTTAAGGGTTTTTTCCCTTTTAATGCAGCTGCATCTACAGTGCCAGATCCTCCATGTCCAAATATGTGACTGAGATTGCTCCTGTCCACTAGTAGAGCTTGTTCTTACCATCTGTCTGCTTGGTCCAAGATGCTGCTGTACTATGGAGCAACTGCTGTTGAACAGATAGGACCATCTCGTTACTAAATAGCTCCTTGTGTCCCCTGGGTGGTGTTCAGCTCCTGTTAGCTTCTTGACTCTCCTGTTTGTTTCGGGACTCTGGCACATACAGTGCAGTTACCAGTCTCAGCTCATCTCCTGTCCTCTTGACTGCCCACCCTACTGCTGTGCATTCAGGTGGGTTCCTGGGATCTGTGGTCAGGACTGTAGAGGAGCACCTTGGTCCTGTGGAGAGCTCTTCTCCAGAAACAGACCCTGAGTCCTGGGGAAAGTGGGGAGAGTTGGCTCTGGAAGCAAAATCACAGGTGAGACCCTCCAGAGATGGCAGCCATCAGAAGACACTGTTTCCCCTAAACCTCCTAAAAATTAGTGATCATAACATTTATGGTATGGCATGCCTTTGTTGGCCAGCTAGGGTCAGCTGCCCTGGCTTACACTTTTGGCTTTAGCACTTGGTTGACTCAAAACTGCTGAAGACTTTAGTCACTACGAGGATCCACATGCCAGGGCTGCCCACTGCCTGAAAACAAAGGGTCTCACCAAATTGGGTCCTGCAGTCTTCTCAAATGCAGCTTTCCTGAACAAAAAAAA
>VWZE01000190.1:29758-51882 GCA_013396675.1 Eubucco bourcierii
TCCAAAAAAAAAAAAAAAAAAAAAAAAAAAGAAAGTTTTTTTGATTCTATCCCAATGAAAGCAGTACAATATTTTGGCAAAATTCTGACATAAGTCTCACAGAAAAAATTATGTATGGTTTGCTACTTTGAGGCTGGTTTGAGGCTCATTGGGATATTTTAATAGAGAAAATTGCACTGTAGGCTGTGAAAGGAAAACATGGTGATGTCTACTTCACTCATAGGCTTGCTGAGATGTTTGGGAAAAGAAACCAAAACATTAGTTAAGTCAGTCTCTGTCTCTCTCTGGGGGCACAGTGTCTCGGGCGACCTAGCTTCTGGCTCCTCTCTGCCGATTAATCTTCATTAACCACTTTTCTACTAACTCCCCTGGCCAATCCTCCAAACTCACCTTGCGCATAAGGCAAACCTTGGGGTAAGGTACAGGGGTGGGGAGAAGGTGGAAGAGTGGTTTGGAGCCCCTCCTGGGGTCTCTGATTTCTGGGAGGGGAGTTGTGTTTCTGTATTACCTTTAACTTGTATATGTCTGTAACTGTTCCTGTCTATAGTGTGTATCTCTGCTTGTACATTGTGCTGAGCTGTAAATAGAGCTTCAGTCCTTCACTTCCAGCTGGCTGAGTTCTAGTCTGGGTCATTTTACAAAGTGTGGGAGGTGGGGAACTCCCAAACCATCACACTACTTTCTAAGGAGAAGGGTGTAAAATAAAAGCAGTGGCTTGGGAACAGCTCTCTCATCTTTCCTGTTCTCAGTGCCCTGTATTGAGCAGCACTGGTCTTTGCTCTCTGCAGATGGTCTTCCGCCCTCCTTTGGATTTCTACGATGTCCTAATCCACCTGAATCCAAGCCAGATTCCTCGGCTTCTGGAGAGCGTGGACCAACCACTAAAATCGTTTTCCCGGGGTGTGGTGAAGAACAGCAGTGCTGCCAACATCCTCTTCCCTGTGGTCGGTTATGACCCTGCACAATGCTACCTCCAGGAGCTGAGGGTAAGCGTGGCCCACAGGGAAGATGCCTTCTGCCGTTCACCTTTGTCTGCCAGCGCAGAAGCATCTTTATGTGTTTTGTGCGGATGGTCACTCTCTATGCATCTGAAAGCACATCTTCAGCAGAAGACTTGGTGAATGCTCCTCCCATTCCGTGGAAATGGGAGTGCTGCTGATGTGAAAAGGACTGTAGCTACAAAGCAACAGGAGCTTTTGATGAAGAATATGCTATTTCAGTGCATAAGTATCTTCTAGCTGTTTGCCTCTAGTCAGTTAATTGGCTTTTTGTGACTCCTTGTACCAAGCAGGGTGCACAATGAACAGTACCATGTACATTTTCAAGCGGAGTGAACAGGAATCTGGCGTGGTTGGCCTCTTATTGGGCCAGTGGTTGCATGGGCTATAGAGGTTAAATACTGGTTATAGGATGGTTTCTCTGTGTCTGCATGCATGGTGGTGGAGGAAGTTGGTAATGTGGAGAACATGGGTATCTAAAATCGTCAATCCCCTCCTCTTCTCATGTGTGGCTGTGTCAAACTCAGCAATCTGGGGAGATAAGCAAGATGTTGAGCAGAGATCCACACCAGAGCTGGAGAGCTAGTGCTTTGCTAGACAGTGTTGTGCCTCTGGCTCATTCCAGCCTCCTGTGTGGTAGCTCAGTCAGTGTTCAGAGAGATGGGACTGTGGTGACGTTTTTAACAGAACCTGTCTTGGCTTTCGAGTGCCAGCATCCCTTAAGCATAAGTGCTGTGAGCAGTGTCAGAGCTAGGAATTGTATGCTGGCTTTGGCAGGAAGGGTGCTGTGAAGGGCTTCAGACCCATTCTCCACTCAAGGGAGAGCCAGCAGAGTGGGATGACTTTAGAGCAGGTTGTTCAGAGCCTGGTCCTGTTGAATGCCAGCTGTCTCAAGGCATGTATTTTTCACATCTCCCTGTCACAATGATTGACAATCATTGTAAAAGATGCCTGAATTGAAACTCTGATTCAGACTGGAAGATGCTAAGCCCTTTCACTTCAAGCTCCACTTTTACCTCAGGTAGCTTAGGACTTGCAAAGGTCTTTCTGGGGTACTTACCCTGAGTAGAGTGTTATGACCTCCTAAATTGCCTGCAAGCTCTACTTCATGATTACCTCTGCCCATGAGAGTCTGCTGTGGCTTCAGCAGAGTTGCCAGGTTTACTGAGGTCCAAGCTTAGTCCTTTTGTCTCCCACAACAGACTGGGACAGTCTCGAGGGGGGAGGAATTGACAGACAGAGAGGAAGGCAAGGTCTCTTTAAATTGAGGAAGACCTTGAAATTGTACCACAATTTCCCTGTACACTGCTGTTTTAGCTGGCAGGACAAGTCAAGATGAAATTCCTAGTGCTCTTTTCTTAGAGAAGGAAGGTGTTTGAGAAGCTGGAGGTCCTGCAGACACACTGTAAAGAGCAGTGTGGGATTTCTTGGGTTCAGGAAATGCAAGGAGGAGAAGTGCTCTGCCATGAAACCTCAGTCAAGATGCCTAAATCTGGGTGGGAAATGAGATTCTTAAACTTGAAGTTGTTCTTCTCCCTGTGCTGGAAGGATGGCCTAGAACTGAACAGAGCCTTTTGGCAGCTGCTAAAGTACTGAAGGTGTCTGTATGTGTGACTTTGGAGTCTTCAAAAGCAACCCTCAGGGAAATGGGACAGGAGGAGCTGGAGACTAATGAATGAGCACACCAGGAGAGTGGGCTCTATGGAGAAACTGATAATTACCTGCAGCAAGTATCAGAGAATCGTTGGAAGCATTGGGTTGGAAGGGACCCTCAAAGGTCATCTTGTCCAACTCCTCTCCCCTTCACTGAACAGGGACTTCAGCTAGATCAGGTTGCTCAGGGCCCCATATATGGCTGTTTGAGACAGGCAGGAAACTCTTCAGTGTGTGTTGCAGTTCATAAGACTTTTTTTTTTTNTTTTTGGTGTACTTCAAGTCAATGTGAGCAAATGGCTCTAGAATAGCAATGTGCAAAGATACTTCCCTGGAGAATAGCTTTCATTATCCTTTAAGCAATTATGACTTAATCAGTCTAGTCAGTAATGACATCCAAATGTCTTCATTTTTACTGCCTGTTTAGTACAGATTAAGTAATAGACTCTGAATAGAGCTTGATTGAGTTACAAATTGCAGCTAGTCCTAAATCCAATATACTAACATCCCAATGAAGAAACAGGGATATGAGCAAAGTTCATGTTGCCTACTTGGGAGCAGAGTTGCATTCATTTGATGTCTCGTTCTTTGACCCAGAGGGTGCTCAGGAGGAAGCAGAGCAGGAACTGGTCACAGGTTTCTCTGAGAAGTCAGATATGGGGTAGAGAGCCTGAAATCTGCCTCAGTAGCCCTGCCTGGGGGGCTTTTTCCCTTTTCGAAGGCTCTGAGATAAGTATGGCTGTGTTCCCTTGTGGCTGTTGAATTGGAAGTATCTTGCAGTACCAGTTCACTTGTTTGTTGTAGCTTCTGGATCAGAGGCAGGCAGACCTGAAGAGGNTGTTGCACTGCAGGGTCACCAGCAAGCAGGTGATAGTGAGCTTCAGTGGAAGCTACTTCATCACAACTCATCTGACTCTGAGTTTCAGTGTACCAATATTGTTGCTTAAGCCAAGACCTCTGCACTGGTTTTGTGCATTGACCTGGCTTTGGTTGGTAGCCTCTCCTATCTTGTATTTCTCTTCCCTTGGCTTTTGCTGCACTAAGTCGTGTTCAACTGCTCCTCAGTCTGTAGGCAGAGGTCCCTGGGGGATTGTTAGCAAGAATTTCATTCTGGAAAGCAGTGTGGAGGCAGCAGTGAATCCTTTACAAGAGATTCTTGCATGTGAAGGCACTTGGACACCGAACTGCTGGCTTTGAGTCAGAGTAATTATAGCACAAACCACAGAACTGAGCATCAGGGTTGCAGCTGAGCCTGGCAATGCAGCCATGGTGAGTTTATAGCAATGAAGAGACATCTGCCATGCAGCAGTGCTGTGGGATTTTGTTCTCTTCTGTGGGCTGAAGAGAAACAGCTGTCCTTTTCTGAGTTTCCCGTGTGAAAAAGGGATTGAAAGACATGGGCATATTGAGTCGAGAGGGACAGGATGTAGCATCTTCTCCAGTGTATTTGGCCCAGTAACCAGGAGACTCACTTTTCTTTTGTCCAACCTGCTTGCTTCTGAGAGGTCCCTCTTCTTTTCAGATCTAAGGGGTCAGCAAGGCAGGAGCACTCCGAAGCTGGAGGTTTGATGTGTGCCTGATCAGAGGAGAAAATGAAAGGAGGGGAGGTGTTAAGTCCTGACTGCTTTAATTTTCCCTTCTTCAAGGAGATGCGGTACAGGAGCTGATCTGATTGAGTTGCCTAGGTGCCTGGGAGGCTTTGATTAGGAGTGAAAGGTTGGCCATGGGGTTCAGACAGGAAATTCTTCAATTCCAGGACATACCTGATAGAAATAACCTGTCCTTGTAGTCTGTCAAGATGACAGGATTTGTAGACAGAAGCTTTTCACAGTATCACCAGGGTTGGAAGAGACCTCAAAGATCATCAAGTCCAACCCATTACCACAGACCTCAAGACTAGACCATGGCACCAAGTGCCACATCCAAACCCGCCTTGAACACCTCCAGGGACGGTGACTCCACCACCTCCCTGGGCAGCCCATTCCAGTAGCCAATGACTCTCTCAGTCAAGAACTTTCTCCTCACCTCCAACCTAAACTTCCCCTGGCACAGCTTGAGACTGTGTCCTCTTGTTCTGGTGCTGCTTGCCTGAGAGAAGAAGGTAACCTCCTCCTGGCTACAACCCCCCTTCCGGTAGTTGTAGACAGCAAGAAGGTCTCCCCTGAGCCTCCTCTTCTCCAGGCTAAACAATCCCAGCTCCCTCAGCCTCACTTCATAGGGCTGTGCTCGAGGCCTCTCCCCAGCCTCGTTGCCCTTCTCTGGACACGCTCAGGCACCTCAATGTCCTTCTTAAATTGAGGGGTCCAGAACTGGACACAGGACTCAAGGTGTGGCCTAAGCAGTGCAGAGTAGAGGGGGAGAATGACCTCCCTGCTCCTGCTGGCCACACTATTCCTGATGCAGACCAGGATACCATTGGCCTTCTTTTGACTGAAAGCAGGTGCCAGGTGTTCCACACAAAGGCCTTCCTTGGAGCTTCAGCTCATCACTAGTCTTTGTGCCACTTAAACTCCTGAGCGCCTTGGAGAGCAAACCTTGGGCTGAGTCCTTGTGGAGGTTCTCTAGCAAGGCTAAGTTGTGTCCAAAATGAGTCTTCCTGTGGATCTCTGCTAGTCTGTGTCATGGCAGGTGACAAGCTGCAGAGCTCCCAGATGTTTGCTGGGGATGTGGCATGGAAAGGTTTGCGTGGTGCAACTTTTGTTCCAGGGTGGCTTGGCTGTCCTTCAGACTCAAGACAACTCAGAGGCCAGCAGACTTGTGGGTGTGCTTGCCAGGCCATCAAGCTTACAAAGCCCAGGTCTCCCTCAGGTGCAGAGCTGATCTGTTATGGTAGGGAAAACTGGGTGAAGGTGCCTGTGCCACATTCACTTGCATGTCTGTAAAGAATGCTAAAAGACCTAATGTTTCTTATCAGCTCTTTGGTATCAGTAGGTCACTGGATGTAAAGTGCTGTTTTTCACTGGGATTTAGCTTTCCCTGGCTGAACATACCTGTAGGATCTGGTAGGGGAACTGTCCATTTTGTACACAAGTGATCTTTCCTGTGTGGATGAGCAAGAAAATACCTCCTCCTTTTCTGTAAACAGCCTTCCCTCTTAAAACAGTGTTTTGCATTTCTTGCACTTTCAGGCAAGACCTTTCTGGAAGATTTACAGCCCTTACACATTCCTATACCGTGGGAAGAAGAGTCTTGCTACTGCATGTTAGGAAGGAATTAATGACATTAAATATTCTCCATCTTTTATGATATATAAGCTGTGATTACAGGATGTAGCTGTAACTGGTGTTATTTTTTCAGGTTGGGCTGCTCCTTTTTTTGTTTTTGATTGACAGGGGCAACTCCTCCTGTGGCAACTACAGACAGGCAGAGACAAACTGAAAAAGCACTGTGGGCCTCATGGAATGGAGGAAACTTTTTGGTCTGCAAACAACCACACAACTCTTAACGTTGTACCCAAGATTGAGAGCATTTGCATCTGTGTACAAGTACTCACATATGTACTTGGTGAGGCATTGGCCCCTTGTGCTCCTTGGGTGAGCTGACAGGGTGCTTGAAGCTGCATTTCTTCTGTGTTGGTTTTGATTTTCCAGATGTCTGGCAGGATTTGTCCTGTAAGAAGTATCTGAAGACTTTAGTCTTGGGTGGTTTGGTGGATGGGGTGTATTTGCTAGTGCTTCTAGCAAATGTAGGTGGCTTTTTTCCTTTGCTGCTGTCCTAAACATCCAGAACAAGGATGTGCATGTGGCTCTGCTGAGGTGAAAAAGTTTGGGTAGTTTGAAATACCTTTTATAATATGTGTCCCAAAACTTAACACCCATGTTTCCTTTTGCTTTTAAAACCTCCCTGACACAGGGAAAAACCCCTGCCTGGTTTTCTCTATAGTGCTTATTGCTCTGTTTGGGGATTAAGAAAACCTGTCTGTATCACATAAACTGTTAGGATCAGGGCAAGTTGCAGTAGGATGACAAGGACCTTAAAGTATTAACAAATGTACTCATTTGTTGGAAGAAGCTTTAATATGGATTTATACTGATCCCTTACTAGGAATGCTTAAAATGTTCTAAGCACTGAGGAAATGTAATTGATGTAGTTGCCACTTGAACTGCTGTTGCACCAGGAAGAGCTGCTAGGTGCGTTTTGGGTGGAGAGACCTCCCCAGACTGCTCCTCTTTTTACCAGTGGCTGTGATGCAATGAGCCCAATATCTAGGTATAAGTAAGAGCAGTGAAAATCTGGGTGGATAAATAGTTAGGCCAAAGAACCCCACCCCTAAACAACGACAGTGTTGTTGCTTAACTAGCAGTGAGCCTCATGGCACAATCCACACTTCAGCCTGAGCTGCTTAATCATAGACTTACAGAATGGTTTTACTTGGAAGGGACATTTAAAGGTCTAGTACAATCCCTGGGCAGTCAGCAGTGACATATTCAACTACAAGAAGTTACTCAGAGCTCTGTCCTACCTGACCTATGTTTCAATGGGTGGTGCACCTACCACCTCTATATGTAACCTGTACTGGTGTTTCACCACCATTATTTTAAAAAAAATTCTTTGTTTAGTCTGAATCTACCCTCTTCTAGTTGAAAATCACTACCCTGTATTCTGTTGCATCAGGCCTTGCTAAAAACATTGTCTTGATATTATTGGCTGGAGGGCAGCGGCAAGGAAAAGGACCTGGGGATCTGGGTTGATGAAAAGCTCAACATGAGCCTGTAGTGTGAGTGCAGCCCAGACAGCAACTGAGTGCTGGGCTGCATCAAGAGCGGCGTGGCCAGCAGGGCAAGGGAGGGGATTCTGCCCCTTTACTCTGCTCTTGTCAGACCCCACCTGGAGTACTGTTGCAGTTNATGGGAGCCTGCAGGAAGGCTGGGGAGAGACTATAGACAAGGTCTTGTAATGAAAGGACAAGAGACAATGGGTTTAAACTGGCAGAGGGGAGATTTAGACTGGATGTTAGGAGGAAGTTCTTTGCAGTGAGGGTGGTGAGGCACTGGCACAGGTTGCCCAGGGAGGTTGTGGCTGCTTCCTCCCTGGAGGTGTTGAAGGCCAGGTTGTTTGAGGCCTTGAGTGAGCTGTACTAGTGGGAGGTGTCCCTGCCTATGGCAGGGGGTTGGAACTAGGTGATCCTTGAGGTCTTTTCCAACCTTACCATTCTATGATTCTGGGTTTTTGGTTTTTGGGTTGTTTTTTTTTTAATTTTTTTTTTTTATTCTTCTAAGCCCTGTCTAAGTAAAGTCTGCTATAGGGTCTCCCCAGACCCTTCTCTTTACCAGGGTGAGCAACCTCAACTCTCTCAGCTCTTTTTTAATAGGTGAAGTGTTCCAGCCCTCTGACTATATGTGTGGCCATCCTGTGAACCTGCTCCAACAAGTTGATACCGTCTTTGCCCTGAGGACTCTAAAGTTTGACACAGTACCCTAGGTGGGGTCTCACCAGAGTGCAATAGAGAGACAGAATTGCCTACCTCGTATCAACTTTTCATCCACCAGTGCTCCCCAAATCCTTCTCTGCAGGGTTACTCTCAGTTGAATCATCCCCTAGCTGGTGCTGGGGATTGTCTTACCCCATGTGCAGGACCTTGCTGTAGGCCATGTTGTACCTCATGAAGCTCACACAAGTGCACTTCTCAAACGTGTTCAGGTCCCTCTGGAATATCATCTCTTCCTTCCGGCGTGTTGACTGCACCATTCAGCTTGGTGTCACTTGCAGATTTGCTGAGGATGCACTCAGTTGCACTGTATCATTGCTGGAGTTAGTAAGCAGCACTGGTCCTAGTGTTGACCTCTGAGGGGCACCACTTTTCACCTGGACATTGAGCCGTTGAGCCACACCTTCTGGATGTGACCATCCAACAAATTATTGTTTTACTGAACAGTCCATCCATCTAATCCATAGAGAAGGATGTTGTGGGAGACTATAGCAAAGTACTGGCTGTTTGGAATCCTCTTCTTGTCTTTCATGTGCCTTAGCTTAGTTTTTAGGAGGATCTATTCCATGATTTTCCTAGGCACAGATATGAGGCTGACAGATAGGTAGTTTGCAGGGTCCTGACTCTCAGGACTTTTCAGATGTCATGGAGAATGGCTTGACAAATGTATCAGCCAGATTCTCAGGATTCTGGGATGGATCTCCTACAGTAGGTAATCCCATTTTACATCATAGAATCGTATAACATTAAGGTTGGAAGGGACCTCAAGGATCATCTAGTCCCAACCCCCTGCCATAGGCAGGGACACCTCCCACTAGGACAGCTCACTCAAGGCCTTGTCCAACCTGGCCTTGAACACCTCCAGGGAGGGAGCAGCCACAACCTCCCTGGGCAACCTGTTCCAGTGTCTCACCACCCTCACTGCAAAGAACTTCCTCCTAACATCCAGTCTAAATCTCCCTTCTGCCAGTTTAAACCCATTGCCCCTTGTCCTGTTGTTGCAAGACCTTGTCAATAGTCTCTCCCCAGCCTTCCTGCAGGCCCCCTTCAGATACTAGAAGGCTACTATAAGGTCTTCTGGAAGCCTTCTCTTCTCCAGACAGCAGAGCCCCAACTTCCTCAGCCTGTCCTCATAGCAGAGCTGCTCCAGCCCTCTGAGCATCTTTTTGGCCCTCCTCTGGACCCGCTCCAACACTTCCGTGTGCTTCCTGTGCTGAGGGCTCCAGAACTGCACACAGTACTCCAGGTGGGGTCTGACAAGAGCAAAGGGGCAGAATAACCTCTCTTGCCCTGCTGGCCAAGTATTGTTTTACTTGGTCAGAGTATTGTTTTACTTGCCACCGCTCTCCATGCTTTCATTTGAACAATCCAGATGTCTCCTTATTCACTTTAAGGTCATTTCTGGGCTTATGTACACCTTCACTGGGTAATGAGCCACACTGAATTGCAGTTTCCCCTCTGCCTTTGCAAGATTGGAATCAGCTGTAGGTTTAGCTGATGGCAGGTGTCTTCCTCAGAGCTTTCCCTGAGTCTAAGGCTGAAATGCAACCAAAGATATGGCAGCTTGAGAGAGGAATAAGGGTTCAGTTGCATTCCCAGCCTTTTCTTTCTTGAGGAAGGTGTTTGCAGGTTCAGACAAGCCCAGTGGCATTGGGCATGGAGCATGGGATGTGGAAAGGGAGGTGAACTCTTTGCTTTTACTACCCAAGCCTCTGTACAAACATAAGTGTGGTGACTAATACACCAGACCCTTTTGATGCTGTGGTTTCCCAAGGGTTAAATGGGCATCTCCACAGTTCAGTGGGGCCAGGCCAAGGCAGTGTCATGTAGACTGCACTTGGCACAGCACAAGTGCAGAAGCTTGTCCTTTACTGGTATTTTGAACTGGATGCTATGCTTTTAGCATCTGCTCTTTGCTCCTGGCTGTCTGGAGAAAAGGTGCTGGGTATCAGGACGAACAATGTCTTAATTGGGAAATGAGCTGTTGCCTGGGAGGGCTCCTTTCCTGCTAGTGCTCCTCTGGCTCCTGTCCAGGTATACATGCCTATTTAAAAAAAAAAAAAAAAAATTAAAAAAAATCACCCCTTTCTTGTGGGGAGAATCAACTTGTTGCAGTTGAGACCTCACCCTGTAGAGCAGTGGGGCTTCTTCAAGTTTCCACATGCTCTGCTCCCCTTTGGTTCAGAAAGCTGCACGTTGGCGGTCAGTGTGACCTGAGCTTTCTTGCCCTTCATTGTGCTTTCCCTTCCTCATTTGTTTGCCTTTTGGATGAAATCTGCTATGTTGACGGGGTTCTGAGTGTAGCCTCCCACTTTGAGCAGAGAAGTGCTGGGATGGGTTGTGTCTTTGTGGGTTTTCTGACTGCATTTTTTCTACCCAGTTTGTCATAACAATGCCTTCACCAGCCTTACCTTTGTGAGTTGAGATGAGCTGGCAGGTCTCAGAATCTTCTCAACTTGTTGGCCTCCTGGTGATACTGAAAAGATCATACTCATAAATGTGGCTTTGAGGGTTGCAGACAATACCACCCCTCTCTGCTTATCAGGTCTTTACTCTTAAAATGCCACTCCACCCAGTGGGATCACTGGTAATACCCACTCAATCCATCTTTTTCTCCTACTGCAATCCTGGTATGTCCATGCCAGACCTCTTCCAAGCTTGCCTTTGATGTTGATTGATTGATTGATTTAATGCACATCGTCATGAAAACATCATGACACAATGATGCCAGCAGAGACCTCTCTTTGTAAGAGCATGGGAGAGTTGCAGCTGGGGAAGGTAAGGGGATGGAGTCTGATGAGGGAGCAGAGAGTCTGCATTTTGTGCAGCAGGTTTTCCCAAAGCTGGTAAGGCCATATGCAGAAACTTGTCCTGTATTGGTGCTGGGAGCTGTTTGCTCAGCCTTTTTAAGTGCATGCCATTGTCTGGTGTTAATTTACTCCAGAATCAAGAAGTGTCAAGGAGCAGATTCTTGGCTGATCAGCCGCTCTCAGGATGCCTATCTCCAGGTACCAGCAATGTTGGGTGCACAACCATAGGTAACCTGTTGGGTTCAAAAAGTTGCTTCCACACAGTGTTGTTTATTTCTGTTGCAATGCTCCTCGTTTGCCTTCTTGAAGAACTGGGAATCCATTTGACATGGATTTGAGAGAAAGCAAGGCTGGATTTCAGTCAGCTTTTTATGCAAGATCTCTTTGAGCTTTGCTGCCCAGCACCACCAAAGGAGCTACTCGTTGGCACAGCTGCTGAAACCCAGGGGCACAAAAGGGAGCCTTCTACAGTGCTTCACAGCTTACCATCTCTTTGCACCTCACACGACTTTGTTACTTAATTTCTGCCGGTATGTTTCCTTTTAGGACCCTGTGTGCTGACAGCACACTGAAGGTTTATTTGGGGGTAAGAAGGAGCTTTGATATTGTAGAGCTGGAGGTGCTTACCTCCAGTGAAAGGTCCTTGAAAAGGACTTGTTCCTCACTGCCATGTATCAAAACATTGTGGCAGCATTGCCTGCTGGGCAGGGCCTGCCTCTTGCCGTGTGATGCACTGAAACCTTGGCCATGGCTGTTGGACACTGGGATAGGACAGCTTGGTAATGACAGATGGGGGATAATGGTGAGGAACGCTCAGTGGGTTGACACCGAAGGGGCTGAGTGTCCTAAGGCTGGCTACTGGTTTCTGGGTTCTGTTGTGGCCTGTGGGAAGTTTTGGTTCCTGTTTCTGCTCTTTGGGAGATGGAGAGGTGGCCAATGATAAGGACTGTATGTGAAACTTGGAGACAGTGCACAACCTTCATCAAACCAGGGGAAAGGAGGCAGAAAGGGGCACCGAGGACTTGTCTGTGGGCTTCAAGTTGCTTTCCTTGTTGAGTATATAGTTAAAGTTTTGTTCTGGCTTGTGTGGAGCCACTGTGTGTGTCTGTGTAAGGAGACTGAATCGGGGATGGGCTCTACCATGTCTGATGCAACCTCTGTTTTCTACACAGTGTGCCTTCAGCGATCTTGCCTTGTTCTTCTATGACAAGCATGGTGGAGAAGTGATTGCAGTTTTGTGGAAGCCTTTAAGCTTTCAGCCTCAGCCTTTTAAGGTGAGTTTTTGACTCCAAGTACTTTAAGTTTGTTACCTCTATGCCCTTGAAAGCATGGAGGGCTTTTTTTCCTGTGTTGTAATTGCTTTGTCTAACTCTTCCTCAGTTTTCTGGGAAATAGAGCTCACACCATTGTGCCTTCTTGGAAAAGGTGAAACCAAGACAGGACTGTATCCACTGTACCCCCAGTCATCAGCAGAGCTGAGAAAGAAATGTGTTCTGGCACAAGCTGCAGCACCATAATTATGGCTCAGAACAGACTTCTATGTACCATGTGCCCTTCTTTGGTCCCCTTATCTGAGATGGATGATGCCTTGTTTGCCAAAGACACTAAATGTGTGCACCAGGCTGTCCCATTCTCTGCTTTTGGGTCAGACACCCAAAGCCAAATTGACCTGGTAGAATCCAGAGGGGTAACTACCTAGCTTCATAGTGCCTGAGTCCTGTGAAGGTACAAAGATATTTTCCAGCTACACTGTGTGGAATGGCAAACTACAGGGTGGTTAAGCTACGTATGAGGCACACTGAAGTGACTCATGCTGCTTTCTATGAAGGAAAGACGCAAAGAAACCATTGACTCATGGCTCAATGTTGGCAGCCCAGGCTCTTCTGCTGTCAGTCTGTGGGTGATTTATCTCCCCTCTCTTCATGGCCAGAGGGTATTGGCCATTAAGCCTAGCTGCAGTTGTGAAACCCAGTTATTTATGGTGGTGAAATGAGGAGGAGATGCTTGCATCTGAACTGAGTGACTTGATCAAACATGAGAGTTTGGGGTTTTAACTCTGGTAGAGGCAAATACCTCTTTCTTTCTGTGGAGGTCTTGAGACCCACCAAATTGCAGAGCAAAGCCCAGGCACCTCTTATTCAGCATTATGTTGTCCTTTTTTCATACCCCATCTCCTGCTTGCACAGACTCTGCCACTCACTTTTACACTCTTCCCATCTCCGCCATGCTCCTGGCCATTACTTCTCTCTCTCCTATATACTCTTTGGACTGTGACTCCAGGGTGAGCCCTAAAAGAGGCTGGAAGAGACAGTCTTGCACTTGTTAGTTCTGGTAATGAGCATTGATGGTGTTGAGAAGTGAAGCTTAGAAAATTAGATGTAGTGGTGTAGCAGAGGCTGGTTATGATAAGGGGAGCAAACTGCTTCTCTTATTTGGGGCTTACAAAGACTGCCAAGCAGCTCTGAGCGGGTGTTCCCCTTTACTCAACATTTGTGTCTTGCAGGTTGCCAGCATGAAAGGAAGGATGATGACAACTCTGAACAACGAGGCAGTCTGCATTCCCAATGTGGAGGCAATTCTGGAGGACTTTGAGATTTTGGGAGAAGGCTTGGTCAAAAGTGTGGAAGCTCGTACAGAGAAATGGACTATCTGAGGCCACTGAGAGGTGTCAGGAGTGACCTGTCTTGAAGCAGTTTGTTCATTCTGAGACCGTTTTATAAATCAGTCCTAAGAAAGGCTTTCAGATTTTGCAATCCCAGAGTGTGTTTCACTATATTTCTTTATATACCTGCTTCAGAAAAGTGATGGGACTTCCTACTGTTTTAACAAATACAAAATGCCTTTTTATTTTGAAAAAAATACAAAGGTGAGATAAAGTTTTTGGAAGTGCGCCTGTTCTTGTAGGAAGCTAAAGCTGTGTTCTAATGAAAGTGCCATGGCCTGAAAATTCTGGATAAGCTATGTGTTTGGAAGACACTTGCCTTGTGCTGCAGGGACTTCTTAGCAGCTGCTGTTGTTCTGAAGGTTAGCAAAGAAACATTGAGCCATTCAAAAATGATCAGATTATTCTCCTCTGCTCAGCTCTGGTGAGGCACATCTGTCATGCCATGTCCAGTGCTGGGCTTCCCAGTAAAGAAGTGATGTGGACGCTAGAAAAGCAGGAAAGACAGCAAAGGAGTTGAAACCTTTCGTATAAGAGGAGAAGATGCAGGAGGTGGACTTACTCAGCCTGGAGAGGAGAAGGCTAAGGGTAATCTCACCAATGTGTTTAGATATCTGACAGGGGATAGAGAAGGTGGAAACCATGCTCTTCTCACTGATGCCCAATGATGACATGAGAGGTATAACCTGAAATGCAGGAAATTCTACATAAAACACTGTTTTGTTCTTTTTTTTCCCACCATGAGGGTGACTGAATGCTGTCACAGGTTGCCCAGGGAGATGGTGGTGTCTCTATCCTTGGAGTTTCTCAAAACCAAACTGGACATGCTCCTGGGCAGCTGCTGTAGGCGACCTTCTCTGAGCATGGGTGCTTATTTCTTTTGTGCGAAATGGTCTTGGAGACTCCTGATAGGAAGAGAGGCAGAAGAGGGAGCAAATGTGCTTGTCCTATCCCCTCTTCTGATGGAGTACACATGTTCTAACAGCAAAGTATAAGTGAATCACTTGGGAAGTAAAAAAAAAAAAAAAAGTATTTGAAGATAGCAGAAACCAAAAATAGATCAAGCTTGGAAAGACAAGGGGGTGTTCAGTCAGTTCAGCTGGGGACAGTAGTTCCTCAGTAAAGAGCATTTCAGGTGGGGTGTTAAATCTGTTGCTTCAAGACCACCTGGCCTCTCCAGCTGCTGGAATTGGGTCTGAAACTTTGTGAAGGAGGTTCTCAACTGGGGTTTTTTTTGTTGGTGTTTTTGTTTTTTTCCCCAAGTGTTTTTCTGAAGCATTTGAAAGCAGCAGCTAGTGATAGAGATGTGGCACTGGGCTTATGATCACTACTACCCTCTGATCCAGTGTTTGGAGGCAGAATGTGTCCTGCAAGATAGGTACTTGTGTGCCGTATCCATGGTTTTGGGATAAATATGCAATATTAACACCACATGAAACATTTTTCTCTCTCCTCTGTGCTGGCATCTGAGGGAGGCTATAGATAAAATCCTTTGCCCATCCTTTGTTTGCAAGAGCTTTTTGAGTACACCTAAAACTTTAGTGGGCAAAGCAGATACCACATCTGAGAACAAAGCATTACTTTCTGTTGCTTCCAGGACCCTGTGCAGTCTCAGAAGCTGCTGACAAGTCCATTAGCAAACAAGATGTAAGCAGAGATTTCAACAGGTTTCAGAAGGAGTTAATTAGGGATTAGTTTTTAAGCTTCTCTTTGTTCTATCTTACTCCAGATGCTAGAATTGCCCAATCTGCCTTCAGTGATGGCTGTAATTTTCCTCAGTAGTCAGGTCATTCCTGCTTTTTGTGCCTATCTGCTTTCACTCCAGACATGGTACTTGACACTGGAATCCTGAAAATTTGCCGACACAACTGTTCAGCATCACTCAAGTTGTCACAGTGGCTCTCTGTGCTAGAGCTCTGCCTGTTCCTTTGCTGTTCTGCATCTTGCCCTTGCTTGCAGATGTAAATGGTTTTGGGCTGGGGCATTCTTGCTGTGCAAATCTGCTCTTTTCCCTAGGGCAGAGATGTGTGCCACAGCCCGTGTTAGCTTGTAGGGGAGCAGAGCTCCTCCACCCCTGCTGCACAAGGTGAAGGTCCTGCTCCCCGTTACCCAAACCTGATGCAGGATGTGGCCTCTCACTGACATACTCACTCCCTGGGAATATTTATGGAGAGATGGACTGTGCTGTTGCAGCTGAGCACTGCTGTAATCCCTTTTCACAGAATCACAGAATGTCAGAGGCTGGAAGGGACCTCCAAAGCTCATCCAGACCAACCCTCCCTGCCACAGCAGGATATCCTCTACCAGATCTCACAGGAACGCATTCAGGCAGGTTTTGAATATCTTTTACCCTGTGGTCCCCAGCCCTGCTCCTGCAGTAGGGTGGCTTATGAGGTATGTGAAGGATGTACCCTTTAGGGGTAGCTCTGCAGCTCTGCTTTTGTCTCCTGTTATGTTGTCAAGTATCATTGCTTCTCCATTTTGGTTTTGACTCTAAAAAGTCATAAAATTACTTCTAACTTCAAGCTACCTCTGTCAAATCCCCTCTCTGCTACTCCTTCAGGTAAAACACTGTTGTTTCTAACTTGCATCAAAGGGTTGGGCAGTGTCCAAGCTAGCCTTCTGCAAAAGTAATGGTGCCAGGTTAACTGCTGATAAATGAACTCACTCATAACCAAGCCCTCATGCAAGTACAAACCTGCTTGTGTTTCACAAGGTAACGCCACTGTACTCAGCAGCCAGATGGGAGCCTCAGTCAGACCCATGCTGCAGATGTGTGCTGCTCTAAAGCTCAGATTTGGTGACCTACTCAAATCTAAGCCATGCCCTTGACTGGGAAAATTGACCACTCGCCCCTCTTACATCGCTTGGAGGGGATGGGTAACAAAAGTTATCTGTAACATGTTACCCCAGCTGTCCTTACAGTGCTCCTCCTGTTGCTAAAGCTGTGGCTCATCTATGGGCTTCTGCCTCTTTCAGAGGAAGAGTAACACCTTAATGCCCAAAATTCCCCCTGTAGCTAAGCATTTAAAGGCATTTTTGAGCCATTTTGGAGCCCTTGTTTGTATGGTCAAACATTCTAGGTCAAGTTTTAAGCACCTGCTAAAATCAGGCTTCTGTGGACAAAACCACCTTGGAATTGAGCTGGGCTGTCCGAGTATGCTCTGAAGGACTGAGAGTTGGTCCTCTGACTTATAGAATCATAGAATGGTAAGGTTGGAAGGGACCTCAAGGATCATCTAGTTCCAACCCCCTGCCATAGGCAGGGACATCTCCCACTAGTACAGGTTACTCAAGGCCTCATCCAACCTGGCCTTGAACACATCCAGGGAGGGAGCAGCCACAACCTCCCTGGGCAACCGTTGGTACCTAAAGCAAAATTCAAAGCACCTCTGGAGCAGAAGGTCCATATGCCTCTAAGGGGTTTGTAAGGACACGATCCAAAGGAAAGGAATGTGTTAGGTACATAAGGGACCAAGTGAGGTCCCCATTGCAACTCTATCTCCCGTTGCCTGACTAGTACTCTTCATAGTGCAGTGACTAATTTCTATTGTGAAAGCTGGGACAGGGCCTGGGTTATTCGGAGCACAATTGTTTGACAGCCCATGGGCTGTTTCCATTTCCAGATAAGCAGCTGGGCACTTGTATGCAGGTATTTGCTTAGCTGGGGTCCCAGCCATGAGTGAGAGCTGTACAAACACAGAGCTGCCCTGGAAAACCCATGCCTTGTCATGTAAACAGAAGCAGGATGAGGGGAAAGGGAGGGAAGTGCTGGAGCTGAGACAATAGCAGTTGGCTTTGATGTGTTGCCGCTCTACCCCATTACTTCTGCAAAGCTATCTTGGAAGATTCATAGAATGGCTTAGCTTGGAAGGGACCTTAAAGATCATCTAGTTCCAAACTGCCTTCCATGGGCAGGGACCGTCTTCTGGTAGACTAGGTTGCTTAAGAACTCATAGGTCCTGGCCTTAAACACCCCCAGGGAGGGGGCATTCATGCCCTAGGCAACCTGTTCCAGTGTTACCACCTTCACTGTAAATAATTTCTTCCTAACACTCAGTATAAATCTACTCTCCTCAAGCTTAAAGCCATTCCCTCTCATCCTATCTCTACAAGCCCTTGTAAAAAGTCCATTTCCAGCTCTCTTGTAGGCCCACTTCAGGTACTGGAAGGCTGCTCATAAGGGCTACCTGGATCCTTCCTTCTTCAGGCTGAATGGCCCCAACTCTTGCAGCCTGTCCTTCAAAGCTCTTTTTGGTGCATTTCCTGTGCATGAGGGGTGAGGTGTTTCCAAATGCAGAACTGGGCTGGAGCAGCATTGATACATGTAGTGGATGGATGAGGTCAGCCAAATCAGGGCTTAACCAGGGCTTAACAATATCCACTTTCTAGTAGATCTTTCCAAAAACTTACGTGTTCTCCTGGGCCTTTATCTGAGCCATCATTTGGACAGCTTTTTCCTAAAAGGCTCAGCCCATGCTTTGTGAGGATACTCTCCCAAGAAGCAGTTGTTGGGAGGCAGCTTGTCTCAGGAGAAGGGATGTTGAATGGAGCCTTTCTCTTGCCAATAAACCACTGCTTGCCAGGTGCCCTTGATAACTTTGAGTGGCAATTGCAAAATTCATGAAAGAAACTGGGGAAACAAGTTGATGATGAAATACAGCTGTGATGGCATGGTCAGAGCAGGTTGAGTGCTATGGGGTTTTCTCATCAGATGAACTGTTTATACCTTACTCATCGGGGCCACAGATCTTTTTGGAGGCAGTTTGGGGTGTCCACGGCTGTCAAACTTCAGACTGATTCTCTGAAGGCAAGAAGCATGTGTCTGCTTGCTGAAAAGAAAAGCTCTTGTAGGGAGCATTTTGCTTAGGCATGCACAATCACCAGTCATTTTTGAAAAGTCTTAGTCTAAAATTTCCATGGCTGGCTGGGGAAGGAGTAGTTGCTTGTTTCTTGGCATAGAAAAGGAATATCCTCCTTTAGTTTGCTGTTCCCACAGCAGCCATGCTGCTTGCCTGGTTGCTGGCTTGTTTGTCAGGGTTTCTGTTATCTGCAGAATGCTCTGGACCTGAAGTGATTTTTTTTTTTCCCCTTTTTTTTTTTTCCTCTGGCCAAGGCAGCAGCTTTCAGAACTGCCAGCAGCAAAGCAGCTCTATTAAGTGACAGCTTTCTATCTGTGTGGCCTCCCGGAGATGTCAGAGGGGTGATGCTCAAGGGATGAATGTAATGTGTAGCAAGTGCAAGGTGCACAAAGGGAAATGACAGCTGTTGGGGAAAATTGAAAAATGGGAGAGGTGTGGTCTGTGAAGGGACTGGGTAGGAGTGGATGGTCACTGGCACTCCAGAGCCAGGTTGGACGAGCAGGAGGAAATTGCAAATTGTTCCCCTGTCTGGCACAAAGACACAGCCTCTGGTACTGTGAAGTCTGCACCAACCCCCAAGTTCTAAATGCTTAGCAACCACTAAGAATAAAATAAGCAGTGGGGATGAGGATGGCAGGGAGGTACTGGTGGTGCCATGATGTACTTTTGCAGAGGAGCAAACCAGAGATGCATTAGGGATCTCCCCATTACTCCACTTCCCCGATGAGCATCATGGCCAGGTACAGCACATTCACTGTCTCCTCTCACCAGAGTGAGAGAGGGAGGATCTGTTCCTCAGGGCTTTATTTACAGTCACTAACAGAGGTGCCAGGGGCTTGTGTTGACTGGGAGACTGCACAGAAAAGCTTGCACCTTGCACTTGTGGCTCCTGCTCTGCAGAAGGTACCAGGCAGACTGTTCCTGTTCCTCCTGAGTGTGCCTGGAATGGCTGAGGTAGGTGCCAGCAAAGGGTATAGCAGTTGTCTGGGTCAGTGGTGGTTTATTAGCTATAGTTTCTCCATTTTGCCTGAATCACCTATTGTTTCTGTGCATATGAAAATGTTGAGGACGATGGTGCTATGGAGGAAGACTAGAGCACTGGCTCCACTGGGCTGTGAATTTGTAGCTTGTGGCTCTTCCCTTCCAAAGTACATGTTAACCAAGCTTGATTTTACTGCTGTCCTGCCTTGTATTAATGCAGGGTGAGAGACCATATTTGTGGATTGGAGATGCTGCCACAGGGTAAGCATGTCCTGGGTGCTTAAAGACTGTGGTGGTGGTGGAGTGCAAGGGCTGAAGGATGTTGTATCCTTGGTGGGCAGCAAGCTCTACAGCGAGACTGGTGATCAACAGACCCTTTCCTGGATCAGGGCCCATCCCTCTGTGAACCAAAGGAAGAGTGAAGGGGGGCGGGTGGTGATGTCTTTCTTCCACCCAGTGTAATCAGGACTCACAATGCAGGAGTGCTTTGTATGAGGAGTATCCTACAGCACAGGGCTAGGCCAGCTTTTACTGTTAGGTCTTGTTGGTGGGGATTAGCCTCACTAAAGGCTCAGCCAGGTGGAATAATGTGCAACCAAATCTCAGGCTTCCTCCTAATCTAACCTGGAGCTCCAGAAGTGTAACTCTGCTTCCATGGCTGCAGTGCCAGGACCTTGTCTCCTCTTCCCTAGCAGTCCTGTTCCAATGACCTTTCCTTTCCCCTCTGCCCTTCAAAATAGGCCTCCATGTACTGTTGTTACATGAACATGGGGCAGTATGTGCTACCTTATACTTACACCTTGTATTTATACAGATACACCTGCTCCTTTCCTTCACTTTTTTTTTTTTTTTTAGGAGGACCTGGGTATCTTTTGGGGAATGCCAAAGTGTTGGGGAGCCATGTGCCTTTTCCTGGCACAGATAGTTGGGTGACCAGTGGACTGTGCCACTTCATCACTGTCTGGTAGCAAAGAGCAAGGGTCTCCATCTCTGCAGCTGCTACTCCTGGACCCTTTGACACAGCCTAAAGCAATTTTCTGAGTGAGTAATACTTGCAGATCCTGCCCCGTAACTGAGATGTTTTTCTTCAGGAACTTCAGTTTGTTTAGCACCAGTGATTTGCTTCAGCCCTTCACAAAGAGGCAGTGAGATACTTTCCCTGCCCTGAAGCACTGACGGTTGTAGGGAGGCAGGATGAGATGTGGAGGGTGTGAGCGGCAGCAGAGGAGGGAGCCTGGGGGGAGTACAGGCTGTGAGGCAGGGCTGGGGTGGGTTTTGGAAAGACTCCAAAAATGGGACACCTTGTCTCTCTTGTCTGAGGCAGATTGGCTTCCTTTCTCCTCATGATGGTTTGCAGTAAGATAGGCTTGCAGGGCCTCTTCCTCTGCTCTTTTCCCTGCCATGGTCCTTAACTCAGCCCTCCTCAAAAAAATCCAGAAGTGTTTTTGGCACCCTCTGCTCACCTCAGATGCTTGCTGTCCATCCCAGGGTAATACTATGACTGATGCTGCTGCTGCAGTGGGGAAAAGCATTGGCCTGATCCAAATGTGTGGTCTCTGTTGTGCTCACACCATTTCCCCAACACAACAGCCATTTCCCCATCTCACTGGGGCAGGGAGCAAACCTGGCAGTTTGCTTGCATGGGTGCACTCTTTGCCATCTTACATGAAAAGCTCTGTAAAAATGCCTTACAGCCATGGTCTGATGGTACTGGGACATGGCTGGCTTTATCTCTCTGTCTCAGCTGGTCATTGTGAGGCTCGTGGGGGTGGCAGGCCCAAAGCTACTGGGCAAGTTGTTGGCAGGGCTGGGAGCAGGGACGTGGTTCTGGCGATGCTTCACCCCTTCTCAAAGCAAATTGGTGCTGCCTTGGGGCTTTGCAGGCTGGGAAGAGCAGTGCAACCTCTCACAGATAGCTTGTTCCTGAGAACGAAACTATTTCCACATACTGCCTGTTGCCCCTGAAGACTAATGTTCAAAGCTGCAAAGAGGGTTTTCTCCCCAGGGGTGTGGTATTACCGGTGCTCAGGAGCAATACAAGATAACCTATCAGCATGTAGCACGCTTTTGTGAGGCCCCTCCTGCACTTTTGGACACTGCAGGGCAGCTGTGTGGAAATGGGGCACTGGAAAGCTGCTGTTGCTCCTGTAATGAGGACAGATGAGCCCTATCCACGTGGAGGAATTTCCCCTGCAAGGTGGCTGCTCCTGGAAATAGGGGGTGGCTTTGCTGCGCTTTTGCACGTGGGAAAACTTAATCATTGGTGGGAGGTGGAGACAACAGCCATCTCAGTAGCAAGCAGCCTAGAATTGACCAGCCATAGCATTTTGGGGATGCAGCAGAGAGGAAGGAGCTGGATGATGCTTTTGGTTTATAGCTCCTGGTGGTGATGGCAGGGATGGAAAGACTGGTTAGCATGGAGGTACCCCAGGGTCCAGCAGGTCAGGCTGGTGTTGGAGGGGCACGTACAGCTGCCTGCCCAGGTTTCAGCTTTCTTTTGTGGCTCA
This sequence comes from Eubucco bourcierii, assembly GCA_013396675.1. Classification (NCBI taxonomy): domain Eukaryota; kingdom Metazoa; phylum Chordata; class Aves; order Piciformes; family Ramphastidae; genus Eubucco; species Eubucco bourcierii. The sequence goes on from VWZE01000190.1 coordinate 51,660, forward strand.
CAATCCAGATGCTACCCCAGTGTGCCTCTGCAGTGTTCCTAGTACAAACTGAAGAGGGCTGGGCTACCTCCCTGAGACCTTATGGGGAGCATCATAGAATCATAGAATGGTAAGGTTGGAAGGGACCTCAAGAATCATCTAGTTCCACCCCCCTGCCATAGGCAGGGACACCTCCCACTAGTACAGCTCACTCAAGGCCTCATCCAACCTGGCCTTCAACACC
>VWZE01000191.1:715-14418 GCA_013396675.1 Eubucco bourcierii
CAGCCTGGAGAAGAGAAGGCTTCGAGGAGACCTGATAGTAGCCTTCCAGTATCTGAAGGGGGCCTACAGGAAGGCTGGGGAAGGATTATTTACAAGGTCCTGCAATGACAGGACAAGGGGCAATGGGCTTAAACTGGCAGAGGGGAGATTTAGACTGGATGTTAGGAGGAAGTTCTTTACAGTAAGGGTGGTGAGGCACTGGAACAGGTTGCCCAGGGAGGTTGTGGATGCTCCCTCCCTGGATGTGTTCAAGGCCAGATTGGATGAGGCCTTGAGTAACCTGTACTAGTGGGAGGTGTCCCTGCCTATGGCAGGGGGTTGGAACTAGATGATCCTTGAGGTCCCTTCCAACCTTACCATTCTATGATTCTATAAATCCTAGTTCTGGAGCAAGAAGATGTATGTAGCAGCTGGTGAAGCTAAGCTTTGGAGAAAGAAGTCCACTAGTCCCATATTTATGGGCATTGTTTACTCAGAGTTGTAAAAACTAGCAATTGTAATAAAAACAAATGGGCTGGTTTATCTCTCTGCTTTGATTTCTTTTCAAGGTGATTAAAGGCTGCATCAAGAGACCTCATTACAACCCAAGGTTCTTCCCTAGCATGGTAATGCCAGATTGTCTTAGGCATGGAAAGAGAATGTGTCCACAGACTGAGGTATGTCACACCAGAGCTATTCATTTCTGCTATGAGGACAGGCTGAGAGAGTTGGGGCTCTGCAGCCTGCAGAAGAGAAGGCTTCCAGGAGACCTTAGAGTAGCCCTTCCAGTATCTGAAGGGGGCCTACAGGAAGGCTGGGGAGGGATTATTTACAAGGTCTTGCAATGACAGGACAAGGGGCAATGGGTTTAAACTGGCAGAGGGGAGATTTAAACTGGATGTTAGGAGGATTCTCTTTCCAGTGAGGGTGGTGAGACACTGGAACAGGTTGCCCAGGGAGGCTGTGGATGCTCCCTCCCTGGAGGTGTTCAAGGTCAGGTTGGACGAGGCCTTGAGTAACCTGTACTAGCGGGAGGTGTCCCTGCCTATGGCAGGGGGTTGGAACTAGCTGATCCTTGAGATCCATTCCGATCTTACCATTCTATGATTCTATGATACTATTATTTCCCTACAGATGTTGTACAGTAGAAGAAATTATTAGAAACAGACTGTTTTGATGAGAAACTAGTCTAGGCAGAAATTAAATTTTAAATGTTTTTCCAAAATCTGTCCCATACAGGGGAAACGAAACAAACAAAACCAAAAAAACCAAAAAAAACCCAACCAAAACCAAAACCAACAAAACCAACGAAAACCAAAAACAACAGAAGCTGAAAAGTTTTCTTTGCACTTTAAAACCTAATACTGAAGTATTTCACATGCTGGCTGGTAAAAAAACCAAAAGATTTTCAGACAAAAGTTACTCAGACTTCATCCCACTACTAGAATAAACTAGTCTGAACAAAGCCTAAACAGTCTGGAAATATTTGACTTGATGTTGTGATTGTATAGCTCAATGCAGACCTGGCTTATGAGGAAACTGTTTAGGTGAAGACAATGCACTGATGTCATGAGTCATGGTTTTATACTTAAAAAAAACATCCTTTCACCTGGGAGGTTCACTCACAGCATTGCTTAAAATTGATGCTCAAATTAGGACTTGCCTCTCTGTTTTGCCACATCATATCCAACAAAAAGAGGAAGATGGATTAAACTGGTGGAAAAAAAGTTCACTCAAAAGCCTTCAATATCAATTTCTCCTAAGTCTAATTGGTACTCAGCACACACAGACAAAAAAATTGCTGTTTCTGCTGAGCCCACAGGATACCTTCTGCTTTTCTACAGCATGACTGGTTTGTAGTGGAGCAAAAAAGTCTAGATACAGTTTCAACAAGAGCAGTGACATAGATGAGCATCACTAAAGAAGTTGAGAGGTGTTTCGATCTTAGGTGAAAAAGAGCCTCTCTTTTTCACATCTTTCCCCACCTCCAGAAATGCTGGAGTAGCTCAGAACTGAGACGAGAATGATTAAATTCAGATTTTTTTTTTTCTCAAACTTAATACCTGGGGAAAAAACATGTTCACATGGGTTAGGCAAAACACATTTTAATCATTTTAAAATAATCTAGCTTTAGCAACTTGCACAAGGTACTGTAAATAGGAATGCCATTTTGAGGGAAGGTTTTTTTGATTGCTTCTTTATTCCTCCATGACATTTCAACTACTTCAGAATCAGCTCTAGAGTCCAGGGAAGGACTAAAGTTGAGCAGTATGTTGCCAGTGACCCTCTTCTCATGAGTGTTTTGTTAACAAGCCTTATTGAAAATACACAAAAGGAAGAAAAAGAGAAAAGAGTAAACAAAGAAACAGAACACAAACAAACCAGAAACAAACAAACCAGAATGAGCAAACAAAACAAAAATTTCAGAGCCTGAGAACAAGCTGAGACATAACTGATAAGGCAAGCAACCTGCTATGCAAGGAACAGTTTCCCACATCCCAGATGCTGAACAGAGAGTGAGACTAGACACAAAAAGGGGCAGAACAGGGAAAGAAGGGACAATACTGGGACAGAATGGGATGGGGATGACAAGGTTCTCTCCTGCTCCCAAGGTCTGTAAGGTGCACTAGGAGATATTTTCCACTGGCATAGAGAGGCAAAGGACTGTTGCAGGTTTCTCTTGTTGTCTCCAGCTGATGCTTCACTTCCTTCTTCCCTAGCATGAGCACTTAGTAACAAAAGACTGAACCAGCTCTATCGTCTACTGAATTTTATTCCTCCAGGGTAGGCTGGTCCTGTAGTCCAGCTTATAGAATTATAGAATCATAGAATAGTAAGGTTGGAAGGGATCATCTAGTTCCAACTCCCTGCCATAGACAGGGACACCTCCCACTAGTACAGCTCAATTAAGGTCTCATCCAACCTGGCCTTGAACACCTCCAGGGAGGGAGCAGCCACAACCTCCCTGGGCAACCTGTGCCAGTGTCTCACCACCCTCACTGGAAAGAACTTTCTCCTAACATCCAGTCTAAATCTTCCCTCTGCCAGTTTAAACCCATTGCCCCTTGTCTGGGCATTACAAGACCTTGTAAATAGTCCCTCCCCAGCCTTCCTGTAGGCCCCCTTCAGATACTGGAAGGGCTACTCTAAGGCCTCCTGGAAGCCTTCTCTTCTCCAGGCTGAAGAGCCCCAACTCTCTCAGCCTGTCCCCATAAGAGAGCTTCTTCTCAGTTGAAAAGTCTTTAGCCAGTTTTTGGTTTGAGGTCTGTGCTAACTGATCCACTCACCACGTGGATGGCTCCTGCACCACAGAACCCTACAGCCTCTCAGCCCAAGAGGAAAATCGTGTTTCCTCCTTGAGCCTCCACTGCAGAACTGTTTAGAAGGCTCTCCTCATGCTCCATCAATGCTTATAGCACAAAAGTTTAACAATAAGGGGAAATAAATGGGAACCACATGTCTAATGGGAAGATTTTTCATTCAAATGTGCTTTATTGTGTGATATATGCCCTTAATTACAGTGCAAGCATCTGAGTACATTCATTGCCATTACAAACCAATCATTCACGTTTATTGAGCATAAGCCTACAACTGGCAAAGCAGGAGAGGCTCAAGCATTAGCCAGAGTGGGACATCAAGCTACTATCACAATCTTAGCTCTTCATCTCCTCCTCCCTTCAGAAGCCCTGTGCCACTATCTGTGGGGTAACCAGTACATTATGCAGAATAGTTTTTTTCAGACTACTGAAAAAGATTTCACACCACCAAACCACCTTCCAAATTCATATAGGGTTTTGCTGGTTTTTCTTTATGTGCAAGAAAACACCATTCTGAAACTGTATATGTGGACATTAATGAAAAAGGTTTAAAATTGCCTTTAGAGCAACATTTGACTCTGAGGTGTAGCTCTTGCTACAAGAATTCACATGGTTTGGAAGAAATAAATATTAGTTTGGGGTCAAGCAGAACACCTTATTTTGGCTCAGGGTTGTATCATCTATTATTTAACACTCTCCTGACATCCAGTTCAGCTTTACTTCTCCATTAATTAACATTTTCCCAGGCAACAAAGGTTACTCAAGACAGTTCTCAAGTTATGTGACCCTGCAGACACTGAGCAGACATCCACCTGAAACCAATCTACCTCACCTAGGTGAAAATGCTGTGAGGTTGCTCCCACCTGCAGTCCACCCTTCTCATCAGCTAAAGAACTGCACATTTCACAAGCCCTTAAGACCTGTGCCTTCTCAGAGGTGTCATGCAATTTTTTATTTTTTTTTCCCCACAAAATCAGAACAAACTGTCCACACTGTTTTTCCCCATTCACCCTATGAGGACACTGTGCCCCCTCTCCCTGAGGCCATGGCTTCTGTCAGGGATTTATGAGGCAAAGAAGGGATTGTGGCAAAAATGTTTAGTGGCCACTAAATTACAAGTCTCCTAAGACAGGAGCTCATCTGGGATCTTACCAGATTTCAAGAGGTGACTTGAAGCTCTGAGAAAACAACAGCGTTGCACGGGTCTAGTGTGCCAAGCACATTTCCCATAAGCACCCAAAATCAGGGCAGGCAAAGGTTGAGCAGCACAGAAGATACTTTCTGGTGGATGAAGGAGTTTGTGGCTGGGCACTGAAAACAGAGGCTACTCAAATTAATCTCACTGATCTCACACTTCCCTGCCTGCCAGAGACCATTGCAGCCCTTCTGCATGCACACACAATAACAAGGCCATGAAGCTGGAAGTGTTTGCTCTGCTCAGCAGCATTATCACATCACCTCAGCAGGTTCACAAGCCAAGCACTCAGCTCTACAAATCACAGGTTTCACTCACTCTGAGGCAGAGACGCACACAAGAAACACATCACAGACACAACTGTCACACAACTTGGAAAGAAATCAGGAAAACGCAGTAGTATCAAGAGTGAACCAAAGAGGGTCACTCCAAGAACTGAACATGAAGAATTTTTCCAGGGATTGTAAGAGGGAAGCACAGAACTGTCTAGCTGCAGAACTGCAGAATCATAGAATGGTAAGGTTGGAAGGGACCTCAAGGATCACCTAGTTCCAAGCCCCTGCCAGAGGCAGGGACACCTCCCACTAGTACAGCTCAATTAAGGGTTCATCCAACCTGGCCTTGAACACCTCCAGGGAGGAAGCAGCCACAACCTCCCTGGGAAACCTGTGCCAGTGCCTCACCACCCTCACTGGAAAGAACTTCCTCCTAACATCCAGTCTAAACCTCCCCTCTGCCAGTTTAAACCCATTGCCCCTTGTCTTGGCATTACAAGACCTTGTAAACAGTCCCTCCCCAGCCTTCCTGTAGGCCCCCTTCAGATACTGGAAGGCTACTGGCAGGTCTCCTTGAAGCCTTCTCTTCTCCAGGCTGAAGAAACCCAACTCTCTCAGACTGTCCTCATAGCAGAGCTACTGCAGCCCTCTGATCATCTTTGTGGCCTCTTCTGGACCCGCTCCAACACTTCCATGTCCTTCCTGTGCTGGGGGCTCCAGAACTGCACACAGTACTCCAGGTGGGGTATGCCAAGAGCAGAGTAAAGGGGCAGAATCACCTTCCTTGCCTTGTATCTATCTATCCAATAAAAATGGGATAACACCAAGGAAATGGGAAGCTTTAAAGGTTGGCATGGATGAGAAGTCAGAGACATGTTTCTAAACCTCAGAGACCCTTCCTTAATATGCTCCCTAAGATAGTTCAAGACATGCATTGAAAATACTGATTTTCATAATTTCCATTTTCTCACAGGCCACATCTCATGGCGATGCAGTCTGCAAAGGTGCCAAAGGGCCACATTCTCAGCTCTGTCTGCTAGGAGATCAGGCAAGATGGCACACCCAGTATTTCACTGGTTCTCTAGCCTGACAGAACATAATAGGCTACCTCCAACTTTTTTGGTGACTATACGCTTTTGATGCCATCCTGAAAGGCCTCTGGGAATCATTAGTTGATAAATGATCACTGCTTAGGACACATACAAATGCTTCACTGGGAGGAACCCCTGTCTGGACAATTCTGGTCCCACATATTGCCTGTGCACTATTCACCTGGGATCAAGGTCAGATACTAGCCCAAACCAGCACAAAGAAAGGTCCACCATAGTTAATGGGAGTCATGCGTCTCCCCACAAGAAAAGACAGATGATGCCTACAGAACAACCGAGGCTGTGATATAAATTCTATGAATAAAAAGATTATGAATAGAAGGTAAAAAAGCTTCCATTTTTTTATAGTGCTGAATATGCATCTTCAGCAAATATTTTCTCCTATTCAAATACCTTAGCTCTTGTATCATCTTCTACAATTTACTATTAATCATTACCATACAGTTCCCATCTCCTGTCCTATAATAAATCAAAAGAACAAAAGTTTAAGATGAAATGGCCCATACACCTTAATTCATTGGATGCTTCAAGTGCCAAAACACACCTGCATCTGCAAACTTCAATTTATAATATCACAGAGAAACTCAGAATTGCTGTCAACCTTACTCTCCTTCCCCACTCAGCTCTGGTCTCTACCAAGGGCTCAGTTAGCTTTAAGATGGTCTCTGATACTGCTCTTATTACCACACTATTAAAATCCTTTGGGGTAATTAACTTCAGTTCTTGCTAGCCAGATTTATTATTGGCCAGATTTCTTGGCAATCCATGCATTGATAATAGGCAACTATTGAAATGAAAAGCAGAGCCTGCTTACACAGGCACCTATCTCTACACACACACACACACAGAGCCAAGCCAGAGATTGCATGTAGGAAGGAGTTTCACATCTGGAAAGACCCATATCTTTTCCTTTGCTTCAAGCAGGATTTTTCCAGATGTGAACTCATTGAAAGTAAGATGTGAAACTCATTCAAAGTTATTGAAAATAAGAGATGGGCCTTCCGTGTGCTCCATGGGGATTCAGTTCATCTTAATCCCAAGGTGCAGGAGAGACTAACAATACTACTCATTCCCCAGCATGAAGGGCAGCATACAGATGTTTACAGGAGGAACCCAAATGAACAGCATCATTGTAAATGCCAGCCACCATCAGGAACAATTTAGCTTGACAGCTGTAGCATAAACTGTCACTGCACTGAGGCATCAATGCCAGAAAAATCACCAAATGATAAACTCGCATGTTTCAGGGATCCCCTAGGGCTGCTGGGCATACACCACTTACACTGTCAGCTCTGATTCATCCATCACCCAGTTCCTGCAATCAAACAGTGGAAAATTGTACCTTCAGAATAAATGAATCTGCAATTGCAGAAAGGGGAGAAAAAAGAGGGCGGGGAAAAAAAAAAGTAAGCTCTTATCTAACCTCTCAGCAGTTCTCTGGGTTTCTATATATTCTGTAGCGTGTATTTTTAAGCTGTTTATCCCATTTAATTAGAAGCCAAGGTACCCTCCATCCAAGTTATAGAGCAGAGTGGAGTGAAAAAAGCCCCCACAAAAATCCTACAACAATAAGCCAATCTGATCTAAGGCAACAACCATAGTTAACAAGTCACCAAACTTGATACAAAGGCAACTTTAATTCCTGAAGTTAACCAACGTTCACAGTGATGGTACAGTGGAATTCATAACATAGGGGAAGGCTGCAGATGAAAAACACAGCAGCCTTCATGCTGTTATTAGAGGGGAAAAAAAAAATCATCTGGTTAGGGAACACTGGACTCAATTTTGCAGCAGACCTTTCAGGTTTGTCACATTTGTGCTGTTGGGTATGTGTGCCTAACTATTGTGGACTTGCACAGAGATCTGAGGAAATCAACTGGCCTGAAGCAAGTGCCACGTTAGCCAGAGGACAAAACCAGAATGCTGCTTTGGCAGGAAAACTTTTGATTACATTATTGTTCTCTTACTCTATGGCAGGAAAGTGCCCTTGGGTACAGTAAGTCTGCTAACACATTATTTGTACACGTTGTAATCACTTAAACACTGCAAATACAAAATGCTGTCCAATCTACATGCAGACAGTTTATGATCACAGCCTCCAGCAAAATGAACTGCCCAAGGTGGAAGGCTGTGGGAGGGACCACATTTTCCTCCTTTCCTTTCCACTGCAGAATCCCAAGGATTTTTCTATAAAGCTTTCAATTTTGTTGTTTGCTTCTTGTAGCGATTGTCCTTCTCTCCAAAATATCACCCTTCATTTCGGTGCCTCAGCTCCTCCTTCTGTCATGCCCACATCAATTTGGATGTGCCAAAATTTTACTGCATCATGCCCTAACTTTCATTTTATAGCAAGCTATCATTCCATAAAAATCAATTGAACTGAAACTGAAGAATTTTATTACACTGGAAAAACTTCTTGTAAGTGCCACAAAACTGTTGTGTGGCTTCTACTGGAAACAACCAAGCAAGCAAACAACAACAACAACAAAAAAATCCAACAAAAAACCAAGCAAAAACGAACAAACCACAAAACAAATGACCAAAATAACCCACAGCTAAACAAACAAACCCCATCAAACACACACACAAGCGTGTGCATATGCTATACAAACAGGCCACCAATCTTCTCCCAGACAACCTATATGGAAGATCATGTTGAACTATGCACCAAAATAGGACACAACACATACAGAATTTGTAATGATGAATAAAGATCTCTCCTAGAAGCATAAATGGCCTGCAAGAGAATAGGACATCATGAAAATATTGTTTTGTTTTTTTTTTTAATGGATAAAGCTTCTAGTTTTATTAATTGTGAGGAAGCGTTTGAAAAACACAATTCCCAAACTTTCCTCAATCACAGAAGCACCAAAAGAAATCACAGAATTAACCAGGTTGAAAAAGACATTAGAGATCATCAAGTCCAACCTATCACCAACACCTTCTAATTAACTAAATCATGACATTGAGTGCCGCATCCAGTCTTTTTTTAACACTTTCAGGGATGGTGACTCCACTACCTCCCCAGGCAGCCCATTCCACTCTTGCTGTGAAGAACTTTTTCCTATTATCCAGCCTAAAGCTGCCCTGGTGCAGCCTGAAACTGTGTCCTCTTGTTCTGTTGCTGGTTACATGGGAGAAAAGACCAACACCCACCTGGCTACAAGCTCCTTTCAGGTAGTTGTAGAGAGCAAACAGGTCTCCCCTGAGCCTCCTCTTCTCTAGGCTAAACAACCCCAGCTCCCTCAGCTGCTTGTCATAGGGCTGTTGCACCAGTCAGAGGAAAGGACCACTGAAATCAGTTAAACAACTGTGCTGGTTTGAGGCTAATTAGAATATTTTAACAGAGAAAATTACACTATAGGCTTCAAAGGAAAACATGGTGATGTCTACTTTACTCACAGGCTTCCTGAGATGTTTAAGAGAAAAAAACAAAACATAGATAGGTCAGTCTGTCTGTAGGGGCACAGTGTCTCAGGCGGTCTAGCTTCTGACTCTTTCTCCTCTCTGCCAAGTTATCTCACTAATCACTTCTAACTCCCCTGGACAATCCTCCAAGCTCACCTTGCATGTAAGGCAAACCTTGGGGTAAGGTACAGGGGTGGGGAGAAGGTGGAAGGGTGGTTGGGAGCCCCTCCTGGGGTCTCTGATTTCTGGGAGGGGAGTTGTGTTTCTGTATTACCTTTAACTTGTGTATTTCTGTAACTATTCCTGTCTATAGTGTATATCTCTGCTTGTACATTGTGCTGAGCTGTAAATAGAGCTTCAGTCCTTAACTTCCAGCTGGCTGAGTCTAGTCTGGGTTATTTTACAAAGTGTGGGGGGCAGGGAACTCCCAAATCATCACAACAACTTTGCCCACACCTTTCTCTGCCAGCCTCATGAATTTCCAGGGACCAATTAATGACTTCTAAAAGCTTGAGATTGCTGATTGATTGAGTTTTGACACAGACCAGACCAAAAATCCAGGCCTGGCCTCCCTTTTTGCCACTGAAGCAATGAGCATGGAAAGCTGAAACACGCATCGGTTTACCATTGAACATTTGTGACATTTGAATCATCCATCCCTGCTGTGAAGGCAGAGGACTTAGAGCTGTTCCTCTGGAATGTTTATTCCCCTGAATAATACTGATTATATGCAGTTTAGCCAAGAAAGATAAAAAGGAGGAAAGAGAATAAAAGCTGACTTTTCATATGTTGAGGCTGAAGTACAGACAAATAGCTGCCTTAACATAAGCAACATCTCAAACAGGCAGATGAGCCCAGGGAGTCAGTAGGCAGATTTTAGGGAGGAAACCCAACAACCCTGTACACTGTGAGGAGTAAACTCCATACATGTATTGTTTTCTGTGAGAACAGTGTAACATATGTGTTTTCAGGCCAGATCTTCCCGTGATGTAAACCTGCATTCCCCTGCCAAAATCAAGGAACTCACACTGAATTTCAGCTGCTGTATATTTGACTGCACACATCTTTTGTAAACCAGCTCAGGTCTGCTGTTAGATCAGAACACGGCCCACTTCCCTGCTGAAACAAAGCACTGGAGGCAGAGATGGTCTGTAGTGACTCAAAAAGAGGAGAGACAGACAGAGAAACCTATTTGCAAAGGGCAATTGGAGACACAACTAGGGTCACAGAGCAGCTTCTCACATTACAGAAGTTTGCTTCACACAGTAACCACTACATTATTTGAAAACAAATGTGTGAGCTTTTTACTGTAGCACAGCACGATAAAAGGAGAGCCCTTTCTGCCCTGTGGCACATGTGCAGCTACAATGCTTGCTGATGTGAAATTCTCACATTGGCTCCCCAATCACACAGGAAGTTCTGCCACAGCCTGAAGCCTGGGGGAGAGACAAGGCTGCAAGAAAAGGAACTCCCATAACATTTCTATAGGGCCAAATGGGCCACTGTAAAGGACAGAACATGATTTAGGAAGTCTGTGTAACGTTGCAGCTCTACCACTGCTTACCTGGTGAAGCTTGCACAGCTCACTTTCCTGTACATCAGTTTCCCTCCAGCCTCTCTCACTGTCTCCTTGACTCTACCTCTGTATCAGCAATCATGAAGTTGCGCCTGAGCCATTTAAATATCCCTTACATAACAGTGGTAGGTAACACAACCAAGACAGAAGTATGGTAACACTGACACTGCTAGGTAAACCAGATGATTCTCCATGGCCATGGCAAAAAGAGGTCAGCTAAGAACTGCGTGGTGCAAAAATCAGCAGGTGTAATGGAGGGGTAATTAATTAGTGTGAGATTACATTTTTCCAAAATTAATGTTGTTTATTAATTTTGATATTCAGGAGTCTTGACTCCCCCCTCCAACCACTGATTTCAATAATAATTGGTTTTTCTGCAATGGTCATGGAAACATTATACAGATAGTAATCATAGAATCATAGAATGGTAAGGTTGGAAGGGACCTCAAGGATCATCTAGTTCCAACCCCCTGCCAGAGCTAGTACAGCTCAATTGAGGCCTCATCCAATCTGGCCTTGAACACCTCCAGGGAGGGAGCAGCCACAACCTCCCTGGGCAACCTGTTCCAGTGCCTCACCACTCTCACTAGAAAGAACTTCCTCCTAACATCCAGTCTAAATCTCCCCTCTGCCAGTTTAAACCCATTGCCCCTTGTCCTGTCATTGCAGGACCTTGTAAATAGTCCCTCCCCAGCCTTCCTGTAGGTCCCCTTCAGATACTGGAAGGTTACTATCAGTGTGTGTACCTTGTTTACCACAGGAGCAAAACAAGTCTGGGCAAGCCAGAGTCCTCAGACTCAGTGGCTCCAGGTTCTTTGTCCTCTTTCCTGTGGTTGCTTCTCCCCAAAACAGGAGGAGGGAGAGCAGAAAACCGTGTCTGGGCAAGCCAGGACACGTATAAGCCTATTTTGGCCTATTTAGGCCTACCATGACAGCAAGGCACCTGGAAGTTCACAAAATTTAGATAAGTTTAACTGAGGAGCAGTGGTGAGGAAACATCAGCTCCTGCCTGCTCCTCTTCCTGGAGTTTCTCTCTCTTTAGCTCTCAGGTAACACACCTTTCAGCTTCATAACAAGATTTTGCTAACGTACTGCTAGAGGTAAGATTGTAATAGTGTCCCATTAAATGGATATGACATGTCCATCAGGAAGGCACTATGCAGATACTGCTGCTGTAGCAGTAGACCCCCACTAAAATGAAGTCCAGATGCTCCGTGGGGTCTATGGCCAACCTGTAGAATCTGATGACCTGACTGGTCCCGGCACATCCTCAGTCGCAATGGAAAGCACAGCTAGAAGCAGCTAGAAGTAAAATGGTGGCAAAGACTTTGGCCCTTAGCGCTGCCAACTCCAGCCAAGGCTCTGTATCCAGATCAGGACTGCAGGTTTCCTACGGTTCTTATCGTGGGGGACGGTTCACACAGGCCTCCTCCCAGATACAGACACTTTTCTCAGCTTATGCAAATATGCCAAAGGTTCAGCAGCTTCTAACAGGAAGCTGCTAATCTACCTCTGCCTTAGGGGAAGATCTGAACACAAGCCAGAGACAGCTATTCCCAGGCCTACCATTCCCACTCCTGACCACAAGCTGCTGGTCTGGCACACAAAAACGCACCCATCAAGAAGTACCCTCATAGACTCTCCTGCTGATGATGTAACAAATAGTCAGGTGCTTGCATAGTGAAGCATGACTGTACTTTCATCCATCCAGCTGGCTGCCTCAAGGACACTGGTCTCTCCAATGCCAATCATCCACCTTTGAGGACACTAAAGTTTTGTCTCTTGTAGCCCACTGCCATCCTAATGTGCAACACTTACAAACAGTGAGGTCTTGTGTTGTCAAGACAATGTGCAAATACTATTAATGACACCATTACACAGACAGAAAGAATAGTCTCTGTCAGGCAGACTTCCAACAGTTCTCTGCTGCCTGAATAACTGACAGTAATGGGAGCTGCTGAGTCCCAAACCCTTCTGGATAAAGAATGAGTCTCTTTCGTTAACAAAACATAACAGCTTCTTAATTGCCACCTTCCAGAAAGCACTTTTGGTCCAAGGGAATTAAATAGTGTCCTTCTATATTGAATTCAACAAGCTCATGCTCAGAATTTCAGGTGCTGGTAGCAGACCCATTTTGCCCAAGCTAACTTTAGCATCCTGATGCATTAAAGACAAATGAGAGAGCAGCAAAATCTAAGAGACTGAAACTATCTAAATTCCCAACACTAAAAGCCCATAAGTGACACGTATGTCTTTGCAGGTACTTTGCAATAGTAAAAGTCTGTGCTACTGTGTAAAGGATAATATACTTATATGTCTTAATCCACAAGAGCAATTATGCATAACCTTTAAATTAGGCCCAGGTTAAAACATTTGGATGCTCTGAGGTCAGGGTTGCCTTTTTATCCTGTTAAGTTTTATATATTATATGTAGTGCTACTCAAAATGAACATTGCATGACAATTCACACAAGTTTACATCAACTGTCACAGGTTCTTCTGGGTAACTTCAGATGTGATATTTTAGGTAAAATCAATCCTGTTGTTCTCTGGCCTGGAATAGTCAAATCCTAAACTCAAGCTCCACATTGGCTCATTTCACTGAGGGGAAAGGAACCAAACTAAAAGTTTCCATAGTCAGCATCAGAAGACATCTGTATAGAGTCAACAGGCAAATTGTGTTGTTTCTTCAGTTGTGGTATCATCCATTATTCTGCTTAACAGATTTTAGAGGAACCTTAAAGTTACCATTAGTCCAACTACCACAGAGTTCTGCAAAGCAATGGGGGAAAAAAAAAAAAAGAGAGAGGGGGGAGAGAGAGAGAAAGGGGGAGAGAGAGAGAAA
>VWZE01000191.1:25606-41766 GCA_013396675.1 Eubucco bourcierii
CTGACGAGAGCAGAGTAAAGGGGCAGAATCCCCTCCCATGCTGCTCTTCTGTGTTGGTCATCTGGTCAGTCTCAGCTTTGGCTGTAGTGAGGACTGCTACTGTACTGGAACAGCGAGTACTGTTCCAGTACTGAAGCACACACTCTACACACCACTTTACAAGTCATGTTATACCTGTGTTGCTCAGCATCTTTCAAAACAGACTGCTATGGAAGAGCAGTAACAGACTTCTTGTCTCACTAACAGAAGGCACTGCAAATTGACTTAAAAAGTGGTGCAGAGAAGCCAGGCTTCTGGTGCCACTCACTGATTTCCAGATAACCCAGTTCAGTTTGCAAGGAGGAAAAGCACCCCCTCACACACAGCATTCATGACTAACTGAGTCTGAATGCTTGGTCCTCAAAGATCACTCAGCAATCACCAAGGCCTACAAATCAACAGCTTTTTTAGAACAAGTAAGAACTCTTTTCATATCTCATGCCATCACCGCTACTAAAGTTTCCATATTCATCATGATTAGTGGATATTTCCACTCCCCTTAGCAAGCTTACTTCGGAGTCACTGAGTGGTTTTTGAGCATATTTAAACCTGCAAGCTGTCAGCAACAAATAACATAATAATTTCTTCCCCATCTTTATTAGTGGAGGGTTATAGACACTATCCCCTTCAACACCTGCCTCAAGAATCACTGAAATATTGAATTAATTGCTCACCTTTTGATCCAGACTGTAGGCCAAGATCCACTCCTCCTGCTTAGGGTGAAAGAGCAAGCTCTGGATATAGAAGTTCAGACGGTACTTCTGGTAGGTAGCCCCTTCATCAGAGCTGATAAGGATGCTGCTCTCAATCTCTGGATCACTAAGAAGCATGATCTAAATAGAAATATAGCAGGAAAAGTGTTAATGGAAAAGTGAAGCTAAACACCATTTAAATGTGAGGTCATACAGTACCAATTCCTATTAGATGTATTCAGAACATAGCTCAACAGTATAAACAGTTCATAAGATTTCCCAAATATGTGGGGTCTTTTAGTATTTAGTCTTTTATGTCATTGTATTTAGTGATTAATTGATAGATTAATTCAATTATTCTTTTTCTTCTTTTATATTTTAATCCAGACAAATTCAGAACGCCCAGAAGGAAAGAAAAATGCTATGTTACTATCAAAGTATTTTGGTTTGGTTGTGGTGGGGCACACCCAAACACCTGCCCCACTGGAGGTTTGAATGGGGTGCAAAACTGTTCTGCTCCCCCCCACCTTTGGTTCTGGGGGTTTGGAAGGTGAAAAGAGTAGGTGTCAAGCACCTTCCCCCACCCCCGCAGGCTTGAAGGGGGAGAGTAAATCGCCCCCACATACAGATATGGCAATGGGACACATTATCTACGGGGACTTTGAGAGGGAATCTGAGGAGACTGCTACCTCGGGCTTTAAGAGAGACTGCTAGCCACGGACTGCCAGCCATGGACTGCCAGCCATGGACTGCCAGCATCGGACTGCTAGATCTTGCCTGCCTGTTGAAGGGACCTGCCTCTGCCATGAGTAGCACTGACGTTCCCTAGGGCTCCAGGCTGCCTTTGTTCGTAAGTGTGGCAAAGCCATTTTTTATAGCAAACCCTTTTCCAAGTTTTCTGATTTCTCTGAATTACTAAACTCCTTGTAGAAGGAAAGAAACAGCAGATTTTCCCAAATGAGTTTCTGAACCCCATCTAATTAATTTTATATAAAGTTGTGGGCGGGGCTTGCTGGAAATAAAATAACTGCAGATTTTATAATTCCTGCCTCGTGAATTCCCACAGCCAAGTCACAGTATCACAAAGGTTGGAAGAGACCTCAAAGATCATCAAGTCCAACTCATTACCACACANTGAGAGAAGAAAGCAACCTCCTCCTGGCTACAACCACCCTTCAGGTAGTTGTAGACAGCAAGAACGTCTCCCCTGAGCCTCCTCTTCTCCAGGCTAAACAATCCCAGCTCCCTCAGCCTCTCTTCATAGGGCTTGTGTTCGAGGCCTTTCATCAGCCTCATTGCCCTTCTCTGCACACGTTCAAGTACCTCAATGTCCTTCTTAAATTGAGGGGCCCAGAACTGGGCACAGTACTCAAGGTGTGGCCTAACCAGTGCAGAGTACAAAGGGAGAATGACCTCCCTGCTCCTGTTGGCCACACTATTGCTGATGCAGGCCAGGATGCCATTGGCCTTCTTGGCCACCTGGGCACACTGCTGGCTCATGTTTAGGTGAGTGTCAATCAGCACCCCCAGATCCCTTTCTGTTTGGCTGCTCTCCAGCCACTCTGACCCCAGTTGCTATACCAAGTCATTGGTATAGCCACTTCAAACAGCCACACTATGCTTTCCCAGTCCCATTCCAGTCTACCACCTCTCTTCACTCTCTCAAAAGTACACAATAAATCACTTCTGAGATTTAAGGCTCATTATATGGCAGCTTGCAGAGTTATAAATGAAAGCATCAACCTCCCTGAAAACACAGAATGCCTACTTGGGTCAGCCGCTGGCATCTGAAAATAGTCCACGTGTGTGTGTGCAGAGACTGACGCACACCACATATCCTGATTTCAATTTATACAGTAGGAGATACTAATGCACTCAATGAACACATAATTTTTTCCAAGTGCAGGAAAGTGTATGAACTCAATTTGTACAGGGAAGAAAATACTTTTGAGCCTCTAACTTTAATTAGAAAATTATTACAAATATTTTTAAATGGGTTGATCCGGTGTTGTCAGATGGTATGCTCCACAGCAATCTTATCAAGAAACAGGTAGTAGAAACATCATCACTGCCTTAGTAACATCTGGAGAAAACAACAGCACATTAAAGCAAATGCCAGTGCCATAAAGTAAAGGCAAACAGTGGGAAATAAATTAGAGCTGTACTAAACACAGCAGGTTATTGATACTGGAGCTGAAACAAATATAGAAACTGCCTTTCAGCAGGAAAACACATCCAGAAACTGCTATTTTTTTTGCTAGCTGAAGAACAATCAGTTAGCTGACATCCATTGTGGTTTTGTCACACTTGCATGTCCACATTAACTTTTCTTAGCCAACTACACAGTGCCTCCACTTTGAGACTACAATTGGGATACACATTCATTTTGACAGAAAAAATCAGTTACAAGGAATAGTGAGACCCTTGGTGTGTTAGAACTTGATCATGCAACCAATTTCAGCACTTTTTTAATCTTAAGCACCTCATTAACTCCATGAAGTCACCAAGGGAAAGAGAACATAATGTGAATGGTTCCTAATCTGTTCCACTAAGAAATGAAAAGGGCCTTTAAAACTAGAACTCAACATTGTTCCAGGGTGAAGCCACCTGTACCAATGCAGGTTAAGCTCAGAGGTCCTTCAATATCCCTCACATATTCTACTTACCAGGCTCATAAAACAATCTCTACCTGTTCCCACAGAAAGCCACAGCACAAGTCCTGAAAAAGCACACTTACATGATGGACTGGTGCACAGCATGGGAAATGACCCCAGAGGCAAGTGACTCCTTGGAAATTACTCTTCAGAACAGGCCCCAATGGCCACCACCTAGAAAGAAGTTTTCTTTCTTTCTAATCAGATCAAAAGAGGTTTTTCATTTTGCTCCAGACAAGAAAGTTACCCCACTATTACAAGATAGCTTTTCCTGTCACTGGTGACTGAGACTTCAAAGACTTTCTGTCCCCCAACTATACCTCTGATCATGTAAAGCACAGTGCCTGTGCCAGATAGAACTGTAACATAATTTAGTAAAAATCACTTCCGCAGAACGGCAGAAGGATGCAAGATTGCCAATACAACAAAATATTCCAGAGAGATCTTGCATTTAAAAGGAAGGATACTTCAGGAATAAGAAGATTTTCCACCTGATGTCACAGGAGGTTACAAAGTTAATAATTCACCATATTAAAAGGTCACTGTGAGAGTTCACTCGGATAAAAAATAAGACAGCTAACAGTTGCATAGACCTGATACAGAACACATGGACAGCATCCACTGTCCCTTCACACATGATCTGCAGCATTTCAGTGGATAGTTCAAGAAATGGGTCAGAACAGCTGGAAAAGGTGATCTTTCCACCAGATGGTTCACAAAGCCAGGCAATTTGTTACGCTGGAAGCGTAACAGTGGTCGAAAGACCAAATAATAAAACCACCAAGCTAGGAAAATTAAGAACTAGAGGGAAAGCCAAAGAGTCAAACAGTAGTCACACTTTACTGTGTCATCACATTAGTCACCCACTCCCCTTCACTTGGATCTGACATCAACTCACAGTTCTTCAAACAGAGAAAAGAGAGCACACAATACCTCTGTCATACATCCTCCCAAGCACAGCTGATTCTACTCAAAACAGGACGGAAGAAACAAGAGGTCCAGAGGGGGAAATAAAAGGCCACGACCAGTCACATAGGTAAGAATGATCCACAGTTTAGTTATGTGGCAACCAGGAAAAAGAGAGTGGGAGACTCTGGGTTTTTTTAGTTCTGTTTTTGTTTTCCTGCTGAAAGCTGCTGGAGGAGGGGACAACTTTTGGCAGGGAAAACAGCAAGACATTTGTCAAAGGCCTGAAGCTGCCAATTCTCATTATGGGGCTGGGGGGAAGGATCCACCCCAGTAGTGATTTAGATTAATCACTTTTCATTAAGAGCCAATAAACAAACTCCAGTCAGAAAGAGCATTTCTGCCAGCACCCTGTGTTGCCATTTATAATTGCCATAAGGAACAGCAAAGGAGCACCAGAGAGTTGTCAAATGTAATTTATAGGGTTTTAAGATCTAATAATTTTCTATAATATTAAATTAAATGACAGCCTTTATTAAAAAGGAAATTAAATTTCACCTTGTTAAATTCTAGAATATACACAGATGTATAAATAAAATATTATTTTCCGTTACTGTCTTCTCTAGTTTAAGTGGAGCTGGGAAAGGGAGGGCAGGATTGATTACTGCTACAGGGAAGTCCTTGAAAACATATCTGAGATGAGGTGATTTATACTGCATAGGTTTTTTCTCCAGAGGCAATAGCATGACCTCCAAAATTCAGTGGACAATGAATGGCAAGCATCAGACAAAACAAGCCTGTGCTGAAAATCAGACTGAATGTCAGGTACCTCCTTAGCAGAGGAAGGCAGAGCTAGAAAGTTGTCTATGGTCTATCTCCTTTAAAGCAGGAGCTTTGGCTGCAATGATGGCACATGAAAGTTGTTCTGAATGAACTCCAGTTTAGCAGAAAACAAGACATCAGCAAGAGAAGCACATGGAAGGGAGATGATTTGGAAAAGCTATCTTGCAAGAACGTAAGCTGTGACTGAGATCTTCAGTACGTGATCAGGAAACACATCCATCCCTGAATACTTCAAGGGGATTTAATACAGCAAATCAGCAGCACAGGCTGCAGGCAAAAAGGAGGGAGGTCTCTCCCACCTATGGGACAGGTCTCCCATACCTGTCATGATGTATTCAGTACTTAAACCATAGAAGTAGACAAGAATTGGTCATATTCTGTGATACTTGTCATAGAGCATATAGGACCCTCAAAGGAGCTCCACCCAAATACAGAAGTGGGGAGGAGGGAAAGTGGCACTTTACCACAGTACGACTAACATTACATGCTTTCTGGTGGGGCTACTCTAACAAGAGCTAAGGTAGGACTTTAAGCTAAGAATCTGAATTCCAACCATCCTGAATAAAAGTCCAGATGTACCGCTGGCTTAATGAAAACAACTTTCTCATATTGGTTTCACATAGGCTGTGTGCAGGTGGGTGAGTTGGGATGGTGGCACTCTCTCCTTCCTCTGATCCAAGCCAGGCACAAAGATGACTGTGATCTGGAACACTGAACCACAACAGTAATAAGCTAGAACACTTCTCGTGGGCACAATACTACAACATGCCCAGAATTTACTAGTTGGAACTACAGGTGTCCTGAGCTATCTACCAAAGACTCCCCTATAGCGTGGCACTCAGTCCTCTCAGTACCATTCATGGCTCTGCCCTCACATTAGCAGGCCTGTGTGGCACATCACTTCTGTCCTTCCTCTTCTGCACCCAAGGCACAAGAAAAAAAGTCACTCACACACCCACCCCCCCATCACATTACCTGTACCCATAGCAACAGATTCAAAAGCTTTATCACCACTCCCTGGTTCTCTGTTATCCCAACACAACAGAAATCATTTTTGTACACAGATGAATCTTTTAATAAATTATGCCTAGGAGGGGAAAAAAAAAAAGAAAGAAACAGCATGCTACATAAAAAGCATTTCTTTATTAATATTAGTTTCACTGAATCTTTTTATTTTCTCAACCAACATAAATTTTCTTTGATAATTACCAAAGCACACCTCTTTAAATCAGCACAGGAAGGTTTACAGACACACTATCTGTAGCAGTAGTACCACTGAGCTACATTAGCAGGAAGCATCCCAGTAAATGAATAAAGAAGACGGGTTCAAAATGAATGTCTTTTGTTCCCAGAAACATGTAGATAGCATTAAACTGTTGTGTGCTGCCTTCTCATTTTCCTCGGCCTTTTAATGTGCTCTTCGTAAGTGGTCTTTTTCAGAAGTCTCAATCACATTCCCATTTGCCTATATGAAGTGTTATTTCTAAAAGAAATAAACAAAACCATTTAAAGAAAATGCTCCTACAAACCACACAAGCCTGCATAGCTGAAAAAGAAACCCAGTTCCTTAGTGAAGTACCAGCAATTTGCTCTGTAGCAGAGCATTGTCCTCTTCTGCAACTGAAAAGGCAGCTCTGCCACAAACACTGCGGCAAAGGCTAACTTAAGATTTCATGTTTACATCTTTACAGTGATTTCCATAACAAATGTGAAAAGAGGTTTTATTTGGCCTCCACACACTAGACTCTCAATTCAGAGGCACTTTAGGTCCTCCTTGAAAATCATTTTTTGTTCTCCCTAAAGCCAGGCTAATTCTCCATCGACAACAGGAACACACAAATGTGCTTTTAAAAAAATCCTTTTTTGTTCCCTCCTTATCAGTTTAAATTAAAAAAAAACTAAATGACTGTAGGATCTCACAAGACCTCTGGAGCTAAGCCTACTTCCCAACAAAGTTTCACATTAGTTTAGAGTTTAAAAAGCCAAAAAGTTCCAACAATTTATTGTTGAAATGTCAATGCAAATGGAAGATTTTTGCTTTGTTTGGACTTAACGATGTCCTTTCCTCCTCCTGGAACTGCAAAACCAAAATCAAATGACATTTAAGGGCTTAAAGGTACAAAAATTATTTTCTTTCTTCAAAACATCAGTTCACCTCAAGTATGTTCAATGTGAACAGTTTGGAAATCTCTTATGAGAAAAGTAATTATTAATTTTGTTATTGCTGAAGCATTTAGATTAAATGTTTGACCATCTGAAATTTCTCACTGGCAAATATTTAATTTTTCATTCTCCTTCCACTGTTCCTCTTTCCTACATCATTACTGCAATTTACCAGCCCTGCAGGCTAAAGATGCCCTCAGAGGTATATATACAACCTTAATCTCTCAGAACATAGCATACCTCAAGCTCTCCTATGCCAGTTCTTATGAGAATAGATGCAACTTATAGAAAAGAAAATCTCCTTCTTTTTTTCTTCTTTTCTCACCACATGACAGTTCAATCAACAAAACCAAAAACAGTTTCATTAAATCAGCCCAAACTCCTCTAAGACAAAAAGTCTTTGAGTATTACAACCAAAAGTTATACCCATAGAAATCAGCATTAAGTTAAAAAAACAAACAAAAAAAATCTTCTCAGGATTTGCACTGGTTTCAAAAGCACAAGTTAACTCTGCACAAGTTTTTTCAGATGATACTCAGAAATGGCAAGACCTCAGTGTAGATTACTGATGTCTGTAGGGGAAAAGGAAGCTATATTTTCTTTTCCAGCCACCAAGACTAGCATATCACCCAGGAAACAATGTGAAATGGCAACGATAAAAATCTGCTCTAGAGAGAAACATAGAAACATATAATTGCTTTGGTTGGAAAAGATCTTTAGGATCATCCTATTTATTTCACATAATCACAGAATGTCAGAAGCTGGAAGTGACCTCAAAAAATCATCCAGTCCAACTCCCCTGCCAGAGCAGGTTCACCTATACCAGATCACACAGGAATCCAGCCAGGTGAGCTTTGAATATCTCCAGAGAGGGAGACTTCACAACCCCCCTGGGCAACCTGTTCCAGTGTTCTGTCACCCTCACAGGGAAAAAAATCCTTCTCATGTTTACATGAAAATTGCTATGCCTCAACTTCCACCCATTGCCCCTTGTCCTGTCATTGGGCATCACTGAGCAGAGTCTGGCTCCATCCTCATGCTGCTCACCCTTTACATATCTATAAATATGGATGAGATCACCTCTCAGTCTCTTCTCCAAGCTAAAGATCCCCAGCTCCCTCAGTCTCTTCTCATAAGAGAGATGTGCCATTCCCTAAACCATCTTTGTGGCTCTGCACTGGACTCTCTCAAGCACTTCTATATGCCTCTGGATCTGGGGGTCCCACAACTGGACACAATATTCCAGATGCAGCCCCACCAGGGCAGAGCAGAGAGGCAGGAGAACCTCTCTCAACCCACTAACCACAGCCCTTGTAATACACCCCAGAATGGCATTGGCCTTCCTGGCCACAAGAACACGCTGCTGGCTCATGGTCAACCTCCCATCAACCAGGACCCCCAGATCCTTTTCGTCTTCACTGACTTCCAACAGGTCAGTCCCCAACCTATACTGGCACCGGGCTGTTCTTTCCCAGGTGCAAGACTCTACAATTACCCTTGCTGAATTTCATGAGGTTTCTCTCTGCCCCACTCTCCAGGCTGTCCAAGTCTCACTGCATGACAGCACAGTCTTCTGGTGTGTCAGCCACTCCACCCAGCTTTGCATCATCAGCAAAGCACACACAAGTAAAGCAACCCATCCCATTACATAGTGATCAGCAGCTGTGAGGAGATGGATATCTGCTCCCTGGGAAACCAGACAAGACAGCCATGAAGAAGGCAAAAGCTTTGACACAACTACTAGTTTTTAATGGGAAAAGGAAAACACGCATTCAGATTTGGGGCTCCCTCTTGCTTCACATGGTTCAAAAACTTCCTTAATGTTATGAATAACCTATAGGCATCAGCCAAGCAGTAAAGAGGTACTGTGCTTTCATGAGAGGTAAATTGTCTGGACCTGCCCTGCTTCAACTTCTTGTAACTTCACTTCTTATTGCCTGAAATTTAACATTAATAACAGATTTAATTAATGAATATAGCACCAGATCACCATCTCTCAGAACCATAACTCTGTAATCTTAAAGGATGAAGTGCACTGCACTCACTTTACAAGGGTTTATGAAGCATGTGTTATAAAAGTACCTCAACCATAAGGCTTTTATACCTTGGCACTCACTTCAATACAATCCCATAAAATCCAAGCAATCTTTAAGTGTTAAAGGTGACTTTCACTACTGTATTTATTGGTGGATAATGAAAAATGAGTCAGACACCCATGGAAACTGAGCAATGAAATAGAGTTTCCTAAGACTTTTGCACAGGGTCTGCATTATATGTACCGTGACCAAAGAACCAAATAGCTCTCTCAAGACCTTTCAGGCACTTCATTCTAACCTTTCTCTCGAACTTACTTCCCATCAGAACTTCTCTGCAATTACAAACCAGCCTCCACTCTGCAGAATCCCACTGCTTGTCGCTGAACTTTCCAGATGTCAACAGCTGTTTCAGTAAGCATTCAACTCCACAGACTTCTCCAATTGTGCTGCAGACTGCAAGCATCTAAGTTGCTTTGAGATGACAGAACATATCCCTGACAATAAAATCAGGGTGGACTCCATTTGTGGGTTTCTCATCTTTCTGTCATTGAGAGAGGGTGACTGGAGCACAACACGCTGTTTGAGTTACCTACAGTCCTATGTCTCTAGAATGTTGGGTTTGGGTTTTTTTGGAGAGGGCACTTGAAAGAGGACCATTACAAAGCATGAAGTGATAAGCTATAAAATGAACTATTTATTTATTAGCCTAAACCAGTAGGGTCTTCTGGTGATACTACAACATCTACTACAACAACAACTACAACAAAAGAGAACATCGCTGAGGTGCTTGTTCATTGCTATGAATATCAAAGTCTCCTCTGAAACACAACACATTATTATGCTGCTGTTTTTTAGACAAGTTACACCACAATATTCTACACAGGTATCAAGAACATTTTGTCAATCAGAAATGATACAAGCAACATGGTCAAGTGTAAGGTCCTGCACCTGGGTAGGCACAATCCCAAACACAAATACAGGCTGGGTGGTGAATGGCTGGAGAGTAGCCCCGGGGAAAAGGACCTTGGAGTCTGGGTTGATGAAAAGCTCAACATGAGCCTGCAGTGTGCACATGCAGCCCAGACAGCAACCGAGTGCTGGGCTGCATCAAGAGCAGTGTGGGCAGCAGGGCAAGGGAGGGGATTCTGCCCCTTTACTCTGCTCTCGTCAGACCCCACCTGGAGTACTGTGTGCAGTTCTGGAGCCCTCAGCACAGGAAGGACATGGAAGTGTTGGAGCGGGTCCAGAGGAGGCCACAAAGATGCTCAGAGGGCTGCAGCAGCTCTGCTGTGAGGACAGGCTGAGAGAGTTGGGTTTCTTCAGCCTGGAGAAGAGAAGGCTTTGAGGGGACCTGATAGTAGTCTTCCAGTATCTGAAGGGGGCCTACAGGAAGGCTGGGGACTTGTAATGACGAGACAAGGGGCAATGGGTTTAAACTGGCAGAGGGGAGATTTAGACTGGATGTTAGGAGGAAGTTCTTTCCAGTGAGGGTGGTGAGGC
Source organism: Eubucco bourcierii (assembly GCA_013396675.1). Classification (NCBI taxonomy): domain Eukaryota; kingdom Metazoa; phylum Chordata; class Aves; order Piciformes; family Ramphastidae; genus Eubucco; species Eubucco bourcierii. Next base: position 36,440 of record VWZE01000191.1, read on the forward strand.
ACTGGAACAGGTTGCCCAGGGAGGTTGTGGCTGCTCCCTCCCTGGAGGTGTTCAAGGCCAGGTTGGAGGAGGCCTTGAGTGCCCTGTACTAGTGGGAGGTGTCCCTGCCTATGGAAGGGGGCTGGAACTGTATGATCCTTGAGGTCCCTTCCAACCTTACCATTCTATGATTCTATGATTCTATAAATCTCTTGTCCAAAGGGCACACCCTCCCCACAAGGATCAAGCACACACGCCCCCAGCTCACTGTTAACTTGAAAAGCCCCTCAGCAGAATACTGGTACTTCAGAAATAGAAATAGGAGTTTTAGCTGTAACCAACCCAATATGTGCTTTCTCTCGTCTGAAATTCAGAATCAGTAGTCCAAGAGAACATAAATCTATCCTATGAGGATGAATAATCTACACTCATGTGATACTAGTATTACCCTCAGACAGTAAACATGCAGCTGGAATATATGGTCCCAGATTGTGCTACATACATGGCTAAGTCAAAGAGTCCACATTTAAGATGACAGCATCTCAGTAATTCTTTCACTTTCTTCTTGCAAAGATTAAAAAGAATGGAGATGCCAGAAGGACTTCATAGAGACTGAGACTTTGGTGGCAAAAGAATCTAAAAAATTAATTTCTATCACCCTCCTGTCTAAAACTCCATGGGAGAAACATCATCCCAGCACTTACAGGATGAACTCCAAAAAAGGAGATTAATAAAAGTACATCAAATAAGGATCAGCATCACCTTCCTTTCTCTAAGATGTGCAACAGACCACCATGTTTGTTTCTAGTGAATAACTCTGGTTAATATTTCTGACCTCTTTTGCTTTTGTACCTAATTACATCCAGATTACAATCATGGTGAATTGTTCAGATCTATACAAATTAAAAGAGGCTCTTGGCACTGAAGCCACACCTGCCATAAATCGCCATACCAAAACAGAACACTTCACAGAATCCCAAGCTCTCACGCACACCATCCCCTGTGGAGAGAGTGCTTCATTTAATTACCAACCTCCAGCAGCTGTGCAAGAGCACAAATGCACCTTGAAGGATGCCTTGAGGATCAGGAGCAAATCAAGGCTAAATTGGATAGACAGCAAGAACCCCTCAAGGAAAACCACTCTGCCATTCTCCCTGGTAAGTGGGAAATGAAAATACATCATAGCTGTAAGGCTTAGGCAAAATCAGAGCTGAGAAAAAGCACTTGGATACTCTAAAGCTGCCATCCTAACCTGCCCACAACTCCAAATCTCAAGCTGGATCCAATTTGCATGTATTGGAGTGGAATAAGCCATTGTGCTAGACCCAAAAAAGCAGAACATCTCATCTTTGTTTAACCACTAAGCAGGTCAGAACAACATGTCGCCCTGCTTCCTCTTGTCTCCTTGGCACTGGACACATGTACTTTTCACTTTTAATTACAAGGCACAGCAAGCATTTGCTTGTTAAATTTCAGGTGCCAGTGGGGATGGAAGCCATCCAAAAAGCATGTGTTTGACCTGGCAAAGAGTGACTGATTGGCAACAGCAACATGCTTGGTCGCAAAACCTTTTCATTGTCACAGCAAGGCAGAATTTACCTAAGGTTAATCCATCCCATTATATTCTTGTTACAGCTGCACACTCTCCAGCTCCCTGCAGACGATCAGAGCAAAGTCCTCTGCCACAGGAGCCCCACCTTCTCAAGGCCATTTCAGCACTGCCTGCTGTTGGGCTATTTTGTTAAAGGTTTTTCCATATCACAGCATGTTCATACTTATTTCCCCTCTACAAATTGCCAAAGGGGCTCCAAGCATCACCACTTAAGGCTATTTCACATACATCCAGTTTGACCAGCACTTTTATGACTGAGCCTGGACCAGAAGTACAAAGAAGGTCTTGCAATGACAGGACAAAGGGCAATGGGTTTAAACTGGCAGAGGGAAGATTTAGACTGGATGTTAGGAGGAAGTTCTTTACAGTGAGGGTGGTGAGACACTGGAACAGGTTGCCCAGGGAGGTTGTGGCTGCTCCCTCCCTGGAGGTGTTCAAGGCCAGGCTGGACGAGGCCTTGAGTAACCTGTACTAGTGGGAGGTGTCCCTGCCTCTGGCAGGGGTTTGGAACTAGATGATCCTTGAGGTCCCTTCCAACCTTACCATTCTATGATTCTATGAAACTCAGCTGGTGAACTTAGGCAACAACAAGTGCTTCCACAAGGAGAACAAATAGCAAATCAGCAGAAGAGAAATGATCTATATTGTGCTTTGCACTAGAGTCTGGTATTTCTGCACAGTTTAGTTATGCATGATGCTTTTTTTTTTTTTCCCCACTTTCCTCTATTCTGCACAGGAAATCCTCAAGTGTTTAACACCTGGCACATTGTTTAGTGGTCACCGTCTTCTCCCAGTGACACAGAACAGTTCTGATCCCAAACTGTGTGCATGGAAACATAAAAAGTAGCATTTACTGTTATAATTATATGTCATTTGAGTAAATGCATGGTTGTGCTGTTCTCTATAGAACTAGAAAATAATTTTCACCATTATGGTAACTTAATGTGCTTGCAGAAATAGTTGCAGAAAATAATGTTATCAGTAAGGCAAGGCTGTGTGCGCCCCAGCTGCTGGAACTGAGAACATCATTTACATAAAAACACTCCTCTGATTACAAATCTCACCTGGGAGAACAATTTACATGTGGGAATAAAGTTTACTCACGGTAATTTCTGCCTTACAGAAAAGAAAGAGATGTGTATAGATAGTTACTCATGGGGGTAAACTTTTGCAGCCCATATACAGCATTCTGTTTCATTTGAGGAGAGCAGAGTGTTTCATGACTCCACAGAAAAACACAAATTGTATTATGTATCTCCCTCTCCCTCGAGGCCATTAAATCTCAATACTATTTTAAATGCATCATTGCTTCTCCACTGCTTACACACTTGATTTTTCTGCTTTTCGGTCAGATTGCAGCGAGAATACAGACAACGGTCAGCTTTATTAATGTTCACATCCAGATGCTAATGATCTATCTCAATTTACTCACCTGGTATCATTACTGATGCAGCCCAGACAGCCAACTGAGTCCTAGGCTGCATCAAGAGCAGCGTGGCCAGCAGGGCAAGGGAGGGGATTCTGCCACTTTACTCTGCTCTCCTCAGACCCCACCTAGAGTACTGTGTGCAGTTCTGGAGCCCTCAGAACAGGAAGGACATGGAAGTGTTGGAGTGGGTCCAGAGGAGGGCCACAAAGATGATCAGAGGGCTGGAGCAGCTCTCCTATGAGGACAGGCTGAGAGAGTTGGGGCTCTGCAGCCTGCAGAAGAGAAGGCTTTGAGGGGACCTGATAGTAGCCTTCCACTAGCTGAAGGGGGCCTACAGGAAGGCTGGGGAGGGACTGTTTACAAGGTCCTGCAACGACAGAATAAGGGGCAACGGGTTTAAACTGGCAGAAGGGAGATTTAGACTGGATGTTAGGAGGAAGTTCTTTCCAGTGAGGGTGGTGAGGCACTGGCACAGGTTGCCATGGGAGGTTGTGGATGCTCCCTCCCTGGAGGTATTCAAGGCCAGATTGGATGAGGCCTTGAGTGAGCTGTACTAGTGGGAGGTGCCCCTGCCTATGGCAGGGGGTTGGAACTAGATGATCCTTGAGGTCCCTTCCAACCTTACCATTCTATGATTCTATGTCTCTAACTGTCCCTAACGCACTTCTCCTAACACCCCTCCACTGGTGGAATCTGAGGAGGCAGGAAAAGCTCTGTCCATTTTCTAGAAGGGAAGGCTGAGACCCCCAAAAATTAAAGTTACAAAACATGATGGCATTACAGTGCCCTGCACAGTAGCACTCTGCTCTAAGCTATCCATGGTGGCTGCAAGCACCACATGCTAATAACTCAGATGCCAGAGATCCTAATGTGTAGGAAGTTCCAAGACCTAGGAACAGGATTCACAACTACCAGCTCATCAGCTTTGATATTTTCCATCATATTTGTAAAACTGCCTTCCACTGATGCAATCCTGGCAGGTTTGTGGTAGAAGTCTTACCTGTAATTACACACTGAGAAAGTGAGTCCCTGCAAACCACAGCTGCTACGTCCTGTTCCAGTAGGGTCACTGATACCTCACGGCCTTGGGTAAATCACATAATTTCCATTCTGTATCCTTCCAAGCACATACACAAGCCCTGGTCACTGTAGTATCCTGAAGAATTAGGGTAAGAGAATAGGGAATTGGAAGAAGGAACACTTTGGTTTAGAGATCACTTGGCAAAAGTGACAAAACTGCCAAGATGACTGAATCTCTCCACTCGATGCCAGGTCCTAAGCACTGCACTGCATTCATTGCCTCTACTCCATTGCCAGTCACATGTCTGAGCACAGCTGCTTCTTAAGTTTTGTTGCTTTCTTGCAGCCATTTTTAAAGATCTTATTCGCCTGCCATTTGGCAAGGGAAGCAAAAGATGTCAGGTCAACTTTTATTTTTGGTCAGAAAAATGGTAATCTGATTTGCTGCAACAAAGAATTTGTGGGGCCCACTGCAAAAGGCAACACCAGTCTCTCTTCACAGACATAAGGACCTGGCTAAGTGTTGAATACTAAGATTTATAAGAAAACTACAGCTTCAATTTCCCCTAGCTCCATTCATGCTCCACTCTCATTACTTTCAGAATCCAGCAACATCTCTCTGTATACAATGCTAGAAGGCATTTAAAGATAGACAGGCTCAAGGGCAACAAACTCTAGCTAGTGTGAAAACAAGCCTCAAGCACTCTGAGATGTGTTGAAATGTTCCTCTAAGATCCAGCCTAGACAAGCTCAACTTCAAGAAAAAAATGCTCCTAACATAGTCACTCAAAGGCTTCCAGGATTCACAAGGCTGACTGGGAAAAATTGATCACATTGGGATGAATTGATCAAATAAGCTGAAATTTAGAATGACTCTGTTTACAGTATAAGGGGCAGAAACTGAGACAGTGGGCAGCAAGCACCTTGCAGGCACTGTGACCTGAGTCACTCAATGAGTAACTCTTCACTTTGGTAAAGGATGAAATAAAAAGAACAGCCCGGTGCCAGTATAGGTTGGGGACTGACCTGTTGGAAGGCAGTGAAGGGGAAAAGAATCTGGGGGTCCTAGTGGATGGGAGGTTGACCATGAGCCAGCAGTGTGCTCTTGTGGCCAGGAAGGCCAATGCCATTCTGGGGTGTATTACAAGGGCTGTGGTTAGTGGGTTGAGAGAGGTTCTCCTGCCTCTCTGCTCTGCCCTGGTGGGACTGTATCTGGAGTACTGTGTCCAGTTGTGGGCCTCACAGTTCAGGAGGGACATAGAACTGTTTGAGAGAGTCCAGTGCAGA
>VWZE01000202.1:9853-20323 GCA_013396675.1 Eubucco bourcierii
TCCAGAACTGCACACAGGACTCCAGGTGGGGTCTAACAAGAGCAGAGTAAAGTGGCAGAATCCCCTCCCTTGCCCTGCTGCCCACACTGCTCTTCATGCAGCCTAGGACTCGGTTGCTGTCTGGGCTGCATGTGCACACTGCAGGCTCATGTTGAGCTTTCCATCAACCCAGACTCCCAGGTCCCTTTCCTCAGGGCTGCTCTCAGCCATTCACCACCCAGCCTGGAGTTGTGCTTGGGATTGTGCCTACCCAGGTGCAGGACCTTACACTTGGCCTTGTTGAATCTCATGAGGTTGGCCTGGGCCCACCTCTGCAGCCTGTCCAGGTCCCTCTGGATGGATCCCTGCCCTCTAGCAAGTCGACTGTGCCACACAGCTTGGTGCCATCTGCACACTTGCTGAGGGTGCGCTGATTCCTCTGTTCATGGCACTAAGCACTGGTCCCAGCACTGACCCAAACACTTGTGTCAAACAAGGCAGTGTCCATCAACTTTCTTGAACTACATATGTCTGGAAGAAAGTTCTTTAAAAAATTTGGGGAAAAGTGACTAAAAAATAAAACAAAAAGGCTCTGCCCTCCACATATGCATATCTTTAGCTTAGATTTCAGTTTAACTTAGCTGGAGAAGTAGATTCTGCCAGTGCACTTTCACAATGGTCAGATCCTAAGCGTTGTTTTTCACCTGTGTGGTTGCTCACAGCATTTCCATTCTGTTGACGTGAGCACCCACAAGGATTGGTGCATTCTTCCATGGCAGTTCCCAGATCCATGCCATGGGGAGTGGAAGCAACAGCCCAGCCAGGTAGATGCCCACCTCATATTTTTCATACCAGCCGCCCAAGCTTTGGGGCGCATGGAAGGGTAATCGAAAGGCCAGGCCAGGCAGCCACTGACTTGGCTACAGCCTGGCACTGCAATTGCAATTAACTCTGTCTGTCTATAATTTGAAGAGAGGACAGGCCATACCACATCACAGCACGAATAACCCTCCATGTGGTATCAGCTGTGCTTTTTATAAACTAAATACCAGTTTCTGCTGCAACACTTCTCCCAAGAAACTAAAGCAGACTGCAAAATAATGCTTGAGAAAAATCTGATTTTGCACATATGGAGATCTGGGACAGCTACATCACAATATTTTCCTCAAGTGAAATATTAATTGCAGGTCTGTGGTGGTGCCTCCTTTCTTTGCTGAAAATATTAGTGAGATAGGCTGTATCCATGGTATAAAGGCTGTGATCTGTTGAATACATTTGGAACTACTGTGTTTTTTCCCTCTGTTTCTTCATTGCTTTTAGGAAAGACTTAACTAGAAAACCCACTCATACAGTGTGCAAGAAAATAGCATGAAATAATTCAAATCCATAGAGCAATCTCAGCTCTCACTGGTTGCTTCAACATTAGAAAAATTGTCTGTTGGTATTCTGGAAGAGCCCAAATGCTTCAGCAGGGATTTGAGGTCAGAAGGGAGAAAAATAGTCTCTGAATCATTGCATATTAGATTTTGAAAGGAAGAAAGAAGAACTTCAGTTGCAATTGTAAGAAGAGTATCTCCAAAGATGTTTTTTTCTTATGGAAGTTTTTTGGTTGTTGTTTTTGTGTGGGTATTTTTTTTGTTATATTTGTTGTTGTTATTTTTATGGGGCTTTGTTTGTTTTTTTGCTACACATGTAGTCATATCTGGTAAATTCACCTTTATAAAGAGGTTCAGAAACAATGACAGCCATCACAGATTATAATCAGAATTTTTCCATGAATCATCTCCACTGTATACAGTNCCAAAAGAAATATTCCAGATTTTGGATTTTACTGCAAAGCTGAGTGTTTCTGATGAAAGGCTAGAAGAAAAAAATATATATTCTCAGAAACAGAGGTCTGGACATAATAACAGTCTTCAAAGCCATGTAAGGTTACAAAGAGGACAGCAGTGAATTGTACTCCATGCCCATTGAGAGTAAAACAAAAATTAATCAGCTTAATTGTCAGCATAGAGCATTTAGGTTACACATAACATAAAATGCTGCAAGGACAGGGTGTGTGGGAAGAAGCTAGTAAAAGCTCTTGTGTAAAGCCTTTCTCTTAGGTCTTTGAGAGAACAGACTAAGTATGCTAGGACCCATTCATCAGAGATGGTCTAAGCATATTGGTTCTGCACCATGCTTCTGACCTTAGCATACTGGTTCTGGGCAGTTTGATCCCACAATTCCCAAAATCCCTTGTTGACTTTCTGGTCTATATGTCTCCTTGGAACAAAATTAGATACCCAGTAGAAAAAAAAACAGACAGTTCCCCTCAACTGTAGAGTGTACTGCTATTGAATGCTGCACCCTCAGTAAAAATACAGACATATTTTCTCTATACTGACCTCAAAGCCCAGTGGAGGAGAACAGACATTTAAGAAGTTGCACTCAATACTCACATTAAGGAATGGGTAAAACAAACATTAGTAGAAGAAAAGTTTCTGCTTTAACTTCAAGGACAAAGCAGGTACTTCTAGTACCCAAGCAAACTGGCTTAGGAGAAATCATAACGTTCAGCCAGAAATCGTTCACATAGTATCACCACAGGCAAGCAAATCCATGAGCAAAACTCAGCTATCACTACCAGTGACCACATGCCCCATTACCTTGGTTACAGACTGGTACTGAACTCAAATTGGTTGCAGTAGTGATGCATCAGAGATGAGGACTCAGAGATCTGGCTGATCCAGGAGCCTCAAATCAAGAGAGATCTCCTGGCTACTTATTAAGCTCCTGATGTATATAAGCAATGGCTCAGTGTTCACAGGCAGTTTGCATGTCTTGTACCCACGTAGGTTTCTGAGGTTTGTACTTCAGAAGCAGCAGATCATACCAGAAGGATATGTATTTTCAAAGACATTCCCCAAGGCAGAGGAAAACATCTGGCACCCCTGTACAAAAGTCTTCCCTGCCACCCACACATGGGCTGGACACCACATTGTGCTGTCAAAAAAAAAAAAACAAACCTCAATCTGTTTTTAACAACTGAGGAAAAACATTTCCGGCAAAATGGAACTTAACCTAAATGTTCCTTTGCCAATTGATGCTGCCTCCTTTCTGCTTATGTCTACAGGGGGAGGAAACTCATGAGTTAGAAAAACAAAGGAATAAATCACTGGTCACTCCCGACTCACTGAATGTCTCCTACTCCTGAGAAAAAGATCTTTTGAAGTGCCAAACCAGACAACTTAAAGATTAGCAAAAGTTAATCTTACAAAAGCTCCCTCACAAAAATGGATCTAAGTTCTTCTTTGTCTTGGTTTATAACAGATCTAAAATTTACAAACCTCCCTGTGCTGGTTTGAGGATAATTGGAATATTTTAATAGAGAAAATCATATTACAGGTTGTGAAAAGGAAACAATGGCGATGTCTGCTGCACTCACAGGCTTGCTGATGTTTAAGACTAAGAATACAAAACAAAGATAAGACACTAGGGCTTAGACACTCTCAGGCTGTCTGGCTTCTTGCCTTCTCTCTGCTGAGTAACCTCACTAACCACTTTCCTTCTAACCCACCTGTCCGATCCTCCAAACTCACCTCATGCATAAGCCAGATCTTGGGGTAAGGTACAGGGGTGGGGAGAAGGTGGAAGGGTGGTTGGGAGCCCCTCCTGGGGTCTCTGGTTTCTGGAAGGGGAGTTGTGTTTCTGTATTACCTTTAACTTGTCTATGTCTGTAACTATTCCTGTCTATAGTGTCTATCTCTGCTTGTACATTGTGCTGAGCTGTAAATAGAGCTTCAGTCCTTAACTTCCAGCCAGCTGAGTTCTAGCCTGGGTGACTTTATGAAGTGTGGGGGGTAGGGAACTCCCAAACCATCACACTCCCAAGTGAAATATCATCAAGGCAAGGTGTAAAGCAAGACACCAAACTCTGCTCACCCCTGGGATACAGATACACAAGCAAGCCAACATCAGTGGTATATTTCCAGACCTTAATTTTCAAGGCTGAGTTTAGTAAACCAGAGTTCATGTAACACAGACTTGCTCTTATTCCTGCTTCTAGGGAAGGTCAACCTATTCACAGAGAGGAAAGAAGAGCTTAAGTGCCTTTGAGGAGGTAATAGTTCTGATGTGCCGAAGGATTGACAGGCTTTGTGAGGGCAGTGCTGCTTCCAATATCATATCCGAATGCACTGAATTACAGAATTATAGAACATCTGTGATGGTTTGGGAGTTCCCTGCCCCCCACACTTTGTAAAATGACCCAGACTAGAACTCAGCCAGCTGGAAGTTAAGGACTGAAGCTCTATTTACAGCTCAGCACAATGTACAAGCAGAGATAGACACTATAGACAGGAATAGTTACAGACATAGACAAGTTAAAGGTAATACAGAAACACAACTCCCCTTCCAGAAACNGCACATCCTGGATGTGTTTAAAAGTCGTTTGGCTGTGGTAGTTGAGGATACAGTTTAGGGTGCACCTTGTAGATTAGGCATATGGGTTTGAGTTGGTGATCCTGAGGGTCTGTTCCAACCTGAATGTTTCTGTGATTCTGTGATCCTGTGAATTCCCTGTTACTGAAAGTATCTGTGGTTGTTAATCTTTACATCCATTCAATTTCATATGCTTTTCCTGGCAAATACTTTTTAAGACAAAAGAGTTTTAAAATCACTACAATTAAACCCTTTGTGATGGCTTCCATTAAAAAAAAAAAAAAAAAAAATCAAAGCCGTGAGACAGAGAGGCAAATACTAATTAATAAATGCCTTCACAAAGGAGGCTTTAAACCTCTAACAAGATTTTGTCAGAAATACATTAAGAGTCTCTGTTGAAAGCCACATTGAGTCAGCTTGTAAATCGATTCCAGCTTTTCCTCTCTATCTCAAGAAAGTCTTGACTACGTATAGAAATTACAGAATTTGGCAAGGGAGAAGTGCAGACGGAGGCCACAAAGCCACAGAGCCTCACACTAGATCTCCTTGGAGCTATTACAAGTGTCTATCATCATTAAGCTTAAAAATCCTTCACAACATAGGCCAGCTCAACAGCAATCACTGTCATCTGCAGTCCTTTTGTAGGAAGGCTGCTTGTCAAAGCAAAAGCAAATGGACAGTACTTTGCTCATGGCTAGAAACAAGCCTTTTTAAGTCTAATAAAGGGTCAAGCTAGGACCACTCTACAAGCTGCCACTTTCCTGGTTGGTTTTCTGTTCAGCTTGATCAGCTGGTGATGGCTCCTCCAGATGTAATTTTGCTTGATAAACTGAACTTCACACTTCAGAACACACTACTGGGGCTCAGTGATCAGGCAGAAGACCAGCACAGGGCCCAGTCACCACTAGCAGTCCCCGTCTCAGAGCACGCTCGAAGAGGGCAAATTCTCTAATGAGCCTAAGCATGACTGGAGGAGGCCTTGAGTGAGCTGTACTAGTGGGAGGTGTCCCTGTCTATGGCAGGGGGTTGGAACTAGATGATCCTTGAGATCACTTCCAACCTTACCATTCTATGATTCTATGATTCTATGACACTGACACCCCTCCATTGCTGGTAAATGCAGAGTAGACATACAGAGATTCTATGATATTTGAAGTCATGTCAGTCCCTAGTGACTGGAAGAAGAGAAAAATTACACTCATTTTTAAGGGCAGAAAGGAGGATTCAGGGAACTACTGACCTGTCAGGCTCAATTCTGTGCCTGAGAAGACCATGGAATAGATCCTTCTAGAAGCTCTAATAAGGCACATAGACGTCAGGGAGGTGATACAACAGAGTCAGCATGGCTTCACCAGAGGCAAGTCCTGCCTGATCAACAATCCCCCACAACATCCTTCTCTCTAAGATGGAGAGACATGGATTTGTTGGGTGGACTGTTTGGTGGACAAGGACTTGGCCAGATTGTTACATCCAGAAAGTGACTCATTGTCCAAATGGAGAAGTGGTGTCCATCAGGAGTCTGTATTGGGATAAGTGATGTAGACACTGGGACCAAGTTCACCATCAGCTGGGATTGTTTAGCCTGGAGAAGAGGAGGCTCAGTGGGACCTTACTGCTGTCTACAACTACCTGAAGGGTGGTTGTAGCCAGGGGGAGGTTACCTTCTTCTCTCAGGCAAGTAGCCTCAAGCTGCTTGCAACCAAGTCTCAAGCTGTGCCAGGGGAAGTTTAGGCTGGAGGTGAGGAGACAGTTCTTCACTGAGAGAGTCATTGACTGCTGGAATGGGCTGCCCAGGGAGGTGGTGGAGTCACTGTCCCTGGAGGTGTTCAAGGCGGGTTTGGATGCCTTGGTCTGGTCTTGAGGTCTGTGGTGATGGGTTGGACTTGATGAGTTTTGAGGTCTCTTCCAACCTTGGTGATACTGTGATACTGTGATCAGCAAATCCACAGATGACATCAATCTGAGCGGTACAGAAGATACCAGAGGGACATGATGTCATCCAAAAGGACCTAGACAGGTTGGAGAAGTGGTCCTAGGCAAACCTCATGAGGTTCAACAAGGCCAATGCACCTGGCTCAGAACAATCCTCACTATGAGTAAAGGTTGAGGGGTAATGAAACTGAAAGCAACCCTGCAAAAAATGACTTGGGGATACTGGGGGACGAAAAGCTCAACATGAGCCAACAGAGAATAATAGAAACATTCTGGTTGGAAAAGACCCTCAGGATCACCAAGTCCAAACAATATCCTTACTCTACAAGGTGCACTCTAAACCATACCCCTAAGCACCACGTCCAATTGACGTTTAAACACATCTAGGGTCAGTGACTGAACCACCTCCCTGGGAAATCCACGCTTGCAGCCCAAAAGGTTGGTTGTACCCTGAGCTACATCAAAAGAAGTGTGGCCAGCAGATCAAGAGAGGAGATTCTGCTACTCTGCTTTGGCGAGACTTCATCTGGACTACTGAAGCCCTCAACACAAGAAGGGCATGGACCTGATGAAGCAGGTCTAGACAAGGGCCACAAAATTGATCAGAAGGCTAGAACACTTCTCCTACAAGCTGAGGAAGGCTCCAGGCAGACCTTACAGCAGTTTTCCAGTGTCTGAAGGCAGTCTACATGAAAGCTGGGGAGGGACTATTTACAAAGGCCTGTAGCACTAGGACAAACAGCAATGGTTTTGAACTAGAGCAGAGTAGATTTAGATTAGAAAGGTGTTCTTTACTGCGAGGGTGGTGCAACACTGGGACAGGTTGCCCAGGGAGGTGGTAGAGGGCCCATTTTTGTGGTAGGCCAAAATAGGCCTGAACATGTCCTGGCTTGCCCAGCCATTTTCCTGCTCTGTCTCCTTCTGTTCTGGGGAGAAGCAATCAATCATGGGAAAGAGAACAAAGAACTTGGAGCCATTGAGTCTAAGGACTCTGCCTTGCCCAGATACGTTTACATCCTGTGGTAAACAAGGGACACACACTTGGCTTGTGCCTGCCTCGTGCAAGGCCTATGTTTTTCCCAAATTTGGGCAAAACAAGCCTATGGCTTTAATATGGTCAGTCTTGGCTGCCATTCTGGTTGGCTATTCTGTGTCCAAAGGCCCATTAGTCTTGGGCTGCATTGGTAAAAAGAGATGAGCAGGTGACACAACATGCTCTGCCTTTGTATTCATGCTTGCTTGCTGCTTGCTACGGCCTGCTGCCATTGCTCTCTTCTTCTGCAGTGTTCTGCCTCACTGCATTCTGAACTCCTTGGAAACAGCCTGGTTCGAGTTTAGCAGGAACAGGCTCTAAATGCCTCCACGTGATCAGCCTGCATAGCCAGCATGAAATTGTGCTGAGACTGCACATCACAAGGCATCCTGCCTACATCTGAAAGCCTCCTGCCAAGATAGGAAGTCCTGGAGACATACAGATCATCCAGAGGAGCCAGGACCAGGTGGTCAGAGATTGTCTGCCTCCTTTCCCCAGCATCCTGTGAAGCCTGGGAATACTCAGAAGCCTCAGTGGCTGACAAGACACCAACAGAACCTCTGCAAGGGTTTGGGTCCTGTCTGAAGCTGTAGCTAGCCCCACAAGTCAGGAAATAATATTTTGTGAGCAAATACTTCAAGCCTCTTGTAATTCACCATTGCCTTCTGCCATAAGCCAAAAGGAGCTCCCTGGGTCCATCTAGTGGGCAAGCCGGGTAATTAACCACAAGCGGTGCCTTGACTGCAGCAACCTTCTCTTCCAGTTCAATTGACTTTGATTAATGTTATATTATTGCTAGTTACTTGTTCTAGATCCTTTGTTATTATTTGTATAATGTTTCCATGACTGTTGCAGAAGAACCTGATTATTATTAAAATTAGTGGTCGGGGGTGGCGAGAGTTTGGAATATCAAAATTAATAAGCAACATTAGTTTTGGGAAAATATCATCTCACATTAATTAATTACCAGTCCATTACACCCATCCCTGGAGACATTCAAGGTCAGGCTTGACCAGGCTCTGAGCAACTTGATCTAGCTGGGGATGTCCTTGCTTACTGCAGGAGGATTGGACTAGATGGTCTTTAAATGTGCCTTCCAACTCAGTGAATGTTATACTTCTATTGCATAGGTGGTATTTTGAATTGAAACAAAAGGAGAATCTTTTTTTTCTTAAGTCATAAAAAAAATGTAGTTCCTATTCCATTCAGCTCATCCTCCTTTTTTGTGTTAGCAACTCTTCTGTAATTCACAGGATCACAGGATGTTAGGAGTTGGAAAAGACCAACTGAAGGGGGCCTACAGGAAGGCTGGGGAGGGACTATTGACAAGGGCTTGCAATGACAGGACAAGGGGCAATGGGTTTGAACTGGCAGAGGGGAGATTCAGACTGGATGTTAGGAGGAAGTTCTTTGCAGTGAGGGTGGTGAGGCACTGGAACAGGTTGCCCAGGGAGGTTGTGGCTGCTCCCTCCCTGGAGGTGTTCAAGGCCAGGCTGGAGGGGGCCTTGAGTGAGCTGTGCTAGTGGGAGGTGTCCCTGCCTATGGCAGGGGGTTGAACTAGATGATCCTTGAGGTCCCTGCCAACCTTACCATTCCATGATTCTATGATTCTACCTCCGTAGATCATTGAGTTCAACCTCTCTGCCAAAGCAGGGCCATAGAATCTAGCTCAGGTCACACAGGAATGCATCCAGACAGATCTTAAAGTGTCCAGAGAAGGAGACTCCACAACCTCTCTGGGGAGCCTGTTCCAGTGCTCTGTTACCCTCACAGTAAAGTTCTTCCTCATATTGAGGTGGAACTTCCTGTGCTATAGTTTACATCCATTACCCCTTGTCCCATCACAGGGTGCAAGTGAGAAGAGGCTGTCCCTTCCTTCTTGACACCCAGCCCTCATGTAATTATATACATTTATTTGACCCTTTCTCAGTCTTCTGCTCTCCAGAATAAAAAGCCTCAGGTCTCTCAGCCTTTAACTGTCTTGACTTAATTAATCTTGTTGCATGATCACCTTTTAAAGCCAGCAGTTTACTGTATCAAGGTAGAAAATATAGGGTTTTTAATACTGCTAAGTAAATTACTTAGGAAATCATGGAGCTTAATAGGTTATCCACAATTATGACATATTATAGAAGTCATTCTTTGGCATCTTAGTTACAGATGCATGTGTACCAGTCTGCTGGCCAAAACACTTCAAGATCAAAGGAGAAGCTGAAAGTGGGCAAGAGTACTTATTAACTTGATGAACACCACATTCGAGAAACTGTCACCATGGCCATGGGCCGTACAAGCACAGAACAGACTGATACTGTCCTCAAAAGCTGGGTGCTGAAACACAGGCCACAGAACAGATCCAGGCAAGCAGTACAAGTCAAGGATGAGTGAATGCATCAATACCTCACATTTTAATTTCAGTGTATGAAAAAAAGGTATACTTAAATCACCATCACTTCATCCTGTTGCCTCTGTCATCGTGCAACCATTATGTAAGGCAGTATAATTAAAAATAAACTTTTCACTCCCCAGCAGCAGTTATGCAATAACTTTTAATTAACTGAGATCCTTCATGTTTAAAAGAACATTTAAGGAGCTTAAGTTATAACTCCATGCCTTTTCTCACAGCTTCATATTAAAATCCTGCAACAGAAACTATCTGCATCTTTCCTCTCATCTCTCCAGTACAAAGATGGTTTGTCAGGTTTTATTTGGTTTTATCTGCTTGCAAGATGCTGTCTCAGGGTCCTAAAAATGGGGAGACATATTTTGTGCAATCTGTCAGCAACTGTCTTCAGATGCAAGGCTACAGGGAGCCGATGAGCCTTTCCTTATCAGAATGAGTCACAAAAATGGATTACCCACACTTAATCCTCCTCACACTGCTGAATTACCCCCTTTTAAAATTTATTCAATAAATATAAAATAAAATTAAAATTTGCCTGATGAAACTTTGCAAGAACAGTTTTTCCTCAGGATGCCCTGGTAGAAAAAAAGTACTGCCTTGCCATTTTAGAGGATCACAAAGCTTCCAGTACCCATTCCTAGCACTGTGGATGGATTTTTTTTTTTTTTTCTTTCAATTTGGTCACCTCTATCATGTGCTCCAA
>VWZE01000202.1:32113-52602 GCA_013396675.1 Eubucco bourcierii
AGCATCTTCGTGGTCTCCTCTAGACCCACTCCAACACTTCCATGTCCTTCCTGTGCTGAGTGCTCCAGAACTGCACACAGGACTCCAAAGAACTCCTCTTCTGGTACTCTGTATCATTTCGGTCAGTGAAACACATGCCAGTATATATACACCCATCCTGGTCTCATACCACAGTACCACGATGTGCTGGTTCAAGGCTAATTGGAATATTTCAGTGAGAGAAATTAGATCATTGGTTGTAAAAAGAAAATAATGATGAAGTCTGTATCATTTATTGGTTTGCTGAGGAGAATAAACAGCCAAAATGTCAACTATTAGTCCCACTCTGCTCTGCAGCACTGCTCCTATTCACTTCTCCTTCACTGAGCTCTAATTTCTCCACTAACAAATAGCAATGTAAACTTTGCTGGTTGTTTTTGTCTTCCTGTCTGGGAAAGTAGAGGGAGTAAGAAGGGGTAGCTTTGAGATCCTTCTGGACAGTCTCCTTTGTCTGGGAGTGAGTTTGGATTTCTGTATTATTTCCCAATTGTATATAATGTAAATACTTGTAAATATATTGTGCATATGTGTTTGTAAATTTAGCTTTGCTCTAAATATAGCTTCACCTTACTTCCAAGCCATCTGAACTGGCCTGGTAAATTCCAATAAGGCTGGGTGGCGGGGGAAAGCTCCTAACTCATCACACATGATAAATAGTTAACAGTCCAGGCACATAAAGAGTTAATCACGTTTAGGACCTGACCCGGGTTTGCCAGAATAGTGGTTAAATCCTCCACCTATTTCAGTGGGAATTGGGTCATGCTGCAACCATGCATCTTAAATGAACCACAGGAAAAGCACCACTAATTGCAGAAGTAGTGCAGTAGATGTGTGGCTCAGTAGTTTACAGAATCAAGAGTACAGGAAAAGTCTAAGCAGCACACTTAAAATGCCACTATCCTTCCTGTCATACAGCTGATCACAAACTGGTGAGACACCACATATGAGGAGTGAGAGACAGTAATTAAAACCTATATTCCCTCTTAAACAGTTTCTCATCTTTTGTGTACCTGCCTTATCAAATATGAATCACTCGGTGCAGGTTCTGTCAATTTAGGGAAGAGTTAGTGGACATGATCTAAACGCCACTATAGAGGAGTGCACAGACAAGCCAGCAGAAGAGTTAAGTGTTGATGCAATCCAGCAGCTAACATGAATTTGCCATAGTCTTTCTGAAATAAAAATGTACCCTTTCTCCTTGTTTTGATACTCTACGGAATGGTGCAACACCTCCCTAAGCCTTATGCCACTTCTCTACACAGACATATTGGACCTAATTTCTCACTCTGCACAGAGGTCAGGCCACAGTCACACTGGCAGAGCAGCAAATCACAGTCACAGAGCTGTGAGATGTCCTCTGGTTATTACAACAGTCACCCTGGTGCATATCAAACATCACAGAATCACAGAATGACTTGAATTGGAATGGGCTTTAAATATCACCCAGTTTCAACCCCACTGCCATGGACAAGGATACCTCCAACTGGACCAGGATACCTCCAACTGGACCAGGTTACACAAAGTCTCATCCAGCCTGGTCTTAAACACTTCAAGGGATGAGATGCCCACAACTTCTCTAAGCAACCCATTCCAGTGTCTCATTACCCTTTCAATAAGGAACTTCTTTCCTAATGTCTAATCTAAACCTACCCTGCTGTAGTAGAAAACCATTGCCCCTTGTTGTAGTGCTACATGCTCTTAGGAATCTGGGGATCTGGGGGTGCTGACTGACACCTGCCTGAACATGAGCCAGCAGTGTGCCCAGGTGGCCAAGAAGGCCAATGGCATCCTGGCCTGCATCAGCAATAGTGTGGCCAGCAGGAGCAGGGAGCTCATTCTGCCCCTGGACTCTGCACTGCTTAGGCCACACTTTGAGTCCTGTGTCCAGTTCTGGGCCCCTCAATTGAAGAAGGACATTGAGGTGCTTGAGTGTGTCCAGAGAAGGGCAACGAGGCTGGGGAGAGGCCTCCAGCACAAGGCCTATGAGGAGAGGCTGAGGGAGCTGGGATTGGTTAGCCTGGAGAAGAGGAGGCTCAGGGGAGACCTTCTTGCTGTCTACAACTACCTGAAGGGTGCTTGTAGCCAGGGGGAGGTTACCTTCTTCTCTCAGGCAAGCAGCACCAGAACAAGAGGACACAGTCTCAAGCTGTGCCAGGGGAAGTTTAGGCTGGAGGTGAGGAGAAAGTTCTTGCCTGAGAGAGTCACTGACTGCTGGAATGGGCTGCCCAGAGAGGTGGTGGAGTCACCGTCCCTGGAGGTGTTCAAGGTGGGTTTGGATGTGGCACTTGGTGCCATGGTCTGGTCTTGAGGGCTGTGATAACAGGTTGGACTTGATGAGCTTTGAGGTCTCTTCCAACCTTGGTGATACTGTGATACTGTGAATAGTCTCTCTCCAGCCTTGCCATAGGTCCCCTTTGGATTCTGAAATGCTGGTAAAAGGTCTCCCAAGATCCTTCTCTTCTCCAGGCTGAATAGACCCAATCCCCTCAGCCTGTCCTCCTAGGAGAGGCGTTCCAGCCCTCTGATCAACTTCATGATCCTAAACCCAATCCACATTGATAATTCTCGTGGTGGTATATGGCATCATAGCAACCCTGATGACTGTTCCCACTGCAGCTAATGCTGCAGAGCACAAGTAGAGAGAAAAATGCAAAGGCAACAGAAAAAATCAGACACAAATTATGTGTTCCAGTCTACATATCACAACACATACAGGTAGAAAAAGGAGAACACAAAGGCTCCTGCACCAGCTGAAGTGACTAACACTAAACAAATTCAAAGGATGTGTAATGGCACAGGGACCCATTTTTCTGCACAGGCCTCCATCTGTCTCTGGTCTCAGCAAATTCTGCTAAAGCTTGTTATCAGTTTGAGATGATATGTGCAGTGAAGGGGAAAACTAGATGGGGGGAGAAATGGAAAAAAACCAACACACAATACACATCCCCATTTGTAACTGGGTCCTTGTATTACTGCTAGAACAATGCTCCCTCTGCCATGAGGATGGCAGGTGTCTGATCTTATTTTGTAAAACAGCAAATGTCACTGCATAAATACAGCTTTTATTTAAAAAAGAAAATCTCATGAGGTCCATTTAGATCACTCTGGTAACAGTCACCTCTCTCTCAGCTCCCAAAATGAAAGTCCCATCACCCATTCATTCTTCATCCATTTCCACAGGACCCAACTGCTGCATTTTAAGATTTGTTATAAAATCAAAAGGGCAATGACTACAGCAGCCCAGAATGGGCGAAAAGAACTATAAAGGCCAACAACACCCCTTAGTTAGACATCCTACATGAAAACTGCTAGTGCCATAAGCTATCACGCTGCCAAGCTCCCTGCCTGCCTGGGAACTGACAGCCTTTCCATCCCTGACAGTTCACAAGGTCGCAGTCCCTGAAGACACTTCATTCCACTTAGTAGCCTGGTTTTCCTTAGCCACATCAACTTCATCTCTGTTCTCACAGCCAGGAGCTCAAGAATATGATAATTAAAGATTCATGTTGTAAGTGAATGTAAAGATGAAAAATCCAGATTTTTTTTTTTTTTTTAACGTCACGCCAGATGTACTCATTTTTAAACCTGACTCTTGTGGTTTAAGACACCAGGCTGGGAGTGTCACTTTTCCCCAGCAGACTGCAAATGCTTTCTTCTTTTCAGCTGCCAGCTACTTTTGTGGCCTTAGATAGTTTTATTTATTTATTTATCCACTGTAACACATGAAACATTAAGCAACTTCTTTCCATGAAGGGATGAGTGCTGTTTCCCAATGACAGCATGCTGAGCATCCTTAATAGAAGGATCAAGGAAATGAGTTTCCTAGAACAAAGTGGGGAAAGGCAGGGAAAATGAGACAAGCTCTGAGCAGATAGAAATTGCTAACACAATAAAGTTGGGACTTCATTATAAATCAAATAGTCATGATTAGTTCACTTGGAAAATAAAAGCACAAAGAAACAGAAATTTAAAGCCTAAAAGAGACATTTACTGATATGAATTTTGGGCTAGTGAGGAAAAAGCCACAGATGCAAGGCTAAGATATGTAATAGTTTTATTTTCTTAATGTTAAGATATTTAATATCTTATTTAATATCTCATATTTAATATCTTATAAAATATTTAATAATCTTAAACTAAACCCTTTGTAGCTGTGAAAAATGCCTGTTCAGGAGAACAGAAAGTTAAAGACTGAAGTGATTAACAAATGCCATTCCAAGCCACAATTCTTCCTGTGAAAGCAGGACTGAGTATAGAACTTTTAGTTTACTCTCTACTCATCTAATGTTTTCTGCAGCAGCAGCAAGAAATGGCCTCATGAGGCTAGAGAGCATCATGACCTCCTGATAGTACCCCACATGACCAGACAGCCATATCTCACCACCAACCCAAGACAGGACAAACCTGGTGACCTTGTCACTGCTTGCTGATTTTGATGAAACCCTTTATGCTGTCCTTTAAAACCTGAGTAGGACTGTGTAGGCGAGAGGATTTTTCCTGATTCTGGTATTTATTTGTTGGGTCACAGAGGTAAAATTATCTCTGTTTGATTACTTTAAGCTGTTGGCTGTGGAGATAAGCTGTGCATTAGCAGCTGTACAGTGGGTGGTTAGCAGTTTCGAATCTGCAGTTGAAAGCGAAGAAGTCATTTTGCACAGCACTTTAAAACAGAACACAGCACAGAGGACAAAAATCCCATCACAGCCCTGTGCAGCAGTGCTTTCTGCAGATCCTCTCCTTCTCTAGGGAGGTGGAAGGTAAGTCCACAGCCATGTTCTCCTGTTCTTCTCCACCTCCCATGGTTGCACCTAGAAAGAAGGAAGATCCTGTGTAAACAACCAAAGAAGGCTTAACTCCTGCAATTGCAACATCCAGTGCTGATCTTTCAGGCAGGCAGTGATGAAGTAAGGACAAAAAGTCTAAGTGCAAGTGGGAGAGACTTCAGGGCCTTAGGATGACTGGCTAAGGGATCAGGAGCATTCTCCTCTAACCCCCCTGTCACAGGGTGTGATGAAGGAAGAAGCAGGAAGAGACAGTTCGATTCCTGGCTCCCAGCCTGGAGTCACCAGCAGGGCTTTGGGTTCTTTAATCACGGGTTGATTCACAGGACACCAGGACTGCTGGCAACAGACAGGATACACCTGTCTCAGAGGGGGAAAAGGATCCCAGCCCAGGAGCCTGCAGGCCTCACTGAAAGAGCTTTACACTGGATTTGAAGGGGGAAGGGCACAAAACCAGGCTGGCTAGAAATAAGCTTGAGGACAGCACAGGAGCACCTGAGAACAGCCATGCAGAAACTGTGACTTCTCCATACATAAAGCTAGCAAGAACTTTAGACCAAATGAAGCACATCTACACTAATGCACGCACTCTGGGAAACAAAGAGGAGAAGATGGAAGCCATTGTCTGTCAGAAGAATTATGATATAGTAGCCATCACAGAAACACAGTGGGGTGTCTCACACCACCAGAGTGCCTCAGTTAATGGCTATAAACTATTCAGATAGGCAAGGAAGGAGAGGCAATGGCACAGCCTTCTATGTCAGGGTACTGTACTCAATATGTTCTTTGCCTCGGTCTTTAGTAGTACAACCAGTTGTTGGCTGCATACCCAGCCCTCTGTGCTGTGAGATAGGGATGGGGAGCAGAATGAAGCCCCCATGGTCCAAAAGGAGATGGTTAGTGACCTGCTGCACCACTTACACACAAATGCCTATTGGGCCAGATGGCACACACCAAAGGCTACTGAGAGACAGCTGGTGGAAGTGCTCACCAAGCCACTTCTCATCATCCACCTGCAGTACTGCTAAAGTCGTAATATCCCAGTTAACTGGAATTGGCAGATGTGCTCCATACAAGAAGGACTAGAAGGAGGACATGGGGAACTACAGACCTATCAGTCTGACCTCAGTGCCAGAGAAGGGCATGGATCAGGTCATCTTGAGAGCCATTATACAGCATGTGCAGCACAAAGTGACAATCAGGCCCAGTCAGCATGGGTTCATGAAGGGCAGATCC
Source organism: Eubucco bourcierii (assembly GCA_013396675.1). Lineage (NCBI taxonomy): Eukaryota > Metazoa > Chordata > Aves > Piciformes > Ramphastidae > Eubucco > Eubucco bourcierii. The sequence goes on from VWZE01000202.1 coordinate 38,170, forward strand.
TGCTTAATGAAGCTGATCTCCCTCTACCACAAGGTGATCCACCTAGTGGAGGAGGGAAAGGCTGTAGATGAGTTTATCTGGACTTCAGTAAAGCCTTAGACACTGTCTCCCACAACATCCTCCAGGAGGAATTGCCTGTGCAGGGCTTAGATGGGGGGATGGTTGGCTGGTTTAACAACTGGCTGCATGGCCAGGCCCAAGGAGTGATGGAGAATGCAGTTAATCCAGCTGGTGGTCAGTCACTAGTGGTGTTCTCTGGGGCTCAGTGCTGGGGCCAGTTCTCTCAAACACATTTATCGATGATCTGGACAAGGGAACTGAGAGCACCCTCAGCAAGTCAGCAGATGACACTAGAGTGGATGGGAGTGTTGATCTGCTTGAGGGTAGGAAGGCTCTGCAAAGGGATCTGAACAGACTGAATGGATAGGCCGAGGTCAGGTGTATAAGGTTTAGCAAAGGCAAGTGCCACAGCCTCCACTTGGGTCACACTAAATCCATGCAACACTACAGGCTTGGGGCAGAATGTCTGGAAAGTTGCCTGGCAGAGAAGAGCCAGGAAGTGTTAGTCAACAGCCATCTGAACATGATCCAGAAACATACTCAGGTGGTCAAGAAGGCAAACAACATCCTGGCCTGTATCAGGAACAACATAGCCAGCTGGAGTACGGAAGTGACCATGTCTCTGTATTCAGCATGGATGAGGCTGCACCTGGAATACTGTGTTCAGATTTGGGGCCCTCACTGCTAGAAGGACANCTCAAGGATCATCTAGTTCCAACCCCCTGCCATAGGCAGGGACACCTCCCACTAGTACAGCTCACTCAAGGCCTCATCCAACCTGGCCTTGAACACCTCCAGGGAGGGAGCAGCCACAACCTCCCTGGGCAACCTGTGCCAGTGTCTCACCACCCTCACTGTAAAGAACTTCCTCCTAACATCCAGTCTAAATCTCCCCTCTGCCAGTTCAAACCCATTGCCCCTTGACAATAGTCCCTCCCCAGCCTTCCTGTAGGCCCCCTTCAGATACTGGGAGGCTACTATCAGGTCTCCTTGAAGCCTTCTCTTCTCCAGGCTGCAGAGCCCCAACTCTCTCAGCCTGTCCTCATTGCAGAGCTGCTGCAGCCCTCTGAGCATCTTCGTGGCCCTCTTCTGGACCTGCTCCAACACTTGCATGTCCTTGTGTTGGGGGCTCCAAACTGTCCATAGCTGGTCTCTTCTCACTCGTATTAGATGATAGGCCGAGAGGAAATAGCCTGAAACTGTGCTAGGGGAGTTGTAGATTGGATATTAGGAAAAATCTCTGTATGGAACATGTCAGGCATTGGAACAGATTACTCAGGGAGGTGGTGGAGGCACCATATCTTGGGTGTTCCAGAAATATGTGGACATGGCACTTTGGGACAAGGTTTAATGGCCATGGTGGTGTTACACCAACAGGTATTTTCACGCCAAAATGGTTCTATGATTTTTCTCTTTATGCCTTCTCAAAAGGGGACTGATTAACAGAAGCACAGCTTAAAGCAGTAGGTCCCAGCCACTTAGTTCTAAAGCTGCAAACTTGCTATCACAATGCTAAATCCCACTAGCCTCGAAGACAAAGACGGCTCTAATCTCCCACCTGGGTATGACTTCTCTGAGAAAGATTTATCAATGTTCCTCCTTACCATGGGTAAATATTTAGAATGCAAATACTGCTGAAAACAGCTCTATCTAAGCTGTCAATCTGCTTATTCACCAAACACAAACTCCTTGTTCATTTGCATTTGTAGGAAAGCTATAGCAAGCCACTCCTTCACATGGAGCCAGGAAGACTTTCAGTATGCACATTTTGCTCAGAAGACTGGCAATTTTTCTCCCTCTGCCTTCACTTTACGTGCAGCTGCTGAGCTTTAGTCTTGGCAAAGAGGGCTACGAGCCAGAGTGGGGTCAATGCTGGGCAATTTCAGAGTGAAAGTTTTATAAAGAACAGACATGAAGACCAAAGAGCAGGAAATTGATAGAAGATAATAAGGGATGCGAAAGAGCCCTGTGATAGGAGTGACAAGAAGCAGAGATACATATTTTTCTTATTAAAAATCTGCATATGAAAGCAGAGGGGAGCATCCTCACACACAGCAGGCCTGCCCTATGTTATCTCTTCCCTTCTGTGTGGCCTGAGACAGAGCAGACACATACAGCTTAAGCTACAGTTTAAAAAGTCATATACAGGTTTCCTTGGTTGTTTGAGAGTGGGGTTTCTTTTTAACAGTTTTGCCACCACTGTATGTGCAAGTGCCTTAACGTGTTGCATGACTGCACCAGGCACTGGCAACAGCCACACAGTCATAACTGCACAAAATATCTGTAGGAACAACTGATAATATCTGGAACACATTTGAAAAATAGAATATAGAGTTCCCTCAGCAGCTGTACTACTTTTCTTACAGTCTTTACTAATTAACATACATTGAGGAGGTATCAATGATCGAAGACCCAAGGTCGTGTTTAGCTTCCTTTTTGAACAAGCACAGAATAATACCTTCAATGTTGACAATGCTGTGGTCTCAAGTGTCACAGAACTAGAACTTCAAAGAGTTTCTCTGGCAAAAGCTCCTTCTTTTTCTTCTTCTTCTTCTTTTTTTTTTTATTTCTGTTTTGAATCACAGAAAATTGAATATGGCATCTTTGTGGAGTGCTCCATCAGGTGCGCTTGGACTCCTCTCTTGTTTCCCAGCCCCACCAGCACAGGGAGCTGCAAACCCGAGTGGTTTCTTGCCCCAGCTGCTTCCCTACCCTCCATTCCCATCCCTCTCACGAAAACAAGATGTTTGTTGGATGCCTTCCTTCATGCGTATTTCTCAGAGTGATCGTTTGCATTATAAAACGCACAGGGAGGAATCAGTTTAAGTCTTGCTCCCACAAACAAGCATTAAAAACCATTCTGAGGCACTCCCAACATTCCTTCTGCCATCTTCCCTGCTCTTTAAAAGCCATCTCTGCTGTGCAACCCATTTTTTTATATCTTTTAGTAAATCATTTAAGACAGCTTTCTCTGTTCATTATCTTAAAGAGTTAAAGGTGACAAGGTCTCCATTGTCTCATGACGAGAAAGGAGACAGACATGGCAAATGTTCTATTTACACTTCAAAATTGGGTGCAAAAAGATGTATAAAATAATTAATTTTAATTACAGCCCTAATTTCATCTAAAAAAAACCAAAAACCAAACCAAAAGCATGCGTTAAATTAATGCACTGCTACCCTGTGTATTAACAAATGTGCCAGATCTTTGCCTGCTTTAAAGCCCCTTTGTTGCTTAGAGTTTTTTTATTATATATCAAAAGCAGGCTCTGAGTAGTTATTTTCAGAAACCATGCTGGAATAAAGCATGAGATAAACATTTTTGTTGCTGTTTAAAAAGGCTGTTCCCGTAAGTGTTATCCTACAGGGGGTAAATGTTTGCACTGTGGCCTTTGTGCCCTATCTCAAAGCACAGTGAAGGCAGCTTCTCCCTCCAAATTCAACCCCAAAACCTCTTTGGTATTTGGAAAGTTAAAACTAGGTACCAGTCCCAGACCAGAAGCATTTGAATTAATAGCTTTAACATTTGTCTCCCCTTGAACTGGTTCTCTGCTGGCTGCAGAAATTAGATTCCTCACAGATAAAGAGCAGGTGCAGTAGGAAGATTTTTTTAAGACCACGTTTGATGTCTTGACATTTGTGTTCCATTTCATTAGTGCACGAAGCAAAAGCAGAATTACTAAAACCCAAGCAAGATAAAAATACCAATTCTGTCTTTCTGGAGCTCACTAATCCAGATTTCAGGTATCTGGGTTTCTTGTACAGTTGCCACTGCTACAGTCAGGAGAGTTACCAACCATCAGCCTTCATTCACATCTTCTCCACACTGACTCATGACAAATACAGAGAAGTGTCTGCCTCAGAGGCTTCATCTATGGCACAAAGCAGGCACAAAAACCTCAAGCCATTTGCTGTCTCCTGTATCCCCAGACTGTTACACACACATTTGCTTGCAGTCTCTTAGCATTTTTGGCATTTTAGGACTGTCTCTGAAGAAAATGTTTAACCCCATGAATAAGCTTCTTCTCATCTGAGCTGTGCCTTCCTGCATGAGCTTGCTGAGATTCAGTACTTCCCCACTACCAGTATCACCAAGCACCTGTCACAGACTTGCTTCCACGCCAACCAGCACCACTATTGAAATAATAAATAATCTCTCTCTGTTCCTGGTTTTCCATTTGATCCTTGCTGTGATCATTTCCCATTGCTCTGACCATCTCCCATTGCTGACCCTTACATATATTTACACATGCTTTGACTTTACTCTGCATACAAGCAAGGCTTGGACCCTCAATTGCAGGAGCCCACATTTACCATATCCCAGTCAAGCCACTGCTATTCTCTCCTGTATTGGAAAGGGCTGGAGAGGATCTCCCTTCAAATGCTCCCACAGCTCCCATGTGCAGGGGCACTACGGCAATCCTAGCATGTCTATGCAGACATCATGTGGCGAGGACCAACAGCAGACATGATTTCCACACCTACAAAACCTGAGAGGTGTGACACTTGCAGAGGGAGGATGGGACCTCTGGCTGCTACCACATCCCTCTCATTGCCTTCTCTTCCACGCTCCTCCTGTGAGCATCCTTCCCTCCCTCCGCTTCACAAATACACAACTACTCTTCAGCTCCTGTCGACCTGATTGTACTCTACTGCTCCTACCCCAGCAAGCACACAGACTGTCCAGACAGGCACGAAATGAGACCCCCAGCCATTTCAGAGCTGTTGTTGCGACACCACCAACAGAACCTGCCTACGTGTTTTAGGATAGCACAGCTGTGAATAATGGACTTGTGTAAGAAAGTCTGGCACCTTTCTGTGCTGCAGCCAAAGAAAAAGGAGAGAGGAGAGAGAGAGAGAGAGAGAAATAACACTTTCCCCCTCCACTTGATGAAAGCAAAACCCGATGGAGGCAGGGAGGGAGAAACAGACGGGACACTAAGCTCCTTATTAATTAATGCATGCTTTGAAAAAAGAAATGCAACTGTGCACTAATTTCTGCCGGTTTCTAGGAGCTTTTGTGACCTTAATAATTCATGTTTATGCAAGCTGCTTATAATGTTAAGCAGTTGTTTTGTGTAGATTTTGTCCACTGCATTTAACCAAGATGAATATATCTAGCTGTGAAATGAGGCTGGCCATAACACTCAGAGGGAAGGTTTAAAAAAAAAAAAAAAAACCAATTTAAAAACAAACAAACAAGCAAACAACAACAACAAAAAAACCCATAACAAAACAAAAATGCAAACAAGAGAAAAAAAAAAAAAAAAACCAAAAAACAAACCATGGTTTTATTAGGACAAACAAAACTCACAGTTTTGTCTGAAATGATTTTCCATCCATTACTGATACACACAATGTAAGAAGTGGAAAATTACCTTTTTTTCCCCACTAGATTCATCCTTCCCAACTCCTTTTCATGTTTTGGCAGCATTTCCAATACAAACCTTCACTGTTTCTCCAGGACATAATCGCTGTCTCCTGTTTCTGCTTTTCTTCATAGTAACAGGAAAGTAAGGGCCAGATTATAAACACCAAATTGATCAGGAAAACGAAAAGGCAGATAGAGCTTCTGAGACCATCTCTAAACTCAGTTTGGGATCCTGCAATGCACAGCACCACAGAGTAAGACGACTGATAGTCCAGGGAGCAGTTCATTCTTCTAGGCTTGTTTCTATCACTCATAGATACACAAGCCCTCTAGGACATTACTTCAGTGGGTGGCCTGGACTAAGGAGCAGTTTACACATGACCCATCAGGTAGATAGAAGAAAGCATGACAGCAGCCTCATGCTTATTGTCCTGAATGCTTTCATGAGCATTTCCCACCACCCAGAGCAGAATACCCCTACACATTTTTCACTGAAATAAATAGCTGTTGGGAAAAAAATCGACATTCACTTCCTATCAACACAAACTAGACAAATTTTCTTACCTTTGCTTCAAAATTTGGGCAGGTTTAAGGGGAAATGAAAACCTGCTCTTTCCTGGGCAGCTTTGGGAAGGAGACAGGGATATTGTTGGGAAGGGTCACCTCTCCCAAATGCAGGTAATCTTGTGCACATCCCTGCCAGGGCATGCTTCCAGTTTTAGAAGCTCTTCCACAAAGACTCTTGGTTGGTTTTTAACCTGATTCAACTTAAACAATTTCTTATTTAAGAAAAATGGTGTTCATTTAATCTAGAATTGTCTACTTCACAATATAAACTGCTAAACACAGGCTGCACCTGTGTCTCCCAACAAACAGAAAGTTCCTGTGCGCAGCAGAGGAAGAGCAAACTGTCCCTGCAGCGCCAGCAGCTCCATAAAATAAATAGAAGTGGGATCTGAAAGAAAAAGATAACTGTAAAAGCCCAGGGGGTTTTTTCCCCAAGTTTGCTCTGGCTCTAGCAGAAATAGTCCCCAATGAACCTACTTTTTTTCCCACAAATAAGAGACATTGACATTTAACACAACCTACACAAACACTGACACTCAGTGTGTACACAATGGACTTCATGTATCAACCACTTTTGGGGGTCATGGAGCCCGGCAAACTCCAGGCAATTACAGATGAATGTGAAACCAGGTGGTTTTAAGACAAATACTAGGTCTGCCATAGAAAAGCTTATGGTTAGTCTTGATAGACTATCATTTCTGTTGCTTTTCCAGTCTCCACTGAGTTAAAGTTTCAACTAACAATTACAAAAATAATAATGTAATTTGCCTTAGCAGTTTATAGTAGTTTTTAGAACAAGCTGCAGCTCTCTCTTTTGCTTCCACCCACCTAAGACAGAAGGCAATGGATCCAAGCATAGTCCTATGAGTACAAGCCCATGGTAGTAGCATTGACAGCAACTACTATAAGGTCCATTGTCTATCTAATAGTAAAGAAAATCCAAAACTCTTCACAGAACTCACAGAAATTCACAGAAACATCCAGGTTGGAAAAGACCCCCAGGACCACTAAGTCCAACCTATGACCCTACTCAACAAAGTTCACCTTAAACCATATCCCTAAGCACCACATCCAAATGACCCTTAAACACCTCCAGGTCGGTGACTCCACCACCTCCCTGGGCAGCTCATTTGCAAACTTTGTTTGCATACAAGATCTACTCTAATAGGTTTTCTCACTACACATTAGGTACCTAAATCAGTTGGCATCTAATCCAAGCTCCATCAGATTTAAGACCATCCCTACCCTGAGGTAGGATTATCACCATTGCAGAGAGACATTATAAGATGCCATTTCATATCTTCCAAGCAGCAACACTTCCTGTATCCAACCAGTGTGATTACCTCTGAGCTACCCTTCCACCTACAGGAGTATTAAAAGGCTACTAATAAAGTCATTCAAGGTAACACTTCCTCCTCACAGACTCCATTTTTCCCGAAGTCTCTGCACATACTGAAAAGCCATTATCATATTAGAGGACCACTCCAGAAAAGAAACATCAGGTTCTAAGAGCTTCCACATGTTTCTCAAGCTGAGCTACCATTTTCCATGCTTGCCCATACTCACAAAGAAACAGTGTAAGGAGGTACAGGGTCAAGGACTAACAAATAAACCTCAGAAAATAGTTCATTTGGGAAACTTGCAACCGTGACCCCTAAGCATTTCTCTGCCTCACTCCCCAAGACAGACGTAACAAGGGGGTAGCTCTCTGTCGCCTCTTTGGCAGTGAACAACTGATGACTTCACATCTACCAAACTGGAAAACTCAAGGTGCATTTGAGCTAGGAGCATCACAGCCAGCCATTAGATTCTGACAATAAATGCTATTTTGCAGTTGTAACTATAGGGCAGTACCTCACACTTCAAATACATTGAAAAGTTAAGAAATGTATGAAGTACCAAATGATTTACTGTAATATTCTCCAGGCAAACACTAATATCTTGCCCCCAAGAACAAAAACTAATGGGAGGTGGAAGAATATTTTAATTTATATAGATCTATACTGTAAAATGGCATTTGAGTGACAGGCAATTACACACCAAGCAATTTCTATTATGCAGTGTACAGTGGAACAGATACAGCAGGAAGGAGAAAAAAACCACAAGCCTAAATAAGCCAAGAAATAAAATTTGTGTGCGCTGCCTGTATGATCGATGCAAACACAACCACAAACATTTGCATTAGAATAGTGCAGTAAATAACCACCCCACAGCTGAGACATTTACAGCTGCATTTGTAAATATACTTTCACTTCTTGCAGAGAGGACAGCAATTTATTAAACCACCCAAACAAGGCATCTTGCAATCATGAGGTGTGCTTTAATTAGGAAGGACTCTTCTGAAAGCAAAGCAGAGGGTTAAGTGAACCGGCAGGTCCTTTCCTCCTTAGCTATCCAGGAACTGTGACTCAGACTACTCACTGCATAGATATTTAAATCCTTTGATAAGCACGTGGACATGAACAAGGCTGTGGCCAAGACAAGCCCATCACACCCAACTCTCCACAGCCCCACACCTAACAGTGCACAGTGCATCAGCAATAGTGTGGCCAGCAGGAGCAGGGAGCTCATTCTCCCCCTGGACTCTGCACTGCTTAGGCCACACCTTGAGTGCTGTGTCCAGTTCTGGGCCCCTCAATTGAAGAAGGACATCGAAGTGCTTGAGTGTGTCCAGAGAAGGGCAACGAGGCTGGGGAGAGGCCTCGAGCACAAGCCCTATGAGGAGAGGCTGAGGGAGCTGGGATTGGTTAGCCTGGAGAAGAGGAGGCTCAGGGGAGACCTTCTTGCTGTCTACAACTACCTGAAGGGTGCTTGTAGCCAGGAGGAGGTTACCTTCTTCTCTCAGGCAAGCAGCAGCAGAACAAGAGGACACAGTCTCAAGCTGTGCCAGGGGAAGTTTAGGCTGGAGGTGAGGAGAAAGTTCTTGCCTGAGAGAGTCATTGACTGCTGGAATGGGCTGCCCAGGGAGGTGGTGGAGTCACCGTCCCTGGAGGTGTTCAAGGTAGGTTTGTACGTGGCACTTGGTGCCATGGTCTGGTGTTGAGGTCTGTGGTGATGGGTTGGACTTGATGAGCTTTGAGGTCTCTTCCAACCTTGGTGATACTGTGATACTGTGAGATACTGTGATTTTTGATGATATTGAGGAATAGATAAACATGGAAATAGATCTTGGGCCTCCCAAGACAAGTACAACCAATAAAGTACACAGCTCATTATTAAAGTTAGACTGTCTCCACACTGCTGGACAACTGCTTTTGCTTTGGGAGCAAAGAAAGAATCAGCAATGTGTTAACCCCTTCCTTTGATCAGATCACAATTACTGATTTATACAACTGTTGTATCTGAGCACAACTGGAGGCATGGAAAAACTCTGCTCCAGTAGGTAACAGGATGCTTTTTGCCCATCTGGGAAGAGAAGAGCATTGCTAAGCTTACAAACAACTTGCAACGGGCACTTGCTGTGATGATATTCAGTGAAGACCAAAGTATTTACAGAACACCAAGCATCTGAGCTGCTTTTGTCCAGATGTGTAACACCCAGGAGACAACAGCAGGATGTTTTCCCTGGAAGGCAACAGCAAACAGAATGGGTTTGGCATCTGTTTAAATAGGTTCTACCTCTGTCAAAGTTCTGGGCAAAGCCTGTTTGTCTGAGGCTTTGCAAAAAGTGAAGTAAGCATCATTTTGTAGGTCAGGAAGGCTTTGGAGTTGGCACAGTGTCAGATCACATGCATTCTGTAAAGTGCACTTTAATTTTTCATTATAACAGTACCTACAGACTTTGATTGAAATAAATAATGAACCAATTTGTATCATGAATCTAAGAATCACTCTCTTCTGGTTCCCATCAAGGAGGGGATTTTCTTCCCAGTGACAAGTGTTAATGCATTTATGCCCTAGTTTCCCACAGTGGATGTCACTATTGAAGTGTCAGGAAGGAAGGTTAGAGCTGCTTTTTCAGACTGCTCCCGTCAGCCTCAGCAGTCCGTTTTGGATGAAAACATCCCAGCAGAACACAGGCTGAAAGAAGGCTGGATTTTAAACAGCACAGAAAGAAGGCTGGATTTTAAACAGCACAGCAAAAGTCTTTATGATTAAAATGTAACACTGAATAGGTCTTTCTCCCAGTCTGAGTCAGGGAGGATGTCTCTACTCTGTGAAATTACAGAATTTTTTTGCAGAACGGCAGAAGTTTCACAAGTCTTTAATGCAGTTAGAGAACATTTTCTACACTTTTCTGCTTTTTCAATGCTATTCTTCCTGGTAACACACCCAGCAGAAATCCTGATGTATGCCACTTCGTTTCTGAGAACTGACAGAGGACAGCCAGCCATTCACCATAGAGGGACCATAAAGTGGTGCCTACCCTCCACTTCTCCTGAAACAAAAGAAGTTAAACCCCAAACCCTGTGGGGTTCAGATACATTGTTTGTTTCACACCATGCTGTCTGTATGAACTGTGGTAATTTTAATAAGTGTGATTTTTTTGAGGGGTGCAGGTGAAACAAAACCCCAAAACCGCAACAAACAACAGTTATCAGAGGTAGTTGTACTGTTCTTTCAAATTTTTTGTGGAATTATTTTAGCACAATTCCATTTAAGGAGACATTTAGATTAAGTGCACACAATAAATGCTGTAACCCACTCAGGTACTAATCCCCTTTGCAAACTGCCTAACACTGCAGAGAAAGTGAACAAAATGCTGGCCAAATCAAACAGAAATTAAATTAAAGCATGACTGGAGTGGCTTACCACCATGTCCTAGCAGCATTTTTGGGAGGTTGTGCCAAAGAGGACCCATTGCAATTATACAAGTATAACAGGAAATGTATTAGATTGTGGAATTAGGACTGCTCCCATCTCCCCTGTAGAGCTTTACAATGTCAAAGCAATGCAGCTGTGTCAGTGTGTGGGTACTACATTAGGAGCCATTTTAAAGAAGAAAATGATAATTATTTTCTCCTGGAGAGTAATCACAAATTAATTTTATCCACCCAAATGACCTTTGTCATTGTTGGAAGCTGCTGCCAAAGGACCACAGACACTGCCCTAGGTGACACCACACCACATGCTAATCTCCAGCTCAGTCCAGTGGTTAACTGCATGAGACAGAACATCTTGTGACATGGTGAAGGTCAGATCAGACTATCTGACCTTCAGGCTAAATTTATCAATTTAGTGAAATATATTAGTAACAGAGTTTTTAATTAAGACAACGTAATACAAAGAGCAACACTGCTTGGTCCATTGCAGATCCATGTCAAAACACAATATTCACGTAATCACTTTTGTACAAGATCAAGCCAGGAGAGCTGTTAGTGTTCTCTATGGGTAATGCAAGCAGAAAGTTGAGACTCCCCAAACAGAAGCAACAGCACTTCGTTACATCCCTAGCAGCCTCAGCAGGGCCAGACACATCAGTCGGAAATAATGAAAAAGGGAATGCTTAAGTATCACCCAGAGCACAACTTGTGGGCCTTCAGAAACAAAATGCAGTTCATTACAATGGTATTGTTTCAGCAGAAACAAAACCTGAATTACTCATTCGCTGCTGTTATTTTTACACTATTAGCAATAGGTTACGTCTGAGTCAGTGGACATGCTGGCCAGCACGGTGTAATGCAGTGCCAGGCTTTCCCAGCTCCGTGCAAGAGCCAGCTGTCACATGAACAAGGGGGTCAAATGCAGAAAAACACTCTTTTCTGCTCTTTCTTTGCATACATTAATCTACATACTTATTCCTGTTTACATTAGGAGATGTAAGTCGTAAAAGAGTTTACAGGATGTGTATTGCAGCCAAGTTAATATTGCTGTTGGAGTCTCTGCTTCTGCATTTCCTGACTTAATGCTGCCCAGTTTGGGGTTGCTTTTTTTTTGTTCGTTTTGTTTTGTTTTGCTTTTATTTTTTTTTTCTTTTTATTTTAATTCTGCATTTGTCTAATGGAGTTTATTAGTGGTTTAAACCCACTGAAAGTAAAAACGCTGTGTTGAGCGCCTATTAACACCTGCAGGAAACTCAGCAAAATAGCAAGGACTACAGTGAAGAACAAGGACTATACTGAACAACAAAATGTCATTTAGTATAGAAATGTGTACAAACATAGCAACGAAAGTTACTTTTACCAATAACATTGAGAAACAGTTTAGGAATGGTCTCCCATTATAAGACCTTTTCATGTACTACTCTGGTGAAACAGTTTTTCATTTAGCACCACTCAAGTGACCTTTCCAGAGGCAAAGTTATTAAAACAATAACCAAAACAACAACGACCAAAAAAATTCCTTTTTTTTCACAGATGTCTTACTTAAGTCAGACAAAACACTTCCCAATGCTTATGCAAATGAGCTAAGGCAGCTGGACCTTACACTGAAGCCTCTTCCTACCTCCCAACACACACTGTGCACTCTTGCACCACTCCTGCCCAGAGCTGTTTATCCCATAAAGCTGCCAAAAGGCCAGCTAGACATCCAAGGCAATATCATGAAGACACTGAATACCTTTTATAACATAGAGGTCTGATGTCACCGCCATTGCCAAATGAGTCTTGCAGTAGATACATCCCATGTAAGATGGCTGCAGGTCTCTGCATTCCTAGGAGAGTTTTTCCAGTATTGCTTGGACTTCAACCTTCTTTCCCTGCTCTGTTTCAGTTCAGAGAAGCACGGTCTTGATTTCTGCCTTGGGAATCCTGGGCATCCCTGGTTGAATTCAGTCCTGCTGTGCCCCTGGCAGAGCTGTTGGTGACTGCCATTTCCAGCTCAAGAGCTGGCAAACCAAACTAAACATCTACTCATGTGTCAAGGGTTTCAGACTAGCAATCCCCTGTCAATATTGTAAAAAGAACATGAAAAAGCCCTTTTGTCATGAACATTGACTCTTACCTTTTCTTTTAAATAAAACAAGAAAAAAAAATAAAATCACATCCCACTTCCATAGAATGTTCATGAGCTTTATAAAAATGAAAAAATAGGTATCCTCCAGGCTAAGCACTGAATAATTTTAAAGCAAAAAGACTTCAAAGACACATTTTACATTCTATTTGCACTCAGGCATTTTGGTTTGTTTTTTTTTTTTTTCAGAAAATTATTACACTGGTAATATTGCAAGCTGTTCTTCCACACACTCTGAGCTTTAGCTATCCAGGAGATAATTTGTCCAGTACAAGACCCATGCAAGGGAGGGAGAAGGCACTGTACGAATGGCAAAATTTGTGAGCCATTTTGTGGGATTTGCACGTTGTTTGCAAGGATGTATGGGCATGAAAGTGATGGCTGTAGAGGATATACACAGGCCTTGCAGTCTGCCTTAAAATGAAGGCAGAGGAACTTAAATAAATGCTCTGACAAGATCAGCTCACAGACCTTCCTGCTGCCCATTTTGCCAGGAGCCAAACAAAACCCAAACCCTGATGGTTTCACTACAGTCAAGAATCTAACACAGGGACACTAGGGACAGTGCCTGAAACCGCTGCCGTTGCACTGTCCAGAGCACAGCAAGCCCTCCTGTCCCATAGCCTTCCGGGGGGCAAAGGCCCTAAGGCATATTGGGGATGTCTCGTCTCACACAGGCCCACCGTGCTCTCTGCAGGCAGCTGAGAAGATCTGACAGCTCGTTGAGACAAATTCATGAGCGTTGCCAGCTATCGAGGGAAAGCACCGAGGTTAACCGGATGGGCTATATTAAGCCCATTTATAGCTTTATGGTATCTTCAAAGGGGCATCAGAGCTTTCTGTGGCCAAGTGTAATGGTCCCATAGTTACAAACTGAGACAGTTTTAAGAGACCACCTCGAGTCACCCAAAGGAGAAGCAGCAGAGTTAACTTCAGAGTTTGAGGTCAGCTAAAGCATCTCATCCACAACTGCTACCAGGCTTACAACACCGCATCTATCACAGCCTGCTTTGTGTGGACAAGAGCGTTTAACGACACAGAGAACTACCTTCTGATGATCGGGGTGGGGGGAAATCAGCCACATGTTTCACGCTGTCTGATCTTATTAAACTGCTGCATACAGGGAAGGGGGATGGCTGGTGGTTTTCTGTGACTGTGACCCCTCTTCCTTGTATCCCCAGGCCCTGCTGTACTGCAAGACAGTAACACACACAGTCATGACACGACCTAATCCACAGCACAGGGAGATAGCAGGAAATGTCTCAGCAGGTAAAGGAGCTGCTCCTTGCTATTCGTGCGGGAGCACTGGGGTCTGCTGAGCAAGATCAGGGCAGAGTAACACGAGACCAAGGGATGTACCCTACTGACCCCCAGGGTACTGAAACCTCACCAGCACCAGGGGATGAACTCTGCTGACACCCGACCCACTGACCTAGTGGGCACGGGCACGGAGTCATGCAGGCCCCTGGGGAATGCACCCCAGAAACCCTCTGGTGCAGAAGCCTCCGTGGTCATGAAGCACACACTCCAGTGACCTGCTGCAAG
>VWZE01000204.1:3165-19758 GCA_013396675.1 Eubucco bourcierii
CTTGCAGTCTAGGAGCTTCAGCTTAAAGACACTGGGAAGCAGCTTGCAGTGCAGAAGCTTCAGCTTGCAATGCAGGAACTTCAGCTTGCAGTGCAGGAGCTTCAGCTTGCAATGAAGGAGCTTCAGCTTGCAGTGCAGGAGCTTCAGCTTGCAGTGCAGGAGCTTCAGCTTGCAGTGCAGGAGCTTCAGCTTGCAATGAAGGAGCTTCAGCTTGCAGTGCAGGAGCTTCAGCTTGCAGTGTAGGAGCTTCAGCTTGCAATGCAGGCATAGGAATGGGCTGCCCAGGGAGGTGGTGGAGTGCCCATCCCTGGGGGTGTTGAAGAACAGCCTGGATGGGGCACTCAGTGCCATGGTCTGGGTGATTGGGTAGGGCTGGGGGAGAGGTTGGGCTGGGGGAGCTTGGAGCTCTCTTCCAGCCTGGCTGATGATCCTATGAGCTAGAGAAGATAAACCTTTGCTCTCAGAGGGTTTATGGCCCCCAGAGAGGTCTCCCTTTCCTCCCTAGCAGTGACAGTTTTACAGTGACACAGTAAACACTTCCTTACCTGGAAAGAGTTCATGCCTCGAAGCGAAGGCGGCAGAGTGGCAGTACTCAGAGCCAGCAGCAGCAGCAGCTCCAGACATGTTTCTGATGGAAACTCTAAGGAATGCACTCCAATATCATTTTCCCATGCATCTGCAAGGCTACAAAGTTCAAACAAACAAAACAAATCAACCCAAAGCCTCACAACTTTCTCACTCTCTTACAAGATAGCTAAGAATCCAAGCTTCAGATAAACCAGAGAGTCACAGAACAGAGCTGCTTGGGACAGAGCTGTGCTAGGGAGGTCTCCATCCCTGCAGGCACTCAAGATGAGGCTGGGCAGGGTTCTGGGCAACCTGATCTAGCTCAGGGAGTTGGGGCTGTGCAGGCTGCAGAGGAGAAGGCTCCCAGGTGACCTTCTGGTGGCTTTGCAGCATCTGAAGGGGGCTACAAGAAAGCTGGGGAGAGACTTTTGAGGCTGTCAGGTAGGGATAGGACTGGGGGGAATGGAACCAAGCTGGAAATGGGGAGAGTCAGCCTGGATGTGAGGAAGAAGTTGTTGAGCATGAGGGTGGTGAGAGCCTGGCAGGGGTTGTGCAGGGAGGTGGTGGAAGCCTCATCCCTGGAGGTGTTTAAGGCCAGGCTGGATGTGGGCAGCCTGATTTGGTGTGAGGTGTCCCTGGGCACCATGGCAGGGGGGTTGGGACTGGATGGTCCTTGTGGTCCCTTCCAGCCCTGACTGATTCTGTGATTCTGTCCCTGCTGACTGCACAGAGGGTTGGGCTGGATGGCCTCTGGAGGTCCCTTCCAACCCAGACCATTCTGTAATCCAGTCCAACCCTCAACCCAGCACTGAAGGGTCCACACTGGAGTATCACAGCATTGTGCTAGAAGATTCTCTGCATGTTTTGCCTCTGGCATTCACAGGTAAGTTTGTTTCAGCAGAAATGCAAGGTGCACTGACAGTCACAACCCCACACCACTAACCTTACAAAAAAGATATGTAAGGAGAAAGTGAAGCCCAGCAGGCATCAGAGCAACCTCCTGGTGTTTGTAATGCAAACTTTGGTTATTTCTGCACCTAATTTCATCTGTGCCTGAGCAATGTCTCCTCCAACAGTGTTTTCACATATGGACTGCCCTATAGAGAACATAATGCCTGAACTTCTTATTTCCCTTCTAGGATGAAAAATGTCTTTTCACCTCTGAAAAAAAAAATAACCAGGTCAGGCATGAATCTCAAAACTGATGCTCATGATGCTCCCATGGAAACCTTATTAAAAACCTATACCAAGGGTAAAGCAATGCCAGGTCATCTTATCCAGCTTTCTGTGTAGGATGTGTTAAAAGAACTCAGATTTCTAGAGCTGAGTTGAAAACAACCTTCTGGAAGCACATTTCCATAAAGTCTTCCTGCTACCACCTGCTAAAGAAGAGGAGTTCAAGAAGACAAGAAAGTTCCACTTCCTGCAGCTCAGGCTGCTTGTTCCAAAGCTGCCAGAGTGAGCAGTGATCCACTTAGCTTAGGAACCTTATCTGAGCAGCTTCTATCTGGCACCTCACAGCAAGATGGACACCAGTGAGTCTCAGCAGGGCTGGCAGAAGCACTTTGGCAGACACAGTTTGATACCTTCCCTCCCACATACTGCACTGCTCCAATCAGGAATTCCAGCAACATCTTTCACTTGGAGAGTCCAAACCAAGGCTACAAGGATGCTGCAGAGAGGCCCCACCTGGAATGCTGCATCCAGTTCTGGGCTCCCCAGCTCAGGAGGGACAGGGATCTGCTGCAGAGAGTCCAGCAAAGGGCTCCAAGGATGCTGCAGGGACTGGAGCACTGCCTGAGGAGGAGAGGCTGAGAGCCCTGGGGCTGCTTAGGCTGCAGAGGAGAAGGCTGAGAGGGGATCTGAGCAATGTCTGTCAAGAGCTGAGGGCTGGGGGGCAGGAAGGAAGGGACAGGGACAGGCTCTGCTCACCTGTGCCCTGCCACAGGACAAGGGCAAGGGATGGAAAGTGCAGCACAGGAGGTTCCAGCTCAGCATGAGCAGGAACTTGTTGAGTGTGAGGGTGCCAGAGCCCTGGCACAGGCTGCCCAGAGAGGTTGTGGAGTCTCCTTCTCTGGAGCCTTTGCAGCCCTGTCTGGATGTGTTCCTGTGTGCCCTGTGCTGGATTCTCTGCTCCTGCTCTGGCAGAGGTGGGGTCTGGACCTGAAGCTCTTCAGAGGTCCCTTCAACCCCAGTGAAACAGACTGCTGTGACCCAACACACCAAGCTGGTTTAATGCCACAGCCAGCAGCAGCTGCCCTTTCCAAAGCACCTACAAGAGCAGGCATCAGCCCCACACCCAGTGCAGACCAAGGTATTCAAATGCTCCCTTTCAGCTTGTGTCTCACTCCCTCAAGCCTCACAAACCAGGTGATTCTCTGTCAAGTCCTACTCCTTAGATTTAGGCTTGCACACTCTGGTACACACAATTCCATTAGGAATCCTTCCCAGCACCTGAGCTCTTTGAGAACCATCAGGAAGGTTGGAAAAGACCTCTAAGATCATCCAGTCCATCATCAACCAACAGCCCCATGCCCACTAAACCACATCCCAAAGTGCCATGCCTGAACACCTCCATGGACAGTGACTCCACCATGGCCCTGGGCAGCCTGTTCCAGTGCCTGGCCACTGAAGAAATTTCTTCTGAAACCCAACCTCAACCACCCCTGGTGCGTCTCGAGGCCATTTCCTCACCAGCTACTTGGGAGGAGATCTTCTGCTCAGGCTAATTGAAGAGAGGGAGTTAGCAAAATTGAGGCTCTCAGTTTGTCAGGAGAGAACAAGGCTAAACAAAGCAGTGTGCAGGCACCTTCACAGATAGCTGCAGTTTGGAGGCTGCAGGTGATGCAGCACAGTTACAGGTCTTGGGGAAGTGTTGTCACACCCTGCAAAGAAACTTTCCAGAGCTTCTAGCAGCACTCAAACTGCCACAGCTTCCATCAGTGCTCTGATTCTATCACTGGGCTTTGCTTGGAGGGTGTTTTGGAGCTGCCTCCTCTTTTTAAGGTCAAACTCCTACAGCACTGACACTGCACATGAGCATTCTTTGGGTAGCTGTTGGTTTATGTGATCTTTGATCCCATTCTGTGCTTCTGTGCTCCACAACCTCCCTGGGCAACCTGTGCCAGTGTCTCACCACCCTCACTGCAAACAACTTCCTCCTAACATCCACTTTCAATCTCCCCTCTGCCACTTCAAACCCATTGCCCTTGTCCTGCCATTGCAAACCCTTGGCAATAGTCCCTCCCCTGCCTTCCTGCAGCCCCCTTCAGATCTACACATTTAGAATGGGAAGGTTGGAAGGGACCTCAAGGATCATCCAGTTCCAACCCCCTGCCATAGGCAGGGACACCTCCCACTAGCAAAGGNGTCTCCTGGAAGCCTTCTCTTCTCCAGGCTGCAGAGCCCCAACTCTCTCAGCCTGTCCTCATAGGAGAGCTGCTCCAGCCCTCTCAGCATCCTCGTGGCCCTCAGTTGAAAGAATGCAGTTGAAAGAAACTGAGCACTATGAGAAGCTCACCACTGCTGTGCTTCATATAGCAGAGAGCCAAACAGCTCTGCCTCATGGGCAGAGGCCAAGGGGATGAGATTGAACAAGGCTCAGTGCAGGGTTCTACACTTTGGCCACAACAACCCCAAGCAGTGCTCCAGGCTGGGGACAGAGTGGCTGAGAGCAGCCAGGAGAGAGGGACCTGGGGGTGCTGGGAGAGAGGAGCTGAAGAGAGCTGAAGAAAGAGAGCTTGCATAAAGACATTCAGCCTAATTACACTGCAATTCCTGCTTATTTATGGCTCAGTTATTAGCCCTCCCTGAAATGATTCCCTCTTTACAAACCTCGTGTGGAACCAGCACTTACTGCTCCAGGAACTCTCATGTTAGGACTTAGTCTTCAGCACTATGTGGTTATGAGAAGGCATTTACTAGGTCATGTCTCTGTTCTTCACCCTGCTACTCCTGGCAATGGTTTTCCATAGTCTTCATTGCAGAGGAAGGAGAGAAACATCCATGCTTAAATGAAAAGCAAAAAAACCACAACCCCTTCCCCTGCTTTGCCCCCACACTTAGCTTCAGAGAACCTTTCTGTGTAGGCACAGCTGCCTGATGTCCAGCACTGGAGAGGAGCCTGCATTCTCTTCACTGGCACAGTGAGCACCAAAGGAGGGCATTTCAGCCCCACCAGATCCCTGCTTCCTCCCAAATCAGTCACAAATGCCAGCAGGCTGAGCTGGCTCAGACCAGCTCAGCCATGTAAGTAACAAATAATAAATCAATCTGACATTCAGATACAGCAAATTATCAGAAGGAGCTTTGGAGTCAGCTGAGGAAGAAGATGGGAAAGGAGCCAGTAGGACAGATGTGCAGATCAGAGCATGGTAGGGTTGGAAGGGACCCAAAGAGCTCATCCAGGCCAAGCCCCCTGCCAGAGCAGGACCAGACAATCCAGCTCAGGGCACACAGAACACATCCAGACAGGCCTGCAAAGGCTCCACAGAAGGAGACTCCACAGCCTCTCTGGGCAGCCTGTGCCAGGGCTCTGGCACCCTTCCAGGCAAGGAGTTGCCCTTGTGTTGAGCTGGAACCTCCTGTGCTGCAGCTTCCATCCATTGCTCCTTGGCCTATCCCAGGCAGCAGTGAGCAGAGCCTGTCCCCCCCCTCCTGACCCCCAGCCCTCAGACAGTTCTAAACATTGATTAAATCCCCTCTCAGTCTTCTCCTCTCCAGACTAAGCAGCCCCAGGTCCCTCAGCCTCTCCTCCCCAGGCAGTGCTCAGTCCCTCAGCATCCTCACAGCCCTCCCTTGGACTCTCTCCAGCAGGTCTCTGTCCCTCTGAAACTGGGGAGCCCAACACTGAAGGCAGTGCTCAAGATGAGGTCTCCTCAGGGCAGAGCAGAGGGGCAGGAGAACCTCCCTGGATCTGCTGGACACACTCTGCTGAATGCCCCCCAGGCCCCCATTGCCCTCTTGGCCACCAGGGCACATTGCTGCCCATGGATGTTCTCCCCCAGCACTCCCAGATGGTAACTCTGGATGCAGAGAGGACTTTGCATTCATGAATTCTCCTCCCTTGCTCATTAATACCTTTACTCAGCAATGAATTCCTGCTTCTAATCTTTTCTGGAGAGAGGCAGCTGGGCCAAGCCTGCTGCTTCTGTGAAGAGAAGCAAGAGGCAGCCTAATGCCCAGGGTACAGCACAGCTTGCCTGTGCTAGCTGAAAGGAGTCAGGAGGAGATTAGGCAGATTAGCTGGAGGAAGGTGAGGTTGAGGAGGGACAGGAATGCTATTTTGTGCTCCTTCTTCCACAAACATTCAACTTCTCTGCATTGCAAAGAAGCCTCCAGCTCCTGGACTGCTCAAGCAGACAAAAGTAATTGTGACCCTCACAAGGAAATGCAACTCATAAATTCTACACAGATTCCCCAAGTCATCATCACAGCCTGCAAGGCTACATCTGCTTTGGACTCAATTTATGACAGGTAACATCTCAGCATTCCATATTGACCTTGACAGGGTTTGAGGGGGATGAGGCAGCTTTAGGAAGCAGGCTCCAGCACAGGGAGCAGCATCAAAGTCCACTCCATAGAATGGTCCAAGCTGGGAGTGTGCTGTGAGCTAAGGAAAGGACACAGCAAAGTCAGTTTCTTGACAGGACATTCAATCCACCTCTGGCACTTCTCAGCAGCCAGTTTGGCCTGCCAGGGACCTCACCAACAGGAAACCCAAACCACTCATACAGTCACAGACCCATGGAACCAGCCAGGCTGGAGGAGAGCTCCAAGCTCCCCCAGCCCAACCTCTCACCCAGCCCTACCCAGACCATGGCACTAAGTGGCTGTGGCCTCTGCTTCTGCCCCTGGCTGCCTGGCAGCAGAGCCCAACCCCAGCTGGCCACAACCTCCCTTCAGGGAGCTGCAGAGAGCAATGAGCTCTGCCCTCAGCCTCCTCTTCTGCAGGCTGCACACCCCCAGCTCCCTCAGCCTCTCCTCACAGGGCTGTGCTCCAGGCCCCTCCCCAGCCTTGCTGCCCTTCTCTGGGCACCTTCCAGCACCTCAACATCTCTCTTGAACTGAGGGGCCCAGACCTGGACACAGCACTCAAGGTGTGGCCTGAGCAGTGCTGAGCACAGGGGCACAAGAACCTCCCTGCTCCTGCTGCCCACACTGCTCCTGAGCCAGGCCAGGATGCCATTGGCTCTGCTGCCCACCTGGGCACACTGCTGCCTCCTCTTCAGCTCCTCTCTCCCAGCACCCCCAGGTCCCTCTCTGCTTGGCTGCTCTGTCCCCAGCCTGTAGCACTCCTTGGGGTTGTTGTGGCCAAAGTGTAGAACCCTGCACTGAGCCTTGTTCAATCTCATCCCATGGCCTCTGCCCACCCATGCAGCCTGCCCACCCATCCTGTCCCTCAGCAGTGCCCTCCTACCCTCCAACAGCTCCACAGCTGCTCCTAACTTGGTGCCATCTGCAAACTCACTGATGCTGGACTCAATCCCCTGCCCCAGATCATCAATAAAGAGATTGAGCAGGACTGGCCTGGCACTGATCCCTGGTGCACAGCACTGGTGCCAGCTGCCAGCTGGATGTGGCACCATTCACCACCACTCTTTGGGCCCTGCCATCCAGCCAGAGAGACCCATTGTAACCCTCTTGGCTGCCATTCCACCCTTGTACTTTGCTCCCTCTTTTCTTTCTTCTGCCCATCCCCAGGACTTTAAACCTCTGCCTCTTTCAAGCAAATCCTTCTTAAGAAGGATCTCAAATATATTAAGTCAGGGCAAGCTTCATGGTTTGGGCATCTGAGCAGCAAGGACAAATCCACTCCTTAGTTACTCCACAGAGAAAAATCTACCAGTGGAGCTTAGCAACCTTTACATCAGCTAATCAAGTGCTGTGTGCCTGGACAGCAGCAGCAGCAACTCAGTAATATGACATTTCCACCTAGCAAAAGCCACTGCTAGGAGCAAGAGAGATGTGGTCTTGACAGCCTCTCACACTGCCTAGTGAGTGAGCCCCACTGAGAGCCTTCTGCTTTTAGTGCTGTGATCACAACATCAGAGAACCTGAGGGGCTGGAAGGGACCTCCAAAGCTCAGCCAGTCCAACCCCTGCCAGAGCAGCATCACCCAGAGCAGATCACACAGAACACATCCAGGCAGCTCTGGAACACCTCCACAGAGGGAGACTCCACAGCCCCCCTGGGCAGCCTCTTCCAGGCTTCTGGCACCCTCACAGGGAAAAAAATCCTCTTCAGGTTCACATGGAACCTCCTCTGGCTCAGCTCCCACCACTGCCCCTTGTGCTGGCACTGGGCATCACCCAGCAGAGCCTGGCTCCAGCCTCCTGCCACTCACCTGCACATCTTTATCCCCATTGCTGAGGTCCCCTCTCAGGCTCCTCNGTGCTGGACTCTCTCCAGCAGTTCTGTGTCCCTCTTGAACTGGGAGGCCCAGAACTGGACACAGGACTCCAGATGTGGCCTCAGCAGGGCAGAGCAGAGGGGCAGGAGAACCTCTCTGCACCTACTCACCACAGCCCTTCTACCCCACCCCATGCTGGCATTGCCCCTGCTGCCCACCAGAGCACATTGCTGGCTCATGGGCACCCTCCCACCCACCAGGACCCCCAAATCATTTTCCCCTCCTCTGCCTTCCAATATTTCAGTCCTCAACCTGTGCTGCTCCCTGGGGTTGTTCTTTCCCAGGTGCCAGACTCTCCCAGGTTGTTCTTTCCCAGGTGCCAGACTTTCTCTCTAAGAATCTTCCTCTGCCTCAATTCCAGCCTTGCCCCTTGACAATACAAAAGCTGAGAGCAGCTCAGCCCTGGTTCTGATTCACTGCCTGGTGCTAAAGTTGCCCTTGCCATGAGCCACACCCCCAGCAGAAATAACTTTATTTAAGCAAAGGACAAACCTGCTAAATGAAACAACTTATTTGCAAACATGATTTAATCTGAACCCAGTTCTAAATGATGGTTGATGATGTCTGTATACTTAGTATACCAGTTATTTATATTTTTAATTAGCCTTGCAGTGGTCTAAAAATGACATAAAAATCAATGCCTGCTCATTAGCTGCTAAGCTAAAAATTTGCCCATATGTAAATAGTATGGAACACAAAGAGGTGAGGCTTGGCTGAGACACATGAAGGCTGTGCAGGCATTGAGGGAGACTTGGACAGACTGGAGAGCTGGGCAGGGACACCTCACACCAGCTCAGCCTGGCCACAGCCTCATCCAGCCTGGCCTTAAACACCTCCAGGGATGAGGCTTCCACCACCTCCCTGCACAACCCCTGCCAGGCTCTCACCACCCTCATGCTCAACAACTTCTTCCTAACATCCAGGCTGACTCTCCCTACCTCCAGCTCTGTTCCATCCCCCCCAGTCCTGTCACTCCCTGACAGCCTCATAAGTCCCTCCCCAGCTTTCTTGTAGCCCCCTTCAGATCCTGCAAGGCCACCAGAAGGTCACCTGGGAGCCTTCTCCTCTGCAGCCTGCACAGCCCCAACTGCCTCAGGCTCTGCTCACAGCAGAGCAGCTCCAGCCCTCTGCTCATCCTCCTGGCCCTGCTCTGGACACCTTTCAGCCCCTCCAGACCCCTCTTGTCCCAGGGGCTCCAGAACTGGACACAGTGCTCCAGGTGGGGTCTCAGCAGAGTTGTGTAGAGGGGCAGAATCCCCTCTCTCAACCTATGAAGTCTTTTTTGTACTTGAAGATCAATTGCCAAGCTCTTGTGGGTGGTGCACAGCAAGAAGCCAAGGAGCAATGGATCCAAACTGGAAGAGAGAAAGTTTCAGCTCCACAGGAGGAGAAACTTCTTGAGAGTGAGGGTGCCAGAGCCCTGGAGCAGGCTGCCCAGAGAGGCTGTGGAATCTCTTTCTCTAGAAGCTTTCAAACCCTCCTGGTTACAATCCTGTGTGAACTGCCCTGGGTGATGCTGCCTTGGGAGGGGCCTTGGACTGGCTGAGCTCTGGAGGTCCCTTCCAACCTCTAAAGTTGTATGGTGCTGTGGACTACCCTGAGTGATGTTGTCTTGACATGGGGCTTGGACTGGATGATCTCTGGAGGTCCCTTCCCACCTCTAAAGTTGTGTGATTCTGTGATTCAGGCTTATAATAATGAAGACTGAGATTGAAGCTCCCCAGAGCTCTTCTCATTGCCATGTTTCCCAGAGCAGCTGACAGAAGAAGTGCTCTTCCAGCATTTCCAAAGACCTCTGCAAGAGACCTGCACTATTTGCTCCAAGGGATGCTTTTGGGATTTCAAATAAGCCCTTCCACAGGCAGTGCTCTCACTGACAACTCCAATCAGCAGCACAGATTAAATAACTCATGCAAAAAGCTATGTGACAATACTGGATTAAGGAAATGTGTTTGCATTAGACAACTGCATCTGAATCTCAGCTACATTCATTTTATTGCTGCATTTTATATGATTTTACCACTTCTTGGCATGTTTTCTTAATTTTAAACCAAGGGGAGTCAGAGCAAGCAGCAAAAGCTGCATACCTCAGCCTGCAGAGCACAGGCCAAATTCTCTTTCCTTTGCTGCACACCAACAAATATTTTGATGAGACTCAACTGTTGTACACTGAGATGAATTTGACTACATTGCTTTTGCTACAGTTGTTTTAAAAAATGCCCTCAGCACAAACCCAGCCTGTGCCCAGCCCAAAAATGCTCTGAGCACAAACTCAGCTTCCATCCATTGCTCCTTGGCCTGTCCCAGGCAGCAGTGAGCAGAGCCTGTCCCCCCCCT
The DNA here is from genome assembly GCA_013396675.1 of Eubucco bourcierii. Taxonomy (NCBI): domain Eukaryota; kingdom Metazoa; phylum Chordata; class Aves; order Piciformes; family Ramphastidae; genus Eubucco; species Eubucco bourcierii. Next base: position 13,481 of record VWZE01000204.1, read on the forward strand.
CCTGACCCCCAGCCCTCAGAGAGTTCTAAACATTGATTAAATCCCCTCTCAGTCTTCTCCTCTCCAGACTAAGCAGCCCCAGGTCCCTCAGCCTCTCCTCAGCAGGCAGTGCTCAGTCCCTCAGCATCCTCACAGCCCTCCTTGGACTCTCTCCAGCAGGTCCCTGTCCCTCTGAAACTGGGGAGCCCAACACTGAAGGCAGTTCAGGGCTCCCCAGGGCAGAGCAGAGGCTCATCTGCAAGACCAAGAGCAAAAAAGCAGGAAAGTGCAGAAGTTTTCATCAGTTCCACTGAAGTTCTCCTTTAGAGAACTACAGAAGCTCGTGCAGAAAACTGCTCCTGCTGGGCTTGTGAAGCTCCATCTTCTAGAGCTGTGATGGGGAGAAAATATGGCAGAGGGAGTGCAACAGATTCACAATGGGATGTGCTTCCTTGAAACTACTTTGTATAATCCCCTGCATCATTTTCAGCAGCTGGGCTCAAGAGCAGAACTCAGATGGCCATTTAGAAGTTCTCCTAGAAAACCAAGGCAAACAGCACAGGAGCTCAGCTCTTGCTGGACACTGCCTGGACTCTGCTGTGGCTTGCTCATGACCATGCAGGCTCTGCAGACCTGCTGGGGCAGCTCCAAATTGCAGTATAATTGCAGGCATCCCAGCAGCACAGCAATGAGGTCCCACTAAAAGGAGAAGCAAATTGCTCTCGTAAAAAAAATCCACCAGGGCAATGCTCTCAGATGTGCTTCTTTGCTTTAATGGTTCTGTTAAAGCTTTCAACTGCAGCCTGCAAATGTCTGACTGCATTCCATGTGGAAAGAATTCAAATAGTTGTGCTGAAAGCAATAAAGAGAAGGTTGCTGTAGCCAGAACTGTGTGCAGCTCTGGAGCCCCCAGCACAGGAAGGACATGGAAGTGTTGGAGCCAGTCCAGAGGAGGCCACCAAGATGCTGAGAGGGCTGCAGCAGCTGTGCTGTGAGGACAGGCTGAGAGAGTTGGGGCTCTGCAACCTGGAGAGGAGAAGGCTTCCAGGAGAGCTTGGAGTGGCCTGGCAGGGTCTGAAGGGGGCTGCAGGAAGGCTGGGGAGGGACTATTGCCAAGGGCTTGGAATGGCAGGACAAGGGGAATGGGTTTGAAGTGGCAGAGGGGAGATTGAAAGTGGATGTTAGGAGGAAGTTGTTTGCAGTGAGGGTGGTGAGACACTGGCACAGGCTGAGGGTGGTGAGAGACTGGCACAGGTTGAGGGTGGTGAGACCCTGGCACAGGTTGAGGGTGGTGAGACACTGGCACAGGTTGCCCATGGAGGTTGTGGAGCACAGAATCACCCAACGTGATCTTTGATCACGTTGGGTGATTCTGTGCTCCACAACCTCCCAGGAGGTCTTCTGTGCTCCACAACCTCCCTGGAGGTGTTCAGGACCAGGTTGGAGGAGGCCTTGAGTGACCTGTACTAGTGGGAGGTGTCTCTGCCTATGGCAGGGGGTTGGAACTGGATGATCCTTGAGGTCCCTTCCAACCTTCCCATTCTATGGTTCTGTGTTGCCTCCCCTTGACTACGACAAGTTTCCCACTGCCAGTTCCCAGCAGAGGTCTTGAGACCCAAGAGATGCTTCCTATTTTGTATCAGCAGCTAATTGTAACTTTGGCTCTGCAGTGAAGGGCTACAGAGGAAAGATCCTTCAGACTCCTTTCCATCCTTTCAGCTCCATGCCTGCCAAATTGTGTTCCTTTCTCCACTGGCCCCTCTGCAGAGCAGCTCTGCTCTGGGTGCCTAAACGCAGAGGATGTTTTGTCTTTAATAAGGGCTTAGATAAACAATCTCACATCCTGCTAGGCCTTGTTAAAGCAACATCATCAATTTTTTACACTTCCTTATAGGTTTTGGAGACCAAAAAAAAATATAAAAAAAATTACCTCCATATCAGTGTGAGCTCATGGTGAGCAATGTGGCCTTAGGGAAGGGAGTGCTGCAGTTCATGTGTCCAGCCATCAGAAATGGATTTATAGATGCCATTATGATAAATCAGCAAAGGTTTGTTAAGCAATGATTCTTTTTTTTTTTTTTTCCTCAAAGCCAGAAGTAGTTACAGCAGAAAATTGAGCACCTGCAGGACCAGTGCTTAAAAGCTTGCACAGCTGCTGTGACCTGTTGGGTCTGAGTGCTGGGAGGTGTCTGCATGGCTGAGTTTTGGGGACTCAGTGAGCTGATTGATGAGCAGGGAAGGGACAGCTGATGGGCAGACTGGTCCCAGCTGCTGACCCTGCCTGGCCACCAGAGCTGCTCATCACTCATCTCCTAAACTGCCAGGGTTCATGGAGCAGTGTCTTTAAGCCATCCAAACCTGGCAACAATTTACCTTCAACCATATGCTCCAAACTGCAGGAGCTGAGGATTTGACTGTCAAGTGGCTCAGATCTCTGTGCCCCAGAAGGAGCTGCTACAAGGAACTGCAGCTATGGCAGAGCTGGCTTCAGGGGGACAATCTCAAGTCCCTCACCAAGCAGCACAGGGAGAGTGGCAGAGATGTGCAACATCCTCTGGGCAGGCAGCAAAGCAGTAAGCAATGTAGTGTCCCTTTGCCTTTTCACTAGTGCCCAGTAAAGGCTCTAACCACAAACCAAGGGAGCATTGCTTTAGGGGCTCTGTAGGAAACACATGGAATCATTGAATGGTTAAGGTTTTTCCATGAGAATTCTTTTGACTCTAAACCTCCCCAGCCTCAGCTTCTTCAGCCAAGAAAGCCAAAGGCATCCTGGCTGGGATTAGAAATGCTGTGGCCAGCAGGAGCAGGGAGGGGATTGTGCCCTTGGACTCTGCTCTGCTGAGGCCACAGCTTGAGTGCTGTGTTCAGTTTGGGCACCTCAATGCAAGAGAGATGTGGAGGTGCTGGAGGCAGTGCAGAGGAGGGCAAGGAAGCTGGGGAAGGGCCTGGGGAATAAATGTGCTGAGGAGAGAGTGAGGGAGCTGGGGCTGGGTAGTGTGAAACAGAGGAGGCTGAGGGCAGAGCTCATTGCTGTCTGCAGCTACCTGCAGGGACATTGTGGAGAGGCTGCTGCTGGGCTCTGCTCACAGGGAGCTGGAGACAGAACAAGGGGGAATGGCCTCAAGCTGAGCCTGGGCAGGTTTGTATTGGACATTAGGGAAGAGTGGTGAGGGCCTGGCATGAGCTGCCCAGGGAGGTGGTGGAGTCCCCCAGCCTGGCTGTGTTTAAATGTCATTTTTATGTGGTGCTTGGGGCTGTGGTTTAAGGTGAACTTTGTGGAGTAGGGATAAGAGTTGGACTTGATACTGAGGGGCTTCACCAACTGCAATGCTTCTCATGATTCAGAACTTCATGATTTAAGATGTGAGCCACTTAAGACAGAATGGGGTCTCTGCCCTGCTGAGACCTCATCTTGAGCACTGCCTTCAGTGTTGGGCTCCCCAGCTTCAGAGGGACAGGGACCTGCTGGAGAGAGTCCAAGGGAGGGCTGTGAGGATGCTGAGGGACTGAGCACTGCCTGGGGAGGAGAGGCTGAGGGACCTGGGGCTGCCTAGTCTGGAGAGGAGAAGACTGAGAGGGGATTGAATCAATGTTTAGAACTGTCTGAGGGCTGGGGGTCAGGAGGGGGGGGACAGGCTCTGCTCACTGCTGCCTGGGATAGGCCAAGGAGCAATGGATGGAAGCTGCAGCACAGGAGGTTCCAGCTCAACACAAGGGCAACTTCTTGCCTGGAAGGGTGCCAGAGCCCTGGCACAGGCTGCCCAGAGAGGCTGTGGAGTCTCCTTCTGTGGAGCCTTTGCAGGCCTGTCTGGATGTGTTCTGTGTGCCCTGAGCTGGATTGTCTGGTCCTGCTCTGGCAGGGGGCTTGGCCTGGATGAGCTCTTTGGGTCCCTTCCAACCCCTGGCACCCTGTGAGGCTGTGATTTGAGCTCTACATGAAGCATATTACATCAGTAGGCTGTACTGGGTTGGGTACTTCTGCTCACACTCCTGCTCAGCAGAGAAAGACTTCAGCTGTATTACACAGACCCAGGCAGCACTTGCAGCCAAGTGAATAATGAGCCTGTGAGAACAGACAGAAGTGCTGCTGTCCTTGTTCACTGCTCTTTAGTAGAAGCATAAAAATGGGAAAACACCACCAAGCCAACAGCTGCTTTGGCTTCTGAACCTTAGAATGAAGCCTCTGTTCTTTCATTCTGTTCTTGCACATCTCCAGAGACAGGACAGGGAAGACATCAATTACTGCCAGAGGAGCATGAACACCTCAGTTATCCCTTCAGCTCACTGCAAAATCCCAGCAATAAACACAAAGTAATCTTCAGAAACAAGTGATTTGTACCAAGGCTGTCTGGGGGAATGGAAGGAACTGAAGAGAATCCCACAGCAAATGTCTGCTGCTCAGAACTCCATTCAAGGAAAGCATTTGTGAATGTCAGGTAGGGGATCTGTGCAGATAGGACTTAGCTCAGCAGCTTGTCAAAGTAACTGAGCATGTGCTAAGGTAATTAAACCTTCTCTCTGATAAACAATTGACACTTGAACAGCAAAACTGAATTACACTTTGGTGAACCTTATGAGTGGCAAGCAATGAATCTTTCATTTCAGAATCACAGAGAGTCAGGGGCTGGAGGGGACCTCCAGAGCTCATCCAGTCCAACCCCTGCCAGAGCAGATCACACAGAACACATCCAGGCAGCTCTGGAACACCTCCACAGAGGGAGACTCTACAATCCCCTAGGGCAGCCTCTTCCAGTGTTCTGTCACCCTCACAGGGGAAAAAACACTCCTCAGGTTCACATGGAACCTCCTCTGGCTCAGCTCCCACCACTGCCCCTTGTGCTGGCACTGGGCATCACCCAGCAGAGCCTGGCTCCAGCCTCCTGCCACTCTCCTTTACATCTTTATCCCCATTGCTGAGGTCCCCTCTCAGTCTCCTCCTCTCCCAGCAGCACAGTCCCAGCTCCCTCAGGCTCTCCTCCTACCAGAGCTGTTCCATTCCCTTCAGCATCTCTGTGGCTCTGTGCTGGACTCTCTCCAGCAGTTCTGTGTCCCTCTTGAGCTGGGAGGCCCAGACCTGGACACAGGACTCCAGCTGTGGCCTCAGCAGGGCAGAGCAGAGGGGCAGGAGAACCTCTCTGCACCTACTCACCACAGCCCTTCTAACCCACCCCAGACTGGCATTGCCCCTGCTGCCCACCAGAGCACATTGCTGGCTCATGGGCACCCTCCCACCCACCAGGACCCCCAAATCCTTCTCCCCTTCACCACTCTCCAACAGCTCAGTCCCAACCTATGCTGCTCCCTGGGGTTGTTCTTTCCCAGGTGCCAGCCTCTACACTTGTCCCTGCTGAACTTCATTCAACCTCTCCCTGCCCACCCCTGCAGCCTGTCCCAGCCTGGCTGACTGGCAGCACAGCCTCTGCTGTGGCAGCCACTGCACCCAGCCTGGTGCCCTGAGCCAAGCTGGCAATAAGCAAGACAAACACCACTTTGATGAATCACCCATTCTTGTGGGCTCTGCTCCTAGGCAAACACTTCACCTGCACACATTTGCTTCTCTGCATGGGGCAAGGTTTCTGTTGTCTTTTGATGGGAGGACACAACTAACTGATGGCCCAAGCTGAGTCTGGAGGCAATGTCTTCCCAACTGAACACATATCCATGCCTCTTGAAACCTGTCCTTGCTGTGGGTTTTGGAGAGCTGACAGAATGGGACTCTTCCCAGTGCACTGGAGAGAACTGCAGAGTTTTATTTGAAAGCAAAGAGACAGAGGAAATAAATTACAGAGCATATGCAAGATCCATAGGGACCCCCTTGGACTTCTCCCCCCAACCCAAATCTAATCAACAGTCCCTGGTGCTCCAGCCCTGCCCCACACAGGCACAAACAAAGCCTGTGGAGGCCCCAACAGGCTCACTCCTTACATGTCTGCCCTGGTAAGTAGCTCCTGCCAGATGCAGCAGGCAGGAGGGAGAGGGCACTGGCTGGATGGCAGGGCCAGAGAGTGGTGGTGAATGGTGCCACATCCAGCTGGCACCAGTGCTGTGCCCCAGAGATCACTGCTGGGCCAGTCCTGGTTCATATCTTCACTGATGCTCTGGATGAGGGCACTGAGTCCTCCAGCAGTAACTCTGCAGATGACACCAAGTTGGGAGCAAGTGTGGAGCTGTGTGAGGGCAGGAGGCTCTGCAGAGGGACCTGGGCAGGCTGCACAGATGGGCACAGTCCAGTGCCAGGAGTTTGAACAAGGCCAACTGCCAGGTTCTGCACTTTGGCCACAACAACCCCAAGCAGTGCT
>VWZE01000233.1:7770-26968 GCA_013396675.1 Eubucco bourcierii
ATTGGATGAGTCCTTGAGTGAGCTGTACTAGTGGGAGGTGTCCCTGCCTATGGCAGTGGGTTGGAACTAGATGATCCTTGAGGTCCCTTCCAACCTTACCATTCTATGATTCTATGATACTAAATATGGAGGGGGTGGCTGCCTGCTCTCTTACACTGTCCAGGTGATAGCTGCAGAGGAAGCTGGCGAGACTGAAGACTTTGATGTTTTACTCCTTCCTATCACTATTTGTCACAGTTTGTTTCTCATGGGGTTACTGAATCAGGCACATGCAATGTGCTGGCAGAGTGGTTCATGAGTGTCCTCCCTTCCTGCCTCAGGCAAAATTATCCAGCAGACATGAAATATTTGGGTGGGTGGTTAGACTTAACTCATCTGTTTGTATCATCAGGTGATGGACAACTTTTGGCATTGGCGTAAGTTAATTTGAAAACCTAACCCTCTACTATAATAACTGAATACTAAAGTCCATCTGGCTAATGAAATTCTTGTGCTTGCAGACATAGAAAAACTAGGCATGTGCTTTGCTTGCAGACTGATAGTGATGTGCTTCCAGTCTCTGTGAAAAACTAGACAGATGTCAGTAAATAATGGAGTTGTTATCAGAAATTTTGCACAGGCAATGCAAGGAAACTTAAGGTCTCTTCCCTGTTTTTTCAGCCTGTGAGAGGGAAGACAGGTGTGGGTTTGCGACTGTAACTCCTGCTGGTTCTGAAGTTCTTTGTGATTTATACAGTGCTGCTGAAGTCAATTTCAACTGCACCACTACGGGATTGGTAAAAAAATATTTGTAAATGCTTGTTTGTTATAATGCTGTACATTTCATGAAAGCAGAAGGCATCACTGAAGAAAGTCAGGCTGTTACCTGTCCCCTCAGACATTGCTCTTCACTATGGCAGTAACAAATTCCTGCACATTGGTAAAGAACCCACACCCAGGTGTTTCTAAACGTCTGGTGGCATCTGAATTCATCACTATCTGGTTGAAGTATCACACAGCACTTTTTGTTCTTAAAACATACTGAGCCCTTGTAGCCAAGAAATTAGATTAACGTGAAAGGAGGGTTAATCTGCATAATCCAAACTAGAAGTATCCATGTCAGTAGCCAGGTTAGCTGAAACAATCATAGTTTCTCAGTTCCTTCATCTAGCCCAGGGTTTGCATTGTGTGCTCTTTAGTGCTGCAACGTCTTCTGATTTGCTGCTTTTAAACACATCAATGTGTCTTTGAAGAGTCAATATCTCAATTTGATAGAATAAAAACCATCCACAGTGGGCCATATGGATGCATGATAATTATAAACAATGTATGCTAAGTCCTCCCCCTCAGTTTCTGAATTTAAATGAAAGAAAAAAAAAAAAGATATTTTAGGAGAGGGACCCAATGAGGTGTATTTATTATGCATGCCTGTTTTCTATCTCAGGTGCAAGGTGTTTTGGGGAACCCCACTGCCACTAGCATTGGTCATCTCAGCTGCCTGCTCCACGTCAGGAATCCAGAGGGAGAAGCAGTGATGGTCTATTTGAAGAGAGGTACCAGACTTCTGTGCCCAAACTTGTATTTATTTCTATACAGGATCACAGTTACACATGGAGAGCATCTTTGTTTAAGAAGACAGCACTTTTTGGAGTTGAACATTTAGTGATGGCACAGAAACCTCAACAAATCATGTCTCATTCCCCAGAAATTAGGAAAACAGCTTTTATTAAGCCATTTGGGTGGTTTTCTCCAGCAGGCAGGCACACAAAACCTCAATGTATTCTTCTATTTTTCTATTCTACTCTATTCTATTCTACTATTGTATTCTGTTCTGTTCTATTCTACTATTACTTCTGTTTATTAAAGAGTTTGTTATTTGAATATCTAAGGCATTATTAATTATCAGTTTGTACATAATTTGACAGTTTACATTAATTTTCATTTTAAGTTGTCCTACTAATCTATCACCCAAGAAATAACCTGCTCTGCAGTGAATTCCAAAGTGATTCATCTGAACTGATCAATGTACAAGATAATATTTTTTTCCTGCATAAATGTGATTGATACCACTGCATCTCCCATGTAATGTGTGTCCAAATTTTTGAACCTCAAACCAAGTTTGAAACAAGGCAACCAAATGCAGGCTGCTGCAGTGAGTGAAATCTCACTACTGTATGTGTTTTCCTTTCACTTCTATCCAAACCTCTGAGTCACTGTTTATTAACAATAATGAAAATAAAGAGTCTCATCTGAAAAAAAGATGAGTTCCCTGAGCCTGTTGCAGTCAATGCAATCTTGTTGATACCAGATCTACTCCAGATTTCTGTTGAGATACTGCTAATAAGATCCAGGAACATATGAATTATGTCCTCTTACAAATGTGTCTAGTCAGCAAAAACCTTAAGTTATGCTGGCCAATTTACACAATTTTTTTTAATGAGATATGTTTTTTAAATTTATACCTGGGAGTTATTAATGTAGTGCTTGATAGCTGAACGTTACCAACTTCACTGCACACATCAGTTTAGGAGCCCTTTCCTTGTGCAATCAACTGCTTTTCCTACTGTGTTAATACATTCTGACCCACTGTTGAGGTATAATTGTACGAAGACTTTTAAAGATGAGTTTTTATCATGAAACTTTCAACTGGATCCATTCTGCAAGCAATCCCAAAACACTCTCCCTCCTCTTGAGCTCTTCTGAACACTTATTTTTCCTCTACTGTCTACCTAGGACAAGAATTTAACTCATCTGGATCCAAGACCTTTGAAAGGACTGATTTTCAGAATATAGTTTCTGGCGTGTATCACTCCGTGGTGCTCTCAGCAGCTAGCACGTCTCTGACTGATGCTCAGCTCTTCTGTCGGCAAACTTGCAGCAGGGACTCCTGCTGTGATGGCTTCATCTTAACCCAGATTGCCCTCGATGGAGGTATTGTCTAAGTTTTGGACACAGTACATTTGCTTCTACATTTTGCCTATGTTAGCAGCCTGTCTCTACATCTATGACATTTTTTGATGCAGGTAGAATTTGAGTAATGCCCAAGACTGCTCCAGAGCAACAGAAATAAAGCCCTGAGATAGCAAGCTGGTTTTGGATAGAAATGAACATTTTGAAAGGCTGATTCTTTCAATCTGCTGTAGACATCAGCATCCAGATGAGAAGCCATTCTGAAAATGCCTCTCTCTTTATGTAACACAGATAGGTTGCCAGATGTTAGTGGCTTTTAGCTGATGGAGGAATTAAGACAGTGCCTCCAGACAGAGTCCTTGTTGTGCAAATGCAAATTTGCTTTTTTGAGCAGAAAGAAAGGATGTTGAACAAGGCATTAAGCTATGTTATTGCATGCAGGAATGCTATTATTTCCTACATCTGGGTATCTAGCTAGGAGAGCAAGTGAAAGTGGGCTGGACAGAGTCTGACAAAGATGGGAATTAGGCAAGGTCCAGATTTCTGCTAGCACATTTAACGTCTGAGCCCACTTTTTGTAGACTGTTTTTGAGATTAAATGGGATTAACTTTCCTGTTACATTTCCTGTAGAAAATGTGAAGTTCTAATTGCGGTATCTCCAGTTTTCAAAGATGAGCTCTTACAAATCCAGGCATGTACTGATGGCTGCTATGTGACAAACACTTCCAGTTTGGAAGTTTCTTCCTGGATCCTGGATTTGAGAAAACTTTCTCTGTGGAAGTTGTCAAGCAAATGTTTCCAGAAAATTTTGTTCTCGTTTGGCATCTCTTTATTTTTCGCGTAAAAATATACTAGGTGATATTGTAAAGTCCATATCTCTCTTTATCTACTATCAAAATTTTGGGGTTCTCCATCCTTGTGAGTGTGGGTGTGGAGAAGGTGAGTGTTGTAGAACTCTCTGATTAGTTGGGGTGACCTATATAGATAAAAAAAAAATTAGCATATTTAGTATCTCTTCTACCCAGTCTATAAAAAATCAAAACCAGAACAGAGAGGACTTTGGAAAACCATAGAATGCCTGAGCTGTGACAGCAAGGACAAAGCAGGACCTGAGTGTTGTCTAGATGTAACCATAACAACCCTGTGCCAGAAAACCTGGTCCAAAGTATGCTGGTCCCCTTGACTCACATCAGGATGCTGGGGAAGAATCAGGCCTGGGCTGACTGAAAAGAGGCACCAATCCAGGAAACCATCCCAGTAAAACTATAAGTGCTTTCTTGGTTGAGAGTCTGAGATTGCAAGATCGCCAAAGGATTGAATGTGTCTCCATGGTGCTATAAAGTGCTGAGAATACTGTTGGGTGTTATCAGAGAACGGGAAGATTTTATTAAGTGGTAATAGTATGTGCTTGGAATCTCTGAAAATCAGGCTACAAATGTTTAATTTAGATATGAATAGCTAAATGTAATACTTTGATTTGTACATATGGCTCCGATTTCTCTTTGGCAACAATACTAAAGGGTTTCTGTCTTGGTGACATAGGTTCAAGTGACATTTAAAGAAAGTATTGGAATGCTTGGGTTAAAAGCTCTGTGTAGGTACAAAGTGTTGTTGAAGTGATAGAAATCTGTCTTTGCCTGATCTTAGGTACCATTTTGTGCAGTTTGATGAGCTACCCAGATGTGCTGGTCTGCAATGTGAATGGCCAGAGTCCAACATCAACATCTGTCATAGATGGGATATGTAAAGGAGTGAGTTATGATGCAAAAGAGAAGATATTTTCCTTCACCCTGGGAGGACAAGTGTTCACTGGATGTATGTCAATATATTCCCTCCATTTACACTGCTTTTCTTTAATTCTTGTGTAGACTGTCTTTTTCACCACCTGCTTTTGTACTTTTATCTCAAGTAAATCTACATCTGTACAATCACAGGAGAATAAGGGCTCTCTAACTGGATGCATTAATAGTCTGATGGACTTGTGTTTTTATGTGTGAATAATAATGAAAGCCAAGAATGTGTTTAGTATTACCCTGTAACACTTCCACTATTTAATTCAGACAGATTCAAGCCAATAATCTGTAAGAAAGGTAAAGTGTGGAGAAAAGACAAAACCAGAGATGCCCAGAGTGGCACAGAGAAAGCACTGATGGAAAATAGAGTAAAGCCTTGGTACTCTGAACCCAGGCTAGCTTCAGGACACCAGGACTTTCATTCTTAAAGGTTTTTGTTGGTTTGTTTTGTTTTTTATTTTTTCTGTAAATAACATGATGCACCATTTAGTCACGTGATTTTAAGGCAATTTCTGAACATTACAATGCTACCTGTTTAATTTGAACAGCTATTCTAACAAACTTTGTTCTTTATTAGCTTCTAAGTTGGTAGAAGAAACAGAAAGAAATGTTACTACATTTCAGCAAGTTTACCTGTGGAGAGGTGAGTTATCTCACAGAAGCTGTTATAAAACTGAGCTGTAGGCAGTGGCAGATGTGCATTCTGTAATGGGATTACCAATTTCACTTTATTTAGTATTGTCCAAATTGGGACATTACCTGAAAATCCTTCCTGGCGTGGGTGGGTGTAATCTGGAGTAATTCAGCTCTCAGTTTCATGAGGTTTGGAGATATCCTTGTCTCTGAGAATATTTTTTATGACTTTTGCCTATGAAATTGGCATCAGAGAGACACTTGTCTTTGTCCCATCAGTGTCCAGCTACTGTAATAATTTGGCACTTTATGCATAACTAAATTGGCTCTTTTCGTTGGCATCATAACTTTGCACGTGTTATTTTAGCAAGCTTGCTTTCTGATTGTCACAATGAACATAGCAAGACCCCTGCACAAATGATTTGTGATACTGCTTTACAGATGCATGCAGCCTCCAGAGCACTGTTGCTAATTGCATAGTGATTGTGGATATGGTTTTTGCTTTTATCCTCCAAACAGTACATTTTGGTTTAGATTTTTCTCTGTATTACGTGGAGATGGTTTTACTCATTTTCAACTCCACAGTTGGTGGAGTTAAGGAGTTAAGGAGTTTTGCAAAATTTTGGCAACTAAGGATGATCTTGTTTTGTGGAAGAGAAAAAAAAAATAATTGTTAAGATTTTTAATTACTGTTGCATTCCAGACTCTGATATGGTCACTCGGACTAAAACCTCTGCATGTGATGCTGCTGCTTTGAAGACAGAGAGTGATCTAACTTTATCAGGTATTAAAGTAAAAGCAGACAGAAAAGGAAGTAGAGGACAGCAAAGGCAACTGCAGAATTTAACCAGAAAATATAATATATTGCCACATGTGTATCATAATTATATAGGTATTATGAAGTCCAGAGCTTTTCACTTGGGTCAGAAGTCTGATAAAGATTTTGAGAAAGCTGTTCAGAATACAAGATGCCTGTCTTTATGGGTTGTTTTTTTTTTTTCGTTTTTTTTTCATTCCCAGGCCAGGTTAGGAATGAAAGAGTTAAAATGTTATAAGAAAGATTGTTCTTTCAGATTTAGTGAGATGTAAAGATGAAGAAAATATTGTTTGGGAGAAAATAATTGCATAAACTCAGTCTGGGTACCTGGGCAGCATTTTTACTGATACTGACAATGTGGGCGTAGGCATGATGCTTGAAGAATTCAGGATGAAACTGCAGTCACAAGGGTTTCTTGCATGGATGATGAAAATGAGGGACCCTAGCTCCTTAGGGTCAGATCTTTGTTATTCTGTCATGTATATATCTGAAATAATTTGTATTAGATTGTTGGAGTTCATTTGGGCCTTCAGCACCATATCCTAAGACAAAGAGAGTAGCGGAGCCCAAAAAGAGCACTTTGGTTCATCTCTAATGATGTACAGTCTTTGCTGAAGAGCCTTGAGGAATACTTTTAATACATTTAATACACACAAAATCCTAACATAAAGTGAATTGCTGATTTTACTTATGCAGTTTGAAAGGTAAACTAAAATGCCTATTAATCTAGTGGCACTCCTATACAATTAGGGGTATTTTAAAGTCTAGACTTAAAAATGAGGGGAAAAAATGGACTTAATAGATTAGTTGAAGTTCTTTTGCATCTACCTGGGCATGGAAATAGACTCACAAGGCCTTGTTGTGCAGTGCAGCTAGGTGAGGAGGCATTGCCTACATAAGCTTCAATATCTGTGGGCATACAACTCTGCTATGCAGACAACTTTGCTATTAAAAGCAGCCTTTGGTTTATGCTAGCCCTGAAAAGTGATTGCAGCTGATTTACCATGAAAGGTAGAATTTTCTATAAAATATAAATTTAATCTATTCTAGATCACACCAAAGTTGGTTGGGGTTTTTTTTTTTTGTTTTTTTTTTTTATTGTGCATTTGAAAAGTTTGTTTGTTTGTTTGAATCTCAGATTCCACAAAGGATCTTTTTTACCTAATGGACAACAGCCAGATACAAAGTGACCAGAACATTTCCATCTCTTACCAACAATACTGGGTCTTCAGGCAGAAGTACTCAGCAGATGAAGCTGTGCTTTGGTGTCTGACACGTAAGACATCTTGAAGACTGCTATTTTGTAGGGAATAATAGTTAATTAAAAAAAAAAAAAAGAAAAACCCAAAAGTATTGCAATAATGATAAATAAAACCTCTTGGACATAGAAAATCTTTGGAAGAAATGCACAAGATTTTCATGGAAGCTGCTAAGGGACCCACCTATTTCTTCCTTATAATCTCTATCTACTGCAGCAGAAAGGGTATCCATCATTCACCTTCAGGATATCTCTGTTATTGGAGAGAGAAGTAGAAGATACAGTTTAGGCAATACTCAACTATTCTGGAAAAGTAATCTCTAAATAAACAGGCAACATAGTGGTAAAAGAAGAAGATAAAATACAGATATCTGGGTTAACGATAAAGTATATTTTGATGCAATAGGAAAGAGTTTCTATTTCTGACTACCAAGAAGGCAGTTTGTGCTAAACAGTGCACAAACATCCCTGCAAGAGGTCAGTAGATCTATACCCATTTAAAATTAAGTAAACCATTTCCATATTAATTTAGAAATTGGTTTGGTGTATTTGTCTCTTTTCTGAACATGCATTTTTGCCCTGAGGTGAGTTTCAGTGCAAACTGCTACAAGGAAATGCTTGAACTGTTGATTCTGGAAAGGTTGTTTGTGTTTTCTATGATGTATGAACACTTAAAAAATAGATTTTACCAAAAAATCCTAAGACATTGTAGAAAATATTTTATGTTATTTCTTTTTTATTCTTTAACATAAGAGACCAACAATTAATGTAGAGCTATTCTAGATACAGATTCTATCTCAGATTTAGTAAAAAGAAAAAAGAGAGATCGTTACGAATTGCAGTGTTAGAATGACACCAATACACTAGGATAATGCTTGTCACAGCTGAGGATTGTTCCTTTCCAATTAGCTGTGGTATAGCTCCTTTGCTTTGTTTTCCAGGTAAACTTGGTCAGTGCCACTAGAAACAGCCTGTCCCCATTTCTCTACACTGCCATGAAATAATATTGATATTCTGTTAGTTGTTTGGTGATGAGTAGTTTTGAGTGCATCGAAGTCATAAAGAGGAATAGAAAGGGGAAGAAACCTCCAAGTGTATAACTGTTAGTAACTTTGCTTCCTAGGTTGTGCAGAAGAAGATGAGTTTTGTCGAATAGCAGACCTTCAAAATGCCACAGACCTATACTTTGTGTGCACCCTCTATCCAGAGGCACAGATCTGTGGTGGCAGCGTCCATCAAATACCGGAAAACTGTCAAACTGTGCTACCCCAACAGCCACAGAAACTGTACCATAAAATAGGTAAATCTGGGGATTTGAATGTGTCCTGTATGCTCTTGCCCTGTTAATGGAAGCTAGTGGTTTTGCTTTTGGTTCTGAAATAAGAAGTTTGAATCTGTGAATGCATCTGTGATGGAGCAAGGGAAGGTCAGGCTGATCTGGGTATGATTCTTCATTTTCAGTTCAAAATTAAAAGAAATTAACCATGACTTCTACTCTCCATCTTAGTTATTCCCAACTCAGAGAGGCCAGGGGTGACTCAAACAATTTGTATTCTAGGTCTTACATCTTTTTATAATGTGGATGAAATGGGAATATCATTGAGGTGTTACCAGTCTCATCTTCAACCATTAGAATTTCTGTTATAGCTAACAAATGTAAAAATCTAAACTAATTGAGTGTAAATTTTATTTTTTTTTAATCATAGCAAATCCAGCATTGTAGATGTGGATTTTAACTTCTGCTTTTTGAATGCTTTGGAAATTATTAATTATTTTTTTTTCTTCTTACAAATAAGCCTGTTATCACTGTACAGGAACCTACACTGTGAAAACTGTAGAAGTTCACTGAACAAAAGATAAATTGTGTGAATTGGGAGAGGTCAAAGTGCAGCACACTTTGCTAATGTATGAGTACACTGGATTTTTCTAATCTAGAGCTGTTCCCCCAGGTTTTGGACCTTGATGAAGGAGTAATGTTGATCCAAGTCTCAGAAACAGAAGTCCTATGTTGAAAGTCTTTTACATCCTTGCTGATGTACTGTGATAAATTTTCAGTCTTCACTTGTTGGATTTTTGCTCACCTTCAGGCTTGACTTTCAAAAATTTACTGTGATAATGTGGAAATTATATTTTGATTGCTCAAGATTGTTGTAGCATAGGAACATAAAGTTCATGCTTACCATAATATTACTTGACCAGTATATGTAAATTACAAGATTAAGCTGGGTTTTTTTTCCAATTTTGATTTTCTTTTTCCTCCCAGTCACTCTAAAAAGTTCTGTGAAGAGCTTCTACACACGTGTACCATTCCAGAAAGTATCTGGCATCTCAGTGAGGAATAAGACTGACATGAGCAAGAAAACTGTTTCAGATGGGTAGGACATGATTATTCATTAGTTTTCATTTGAAGTTTAATCATGCCTGCAATACCAAGGCTCTGTTATACAGATGAGTGTGATCAGATATGATGTTCCCCAAAAAAGCATTATTTGAGAATATTTAATCAAGAAAAAAAATTAATATCATTTAGAGGAAAATTCTAATGCAGTTATAAGTAATAACGTACCTAAGTAGTGATTATAAATATGTGAATTCTTACTTATATTGCCATTAAATATCTTGTTGGCCAGTTAAATCACCTTGAAAGTTTTGGGGCAGATATCAATAAACTTATCTAAATGATTAGATCTAGTCTGGTAGATGTATACTGGTAGAGACCATAATTTCATCTACAACTGGAAAAATTATGGAAGTCTTCATGCAGTATCAACCATGAAGTGGTCTTATTGAGAAAGGCATCTCTACATGTTCTTGATGTCTCTGTCTTATGCATTATCCTCCCTTCCCTTCTCTGAGAAAAAGATAAGTTGCTACTGATAACAAAAATAGTCACATTTTCCCTATCCCAGCTTTTTTGAGTGCGAGCGCTGGTGTGATGCTGATCCCTGTTGCACAGGATTTGGCTTTTTAAACGACTCCCAGATATCAGGTATCATTTTCACTGTTTGTATTCTATGAATATTTCCCATCTTCATTATTACAAATTTATCATTCTTTCACTGTGAGGAGCACTTTGAAAGCCCTTGCAGGGATTTCTTATGCAACTTGTGGAGAAAATCTTAATGCAACTCCCTTTAGCATCTTTCTGAGTAATCACAACCATTTCTAGGAGTTCAGCTCAATGACTGACTCCACACCTCAGAAGTTCTAAAAAAAGTCTTCATGAGAAGGAGTCCTTCTGAGGCTGCATTTCCAATAGCAAGAAACTGGTTTATCAGCTTCTGATAAAAAATGTTGGCCGATTATTTATTCATTCATTAATTTATTTAGTTATTAAAAGTTGTTTTCCCAGTATGTGGTGTTTTGAGGTTTTGACTGGATTTTTTGTGCTTTTTTTTTGTTTGTTTTGTTTTGTTTTCATCTTTTAAAATCTAAGGGGCTTAGAATCCTAAATACAAAATTGAATGCATGTTAAATACAGTGTCTGTGGGCATCTTGGCTATTCTGGGTGTCTAAACTTCTCTGTTCCAAAATTTTAGTCTTCTACTGAAAGAAAATCGGTTGGGAATAGAAGTTGTGTATCTTCTCTTTACTGTTTTAGCTACTTTAGTCATATCAAGTAGTACTTCCTTTAATCTGAGGAAATCAGATCTTTAAAAATATGTGTGACTTTGATTTTTCAACACTCTTTTCAACAACAGTAAAACTTGTTCCATTTCAATTATATTCCTCCTTTGATTTCTAAGTAAGTCAGTGGAATTCCTTTCAACATTCAGTGGAACTGTGCTATTAGAAAATCAAACAAAATATTGTACTCACCTGAGATAGGTAAGTGGTGTTGTGCAGAGAAATGTATAGACAGAACTGTAAGGTTATCTAGAGCTTTGATTGATTGAATGTTGTTGTGGAGGTATATTTCTTTCTATCCCCTGTATGTAAAAGAAATGTTCTGACTAAAAGGAAGTCTTTAGCAGATATTTAACATTGGATACTCCTGGATCAAAGTCAATGAAATAGTTTTCAGTGTTTTATTCCAAATTCAGATTTAGAACACTAAAATGCTTGCTTTTGGAAGTTTCACATGTTAATCAAACACCTTGAGGTCATCAGGATGTACTGGTTTTACAACTCATTTGAGAATTTGGAACACTTCATAAATATATTTGTAAATTATATTTATTATTGAGCAGACAAAATGTTCACTCAGTCAAAAAAAAAAAATTAATCCAATGTAGTTTAAATTGGAATTACTGAACACAGCACAACACAGCTGATTGTATTCTTTGCTTCATATGACCATGCAATACTTGAAGTCTCAACTGAATATGATTTTAACTGTCTTTAAATAGCTCTAAAATAAATTTAGGGGTTTAAAACACTGAATGTGCAAAACTGATATGTCTTAAGTTTTCTAATTAGTATTTATTATCTGTGGCATTTCATGCATCCAATCTTGGCATTCATGTAGTTAAGAGAACTTTTAGTAGTGATTTTAACATGGGCCAGGGAAAATCTTCAATGAAACTGCGATCTGTGTTTCAAGACCCCCATTTTTCTAGATACATTAAATCTTTGAAAGGCAGAATTTTTATCTTGTTATAAGTAGGGGCCATGTTTCATTGGAGATGCAGATTTTTATTTCCAGGAATACATTAATCAGAATAGGCTACTTGCTCAAATGAGGAGTCCCGATCTTTGCTCAGGGGAAATACTTCCAGCGATTTTAATGGTTACAGTTAATAGTATAAATAATAGTTCAGATAAAAGTTACAGTGTTGGTTACCTACCTTCCCTCATGTTGAGTTCATTGTGATTTTTCAACACTGTTTTCAACAACAGTAAAACTTGTTCTATTTCAATTATATTCCTCCTTTGATTTCTAAGTAAGTCAGTGGAATTCCTTTCAACATTTAGTGGAACTGTGCTGTATTATCGCTTTCCTCAAATTACTATCTAGAAGAGGAAAAATTTCCTCGTAATTTCTATAGCCATGTATTTTCCTGGCAGATGGAAAGATTGTGTGCCTGACTCTGGACAGCCTAGGAATCCAGACTTGTGCTGAGGATACAAGAAGTTCTTGGCAAGTTTCTAATTGTAGTTCACCAGATGCTGAAGTCAGAATACACCCATTTGGCTGGTATCAAAAACCTGGTAAGTGGTGCATGGTACATTGCTTTTCTGACTGGTTTTTGCACGTCAAGGTTTATTTTTTAGTTTCAATCTACAGAAGCTTCAACTTTCAGATGAAGGACCCATTTGCAAGGACTATAAATAAATGTGGCAGACAAGTATATGCAAGGGACAGAAAGGTTCAATCTAACCTCCATTTCAATGATGAAGGAATACAAATACCGTGAAGAGGTATAATTAAACTGCTTGCAGAGACTTGCAGGTAGTGTTGGAATCCAAATAAACTTTGTGCCACTGCACAGTCCTGTTTGGGACATCATTCTGTGTTTCTGACTGCTTGGCTCACAAATTAACAGTCTGTGTGGATGCACATCTTAAAAGGTTTGGTTTTGTTAGGCAATTTAAAATCTAGTTTTGACTTGTTTAATAACAAAAGGGCCAAGACCAAATTCCAAGGTCGTACTGTATTCTTCAGGTAGTAAGTAGCCCTCATGTAATTAAACAACAGAAAGTATGAGAGGTTAAGTTGTTTCCTCAAGAGGAATCAAAACCACTCCAAGAGTATTTTCTTCTGTATGGCAAGACAAAAAATCCATTACTTTGCTGAAAATTACCAGTGTCATTTGCTACACTCTTTTTACATGAATCTAGTTCTACTTTGTTATGCTTTGTTTTAACATAACTGAAACAATAAGGAAAAGAAATATCTGAATGACTATATACCCCTTTATGGGAAGATAGCCTGTAAGTCTACATAGTCAGAACCTTGTTCAACTTTACTGCAGGCAGCAAGGCTCTGCAAAGGCAGGTCTGGTGATGTTGACAGAATCAGGGGAAAAAATACATAAGGAGTACATTTCCCTGCATTTGAACTTGCTTAGTTCTTGCAGACTTGAGAAAGATTGATATCTGAGTGGAGAGAGCTGCCATGAAATGTGGATATGCTGTCCAGGGCATGTGATAGAAAGACAACCCAGTTAAAGTGATGTGGAACTAGATCAGATATCTTGGCAATGCACTGCATTTTATGGTGTTGCTAAGCATCAAGAAAACCTTCATTCACACTGTAAGTGTCTGGAATATGAACTCAATCAGAGTTTTTCAAGTCTGTGCTGGCAATCTGCCCACTAAACAATGCATATCCTCCTCTAGCAGGGCAATCCCCATTAAAGCCTAGAGATAGCGCAGAGCTGGGAGGCAGCATCAAAGCTTATAAGGAGAGGTGAGCTAAGAGCCTAGCACTGAAAAAAACAACAGCCCTGATAAAGTAGGCAGGAGCCAGTGGGCAGAGGGTGCTGAGAGATAACTAGGGGTAAGAATGAAGAACAGTGGAAAGGAGAATTGGAGGTGTAGACACACTTCCACTTCTTGGAATTGTTTTACCTTTCTTTGGCAAAAACCCAACTAAAATTAGATGTTGCTCATGTCATGTACAGAGGGATAACGAAGAGGAGCCTGGCATGTATGCAAAGAGGGGAATGTTAGAGAAGACAGTGACATTTCCTTAAGTAGTGAGGAAGCTTCAGATGGGCTTCCACAATAGCACATAACAAGGCACAGATGTCTATGCAAATTTGCAGACCAAAATTTATATCAGTTGTGCTGTTCTGCTGGGGTAGTGGTGGTGGGGAACCAGGAAGAGAAACAAAAAAGCTCTGAATCTAGAAGGGAAAATGAGCTAAATCTGAAGGAGTTATTTGTCATAGGCAGCAGATGTTTGCATGAGGCAGTTCAGGTTTAGTCTACAGGCTTGTTGTAGGAAGACATCTGTGCCTCAACACTTCATAATACATTAAGTTGATGTGTGAGCCATTTGACCTGGTAGCTCCACTCATTAGCAATTTGAATTTATACATATAGTCATGGTTGCAACTCAGTCAGTTAGCAACATATACTAGCATTTTAAAGCAAGTTCTGGACAGCCCCAGTTCTTCAGTCATTGTGAATGGTAAAACTCCTTTGATGCTAGAAATATCTATTGGCTACATACATGGGCAACACAAAGGGGAAGAAATAAACAGAAAGTCTGGTCTTCAGCTTCTGTAGGGATGATAAATTGTCTTGTATAAGAGAATGAGAGTGGTAAAATACTGGAACAGGCTGCACAGTGGTGTGATTGGGGGCTCATCCCTGGAGACATTCAGTTGGAGATATCCCTGAGACTACAGGGGGGTTGGATGAGATGACATTTGAAGGTCTCTTCCAACCCAGTGAAATCTGTCAATCTATGTGAATCTATGAATTTACAACTGACTAGCTGAAGAGTTTTACAAAATATGAGTGCACGTGAGAAACCTCTTGTTTGTTGCTTAAAAGTACAAAATGTTTAAGGAAAATATTAGCAATGAGAATTTTGTGTGTCTGTCTGTGTGTGTGTGTATGTAAAACATGAATGATTATTTGAATTTTAATTTGGAAAGTTTCCTACTGGAAACTGACTTGTTCCTAATTCTTGAGAACTTCCAGTTTGCTGTCAGGAAGCAGAAAAAAAAATCTCATCTATTGTGATGCAGAAAAAAAACAAGTACGGAGAGGAGTGTGGAGAGGAGCGTGGAGAAAAACACTATTTTTAAAATAGTGTTTTTAGTTCAATAGAACTATTGAAATTAGTTGTTTGAAAAGCATTTGTAGGCATGTTTATAAATACAATATGTTAAGAAGTCTGGTTTTGTGTATGAGCTCATAAAAGTTAGATAGCAAAGCAGCCTTGCATCCTTACTCTTAGTGTTTGTGGTGAGAAGGTGCAACAGTTAGATCCCATAGTAATGCTGGAAATATTGATGTGTTCATTACATATTAAACCTTCAAGTATAATTGTTTTAATTTTTTTTTTCTCCTTACTTTTAGCTGATTTGAAGAATACCATCCCTAAACTCTGTCCACCTGTTAGTTTACCTCTGGGGCCAGAAAGTGGTAAGTGTAATCACCTACTAAGCCAAAAAATCCCAAAAAACCCACCAAAAAACCAAAACAAAAAAAGAAAAAAAAACCAAACCAACCAACCAAAAAATCAAACAAAAAAAACCCCTATCCTCTATGTTGTATACATTGCTAATAGATCACATGAAAATGAAATGGTTACATTCCCCATGAGTTTACTCATTCAGGTGTTTATTGAGTTCAATTAATTGTGTATCATTTAAAGGGAAGAATTGTTATCCACAGTGGTAGCCTAATATCTCTCAAGTTCACTGCCATAAGAAGTCACTGAGGCAAAATTGATGAAGAAATATATCATTCATAAGTGTGGCTATCACATCATGTCAATGGGTAAAATTTTGTATTTTAATGCAGCTGCTAGTGAAGTAACCTTCAGAACAGCTGTTTATTGCATTCTTGTCCACTGCTGTAGCATTTCCAGTGCCTTTCTTGTAACTCCTGGTGCTTGCCAGGATGGCCAGGGATGTCAGATTAGAGAAATCACCTGCAGTTTCTGCTGGCAGTGCTGAATGCAAGCAGTGACAATGAATTTTCAAATACACATAAACAATTGCATAGGAGTTGCAAAGCCAAGTTTAGCAAATCTATTTTTCCCCAAGATGATAAAAAAAGACAATTCCTCCAGAAGTTACTGAAAGATTTTGTTGCTTTATAATTAGTGATTTAGCAGAGTAATAAACTGTACTGACTTTAGTCCCTTTTTTTTATTTCCTGCAAGGATGGGAATATTATCTCAAAGACTGTTCAAAGCTGGATCACAAGAAATGTAGTATTTGATGTGTGTGTTGGGTCTCCATTTTAAAGAGATGCTGTAACTTTTTGTGACTCCATCTTCTTTGTAGTGGGAAGACAATTTGTTTCAGACTTGCAGTAAATGGGTCTTATCATACATAGATATGTTATTTTAAAAATTAGTGGACCCTCACAATAAATAAAGCTTAGCTGTTGTCTTCCAGGGCTTTGTGTCTATTCCCCTCTCTAAAAATATATGCAAATTGTCAACAACTAAAGACTTTCCTGATGTGTCCTTTCCAGAAATACACAGAACACTGCTAATTGCTGTGCATAATGGAAAGGAAGTAGGTTGAGTAGTCATTAGATAACTCAGTGCAACCCTCAGGCTATACTGAAATTGAGAAGTCTCATCTCTCTCTGCCCTTAATTTCATGTTTGATTTGAACAAATTTTCTGATCTGTTTGTCTGCCTTTCCTTAAACCATATGCAACTGGGCTTACAGGTGATGGTATTTGCAAATAATTTTCAATATTGAGTTTAGAATTAATTATCAACTGTTTTACCACCATATCTGTGACCACCAGTCGTGATCATGTTCAGACTATTTCTATTTATTAGTTGAATTTTGGCTTTTTTTGATGATCAGTTTAATGAAAGCACCTAACTTTATAAGTAAACAGAAATAGTTCTTGTGTGAAATGCTAGTGGAGTAATGTGTGGGTTGCACAGTTCAACTTCTTTTCAACCTCTTTTCTAGGAGATGTATAAAAACTTTTCACTAAAGCTTTCTTCCTTGTAGTGTGGAGCTTAGTAGTAATTTTGTCATTTCGCTTTTATGTTTTTCTTTCTTTCTTAGATGTAGGAAAATAGTGACCTAAGCAGCACTTAAGGAAATTAGGCCTTTCTGTCTGTACTTTTGTACTTTTTTTTGTTTTCTTTTTTTTTTTTTTTCTACTCTAAAGACTGCCCAGAATTTAGGCACAACAAGTAAGGTGCTCATTTTACCTTAAGTAGCAGTTTTGACCTATCACACTCATTTTCAGGTCATCTTTCCAAATGCAGAATAGCTAAAGATAACTCTGGTTTGCAAAGGTCTGGTTAACTGCCCACAAAAAGGAGGAACTGTGGATTAGCACAGCTGTCTTGGGAACAGCAGTAAGGAGAAACCAGAAAATTACAAAGAGCACAACTATCCTGAAAGTAAAATTAGCACTGCTATCCTATATTCATTGGGTCTCTGACACCAGCGGGTGCAGCAATGCATTCAAAATACAACGGGTCACCATCTGCCTTTCTTATGTTCTGCCTCATTTCGATAGTAAAAGTACCAACCTGGTTATTTAGGTCAGATTGCTGTCCATGTCACGTTGTCAGAGGGTTTAGAGAATTGTAAAACATGTTGTTTCCAAACCCTTTATGATTATATATGTTATCTTAATATATTCTAGAGAAAATTAATAATTTTTAAGATGGGCATCATAGAAAAGCTACTGGCGAGTGAATTTGCTACAGTTTGGTGTTGCTTGTACATGAGGGAAAAAAAATTTACTGTGACTCCTGTGTATTAACCAGATGGCAAGTGTGAGCCAATGTCCCTTTTTAAAGGGTACTGCTGTGTGTGTACACATATGTATGTGTGCATGTAAGCATTTATGCCCATATCTAACAAAAAAGAGGAACCCATATGTAAAAATTCCCATCAAGACATAAGATACTTAAATTTGAATACTTTATCAGAAGACTCTGAAACAGTGAGATTAATATTATGTCCAACTCAGAGTCTCACTTTACTCAAATTCAATGAAGGCCTATATTTCAATTGACATTCATTTGACTGCCTCATTTTTAGTTAACCAGTTTGCAATGCTCAGGACCCGAATGCCCAGCGCTGTGCAGCCAGGATGCTGATACCATTCCAAGTTTGTGGTGTTTCTAGCCCCATCACATTGTGAAGGAAACTCCAGATTAACAGATTTATTTTGAGTCTTGTGACAAGTAGATGCATTGTCCATTTTTACTCATTGTTCCCAATAGACAGGATAGAGGCATGTGGGACCATAGAAGAGAAAAAAAAAACATCAACAAGAAAGGTTTCTACAAGTGCAAGGGCAGCAATAGGAAGGGTAGGGAAAATGTGAGTCTGCTGCTGAATGAGTCAGACCTCATAGAAAAGGATCTGTGGTGCTTCTTTGCCTCACTTGTTACTGGTAAGTCCAGGCTTCAGGCCCTTGAGACCTGGGAGGAAGACTGAAGCAAGGAAAACTTATCCTCAGTAGAGGAGCATCAGGTTAGGGAACAAGCTGAACACACAAACCCATGTGGCCTGATGGGATGGTCTCTGCATGGGACTGCAGATCATATGAGCTCCATTACCAATTCATTCAAATCAAGCGATTTACTGATGAACCACCGAAGCATATGGGTATAATGATCTGCTTGGCCCTTTCTGTTTCTGTCCTCTGTGATCCCTTAATGATTTATTATCATTCCCTTGATGCAGAATTGAGAAGTGGCTACAGGATTTTTCAATGGGGGAATAAATTTCCCACCAGGTTATCTCAGCATGTGGGGAATTTCCATTCTCAGCAGAGAGGGTGATGGTAGTACAAGTACAGATGTTGCTGATTTTGGGGATTAACAGTATCATTTGTCTTCCTGTTTTCCCCCAGTACTGAGGATGCGTTAGACAGATCTTTCATGTGAAGCAAATGCAGCCTTTTAAAATCCATCTTCAGGAACTGATATACCACGGTCCCGTACAGCATATTGGTCCTCTGATGTAAAATTGCTCTGCCTTTACTCCAAAGTTTGATTTTCATTCTGTTTGTAAGCTTGAGGATGTTAGCCTTTTGAAACCAGCCTCTTTTAGGCATGGATAAATGTCTGGTACATTTTTAGTATCATGGTACTCTACCTTTTGTTATAATTTAAAAAAACTAATATAATTTTGTTATAATATAAAAAAACTGAGGAGTCGAGAGCCCAGCTGAAGTGCATGTAC
>VWZE01000241.1:853-39724 GCA_013396675.1 Eubucco bourcierii
ATGGCTCATCTACAGCCCTGGCTGATTTGCTTCATGGTGCTGTTATATGCAGGGCATATGAGGTAAGGGGAGGGTGACTGCAAGCTGGCCTGGTTTGGAGATCAGTCAGGTAAATCTAAACACCCTTTTCTCTTGGGGCACACCATCTAACAGAGGTCTCTTACATACTAACTAGGCAGCCAGCAGTACTTGAAAAAACAATCTACAATGGGGCTGCTTACAAGGAAGGTGGAGCTTTTTTTACTAGTGTCACATTTTAATTTTTAATTTTATTTTTTATTTATTTTTTGTAACCTTTCAATTACTGCTGACCGTTATTTTGGAAGAGAAGAGAGCAGCTAAAGTTTTAAATCAACAACAGCAACTCCAACAGTTCATTATTAGCTTGGAAGAAAACAGAGCAGCGATTATTTCCCTAATTGTCCTTAAAGTCATTATTACATATGCAAGTACAATTTGGTAGTCTCCAGAGTCTTTCCCTCATTACTCTGTGTGATTCACTAAATTACACGATTGTGATTAGTGCGGCAATCGGTGTCCAAGTGGTATCAGGCAACTACTGGGCTCCTTTTGCAGAGGTCAATTTAATTACATTGTGCATGACAGAAACCAGGCCAACTGAGTATTGCCTTTGCCACCAGCAATTGACACCTGAGTGTTAATGAGCTGGTAATTAAGAGTTGGCACAGACAGGCACATTTTAGTGTTTGGGACTGGGACTACCATATGCTTCGATGCCTCAATGCTAAAAGCCTGAAGTTACTGTTTTCAAAAATATAGACTAATTTAAAATAAAACTAAATGATGGCATTTGTAAATAGCAAGCAACAATAGCACTTTTCAGTAGGACTGAGTGCTTCCTCTTACAAACTTCCATGAAATCCTCTCTTTCTACTTCCTATCTTATTCCCAGCATTTAATTTTTTGTAATACACATTTACCACACTACCTTATTCACACTGGAATTGCCTGTAATCAAAGGGATGCTTTAAAGATTGTTTAAAAGTAAAGAGCTGTTATTAATTTTACTACTACAGTGTAATCAGAGCTGAAACTGTATGTAAAGATTTTTCTTGCAATCCAGAATTCAATGCAGTGTCTTTCTCAAAAGAAGAGAAAAAGCTGGTAAACATGGGAAGTGTGGCTGCAAAGCTGTATAGATGAAAGGAACCTGAGGGTTGTAATTGCAACTGAATGTGAACAAGCATTGTGCTCAGGTGGCAAAGAAAACCAATGGCCTCCTGGCTGGGATCAGAAATGCTGCAGCCAGCAGGAGCAGGGAGGTGATTGTCCCCTTGTCCCCTACTCTGGTGAGGCTACACCTCGAGTGCCTTGTGTAGCTTTAGGCCCTTTACTACAAGAGAGATGTGGAGATGCTGGAGCCAGTGCAGAGGAGGGCGAGGAAGCTGGGAAAGGACCTGGAGAAAAAATGTGCTAAGGAGTGACTGAGAGTGCTGGGGATGGTTAATGTGAAACAGAGGAGATTGAGGGGAGACCTCATCACTGTCTACAGTTACCTGAAAGGACCTTGTGGAGAGGTTGGTGCTGATCTCTCCTCACGGGTGAATAGTGATAGAGCAAGAGGAAATGGCCTCAAGCTGCTACTGGAAAGGTTTAGACTGGACATTAGGAAAAATGTTTTTCCAGTGAGAGTGGTCAGGCATTGGAATGAGCTACCCAGGGAGGTGGTGGAGTCACCAGCTCTGGATGTATTTAGAAGTCATTTGGATGTGGTGCTTGGGGTGAATCTAGGTTGGACTTGGTGATCCTGAGCGTCTTTGCCAACCTGAATGCTTCTGTGATTTCTGTGATTAGCAGACATGCATTTAGTACTAAGAGGCTTAGAAATACAGAAATATTAGTTGTATATTTCCTGAGTTATTTGTTGATTTCCCTAAGTTGTTCTAGTATTTATGAGGGTTATCTGCTGTTAATAAAATGAAATCTTGGTTTCCAGCTTCTTCACAATATAGCTTTATAGAAAAGTATGCTGCATTTTTAAATATCTAAAATGTGAAATCTGTAATCTGTGGTGTGATTAATAACATTGGGTTTAACTTTTTGTGTCTCAGGCAAGCAATGCTTACCAGGCAGTTGGTAGGTAAACAGAAAGATGTGGGTTCATCTGCAGCATGTCACCTAGGGAGGGTGAAATGGCTGACTGCTTTTGCCGGAGGTAGTGGGAGAGGAAAAAAAAAGCAGCTCTGCTAGATTTGCTTTCCCAGTGCCTTTACAGTCCTCTGAAAACAACCTCTACACACTGTCTAAATTTATGAAGAAGAAAGAAGCTGATGAAGGAGACTGAGCTTAGGGAGATCTGAGAAGTGACTGGCATGAAGGAAAGTGTGATGAAAAGTCACAGGGGAGGAGGGAAAGGAGACTAGAAAATTGGGGAGGAGGGAAAGGAGATTAGAAAATTGGGGAGGAGGGAAAGGAGACTAGAAAATTGGGGAGGAGGGAAAGAAGACTAGAAAATTGGGGAGGAGGGAAAGGAGATTAGAAAATTGGGGAGGAGGGAAAGGAGACTAGAAAATTGGGGAGGAGGGAAAGGAGACTAGAAAATTGGGGAGGAGGGAAAGGAGATTAGAAAATTGGGGAGGAGGGAAAGNNNAAGACAAGGACATTGGGGAGGAGGGAAAGGAGATTAGAAAATTGGGGAGGAGGGAAAGGAGACTAGAAAATTGGGGAGGAGGGAAAGGAGACTAGAAAATTGGGGAGGAGGGAAAGGAGACTAGAAAATTGGGGAGGAGGGAAAGGAGATTAGAAAATTGGGGAGGAGGGAAAGAAGACTAGAAAATTCGGGTGGAGGGAAAGGAGACTAGAAAATTGGGGAGGAGGGAAAGGAGACTAGAAAATTGGGGAGGAGGGAAAGGAGACTAGAAAATTGGGGAGAAGGAGAAACTATATGGCAGGGAAACCACCTCTGAAACATAATCCCAGAAACCTAAAGTCCAGAAACATAATTCTTAGAAAACATAATCCCAGGACAATTAGGAAGAAGGAGAACAAGAAAAGCTGTGTGGTAGGGAAACCACCTCTGAAACATAATCCCAGAAAATTAGTATCACCCTCGCTCATTATTACCTTGCAATATTCCATTTTCCAGGTCAGCTTCAGAGTTTTTTTAAAGGATATATATTTGTAACTGTCAGAGAGATTTTAAACCAAGTGCATAAAGCGGGTAAGGCAAATTAAAAACACACCAATGATTTTTAGCACTTTTGTGAGCTTCACGTGGCCAACTTTACCTGTTCAGTAAGAGGAGTATTACAAATGGATTTCTGTGATGCAGCATTTGTGGCTGTGATTCCCACGTCTCAATTTTGTTATGTAACAGGGTGATATGATACAGTCAAACCCAAATGACTTTATACAATTCATTAGCACGGCAAAAATGTTTTGGTTTGGTTTGGGTTTTTTTTTTTTTGTTTGTTTTTTGTTTTGTTTGTTGTTGCTGTTGTTTTTTAATGAAGACTTATTGATGTATGGACCTCTCTCATATCTTTTCCATGAGGTCTTAAGCAACTAATGTTGCTATTTAAAAGACCTCTCCCTTATTTTTTCCATGAGATCTTAAGCAAGTAATATTGCTACGGTCCCCTCTTTCCTCGACAACCTGCAACAGCCCTCAGCAAGACAGCTGCTTAAGCTCTGGGAAGGTCCTTCAAAACTCACTTAACAAACCCACCTTGAGGTCAACAAGGGACCTGTAGTGCACCCGTCTGGCAGCAAGCTTTGTAGCCGTGGGCCCCTCGTAACAGCTCTGTATTTTTTACATCTGCAGACTGACTTGCTGCAGCGGCTCTGATAATTTTCTGGTGGCTTTATGAATCCACAGACGGTTCACATCAGATGAAAAATGTTATTAACTTTACTGAATCTTAGTTATGGGATTTACTTCTAATTTTCTTCTTTCGAGGAGTTTGCCTTTTTCCCCCGCTGAACCCTCCGTAGGACATGCAGCCCTTTTATATGCAGATTTCTATAATTATGCTTTGAAATAGCTTTGAATTCCCAGTAGTTTAAACGGAGAACATGAAAGGGCAAATGTTATGCTGAGCTGAAGGATATGAAAGTGGCACGTACATCTGTCTAAAATGAGATATAGGGACAAACAGCTCTTTACACAGCGACGTCAGTTCTTGACAGGTTATTGAAGGATCTTTGCAACCGCAGAGGCTGGCTTGGGCAGCACGGAAACACTGCCTAGGGATAGCTTATCAGCTTGCATTTTTCTTTTCTAATACTGAAAGGTGAGTAGGTGCTAAGTGAGGCAGGAGAAGCAGACCACCGCGAAAGCTGCAGTCCTCCCCACCGGAGGCTGGCCCCAGGCAGGCAGCAGGCTCCTGAGCTGAGGGAGGGAGAGAGGAGCTGGGTCATTGCCACCCCAGGTGGCCCCCCAGCTATTATAATATTTTATGTAATAAAAAATATTATGTTTTTAATACCACTGCAGCCCAACAGGGTTGTCCCTTACCCCAGGCAGTGTGGTCAGTCTTGCGGTGGGAAAGGGAAGCAAGAAGTCAGGAAGCTGTCCGTTACCTTTTGGATTTATTTACTTATTAACTACTCTTTTTTTTTTTTTTTTTTTTTAACCTTTTTTTTNTTCTTTTTTTTTTTTTTTTTTCTTTTAACCTTTTTTTTTTTCCCTTTTTTTTCTTTTCCTTTTATTTTTCCTTTTTTTCCACTTTTCTTTTATCTTTCCTTTTTTCCCCCTTTTCTTTTTGTTGTTTTTCCTTTTCCCCTTTTTTCTTTTTCCTATTTTCTTTTCCTTTTTTCCTTTTTCCTTTTTTCTTTTACCTTTTTTTCTTTTTATTTTTCCCTTTTTATTTTCTTTTTGCTTTTTGCTTTTTTCTTTTCTTTTTTTCACTTTCATTTTGTTTTCTTTTTCTTTTTCCTTTTTTCTTTTCCCTTTTTTATTTTTTCCCCTTTTTTTCTTTTCCTTTTTTTCTTTTTCCTTTTCCTGTTGTTTTCTTTTTCCTTTTTCCTTTTCCTTTTGTTTTCTTTTTCTTTTTTCTCCACTTTTTTCTTATTTTTTTGTTTTTCTTTTTCCTTTTTTCTTTTTTTTTTTTTTTTTCCCTTTTCCTTTCTATTCTTTTTCCTTTTCTCTCTTTTTTTTCTTTTTAACATGGAAAGACTCCTCTGGGCCTTAACAGAGAAGAAGTGCTTGGGCTGGGCCAAACAGGCACCCATGAGGCTCTGCCTTTCCCCCATGGAGGAGTCCACTGCTGCCTCCCTGACACAGCCAGCACGGGGTGCAACAGCATGAAAGGAATGGCAATACCTTTGCCCAGTTCCACATGAAGCTGATTTAGAAGCATAAAAACATTACATTGTAAAGTAGGTGTGGAAAAGCCATGAAAACTCTTCCTGTGAATGGAAATCTGGAGTACTGTGTGCAGTTCTGGAACCCTCAGCACAGGAAGGACATGGAAGTGTTGGAGTGGGTCCAGAGGAGGGCCACAAAGATGATCAGAGGGCTGGAGCAGCTCTCCTATGAGGACAGGCTGAGAGAGTTGGGGCTCTTCAGCCTGGAGAAGAGAAGGCTTCGAGGGGACCTGATAGTAGCCTTCCAGTATCTGAAGGGGGCTACAGGAAGGCTGGGGAAGGATTATTTACAAGGTCCTGCAATGACAGGACAAGGGGTAATGGGCTTAAACTGTCAGAGGGGAGATTTAGACTGGATGTTAGGAGGAAGTTCTTTACAGTGAGGGTGGTGAGACACTGGAACAGGTTGCCCAGGGAGGTTGTGGATGCTCCCTCCCTGGAGGTGTTCAAGGCCAGATTGGATGAGGCCTTGAGTAACCTGTACTAGTGGGAGGTGTCCCTGCCTATGGCAGGGGGGTGGAACTAGATGATCCTTGAGGTCCCTTCCAACCTTACCATTCTATGATTCTATGATTCTATGAAATACCTCAGTCCCCTTTATATGTGAAGCATTTCCTCAGGTGTGCACTTTTTAATGCAGCCTGCTAGATTATGTGCATATAGAGTCCATAGCTGTTTAAAATGTATTGTCTCCAGAATTGTTAGGGTGGTTGGATTTTTTCAATCAGGCTTACAAAGAGAGTATTTGCATTCAGGCTCTCTAAAACACTTTGTTGTTGAGTGGCACAGAAGGGTGAAGCTTTTTGTTTGAGTCTTCTAAAAAACTTCTTGAAAGTTACTCTATTGTGTTTAGTGCCTAAAGGCTTCGGGGCCAGGTCCTGCTTCTGCTTGTGGGTGCGCAGGGTGAACAGCCAGGGCAGGGCCGGGCCTGGCTGCACACCTGAAGCCTGGCTAGTGGGGCAGGCCTGCTCCCAGTCAGGAGGCTTTTGAGGCTGGAGGGAAAGGCCTGATAGGGAGCTGCAGACACGATGAGGTGAGTCTATGAGAGCTGAGGGTGTCTGGGTGGGAAAAGTGTCAGAGGTCACAGGGAAAAGTGTCTGGAGCCAGGGCTAGGCAAGGTGAGGTCTCTGGAGCTGTGCCTTGCTGGCTGCTGTGGGGTTGAGCCACCGCCTGCTAGAAGCTTGCACTCTTGAGAGGTGGCCATAGTCAAAGGTAATAAAGGTAGGTTAAATGGTGACTGAAGGAAATCCTGGCTAATAGGTTTGACAGAATCATAGAATGGTTTGGATGGGAAGGGATCTCCAGAGATGTAATCCAGTCCCCCTGCACTGAGCAGTGATGTCTTGCACTGGGTCAGGTTGCTCAGGGACTTGTCAAGCTTCAGCATCTCGATGGATGAGGCCTCGACTACCTCCCTGGACATCCTGCTCCACTGTTCCATCACTCTCACAGCAAAGAATGTGTTTCTAACGTTGAATCTAAACGTATTCTTCTCTAATTTCAAACCCTTTGCCCTCATCCTATCACTGAGTTTTTGTAAACAGTTGCTCTGTAGCCTTCTTATAGGCCTGTTTCAGGTACTGGCTGGCTGCTGTTAGGTCTCCCTGGAGCTTTCTCTTCTCCAGGCTGAATCACTCCAGCTCCCTCAGCCTGTTTTTGTAGCAGAGGTGCTACAGCCCCCTGACCATCTTCATGGCCTTCCTCTGGACCTGCTCTACCAGGTCCATGTCTTTCCTGTGCTGAGAGCTCCATAGCTGTACATAGTATTCTAGGTAAGGTCTCACCAGAGCAGATTGAAGAGGCTCTGCTTGCCATGTGCCTTTTGATGCAACCCAGGGTGCAATTGGCCTTTTGGGTGACAAGTGAACAGTGCTTACTCATGTTCAGCTTGTTATCCAACAGAACTCCCATGTCCTTTTTCCATAGGGCTGCTTTCTGCCACCTCATACCCCAGCCTGTGTTGATAATGAGGATTGTTCCAATACAATCAGCTGTTGGGGCTTTTTTTGGTTGATAGACAAAACCCAACCTCTGCCTTCTTATTGGTATTACTCTAAAAATAGAGGCATAATAAATGATGAAATAGACCTAGGTAGAAAATAATTGCACTGCAGGTAATACTTCTTTGTTTGCTTGCAGTAAGCAAAAAAAGTAGGTTTGCTTTCACTGAGCACAGGCTGAAATGTAAGAACTTGAGAAACTTACTCTGTCATGGTCAAGTGATGGCAGTTGTGTACAAGCTGCAAACACCCCTCACACACACACTCTTTTTCATTCCATCTCTATATAAAGCCTTTGCCTTGATCTAGGCAGTTTGAAGACTTTGGTGGACAGGCCAGTTGAAAACTTTCATTTTCCTTCAGTACTTGAAAGTGGATTATCTGTGTTCAGAGAGTCTGAAGGAACAAAGAGAAAACCAAATGTGAGCTAGGATTTGGTTGTGTTACAGCCAGATGTAGTTAAGCAACACCATAACTGAATTTCTGGTTGCTGTTTGGTACAGCTTGAAGACAGTATAGAAAATTGTGGTAGTTCTGGGTGTTTGAGAAGGCTTTAAGTACTTCAGAGACATTCAGGATGTTACTCTTGGATGGATGCACTATTTAGAGCAGCTCCCCAAACTTTAATTGCACAGCGGTAAAAAATTGCACATCCAATATGCGAGTTTGCATTTATAAATGATATGTAGGTACTGCTGGGCCAATATACTGTGGATATTATAAAACATACACCCAAAAAAACCCACAGATTTTTTTAAAAGAATGATATAAAGATGAAATAAATCTTATTTTTAAAAAAATGCTTAATTAAGAGTTCAGAAATGCTTTTTTCCTGCACTCCAGTCCCTGTGCACTCCCTTTGCACCCCTCTTTGGAGAACATCAACTTAGGGCATCTTTGTAGCTGACCAAATAAATCAACTTTCTGTGTCATAGAAGTAAGCTCTTTTATGACTGTAGAGTTCATTGTCCTCTTTCTAACAACCTCTTTTCCTTCCCCTCTTTCTCTGTATTCAAATTCTTTACTAGGTTATCAACTTCATGAGGTCAAATGTCCTAATTCAAATTCACTGGCAGTGAGAGCTGAATTTGGCTCAGCTGTGGAAATACTTAATGAACTTAGTTAGACCCTTTGCTGATACTCTCTGCTGTGATCATTATCTTGCAACTGATTCCAGAGTTCAAGTTTTGTGAAGGCAAGGGAAGTTTTAATGAAGTACTTAGGCTGCAGCAACAGCTGAAAACTTGGTTATTTAAGTTTTTGGTTTTTTTTTTTTTTGGTTTGTTTGTTTGTTTTTTGTTTTTTTTTTTTTTGAGGGATCTTGAGATCAAGACCTATTAATTTCTGGGAAACCGGACATGAGTTTCTGTACTGAAGTTCAGGCATGTGTTCTGCTTTCATTTTTATGTGCTAGTTCTTTATCCACTGAAAGCTGTTCTTTTGCAATGAAAAATGTGACAAGAACACGAGTATGAACAATAAATTTTCTCCTCTGTAACCAACAAATTTCTGGCAGTGGGAAGCGAGAGGGAACTTATTGAGAGGTATGGTTTATTAGGTGAGATCTCATGTCTTAGAATTATTTGGTGTAAGAGTTTATCTTCTGCTTTTAGTGAAGGAAATTATTTTAAAATGCTGCCCTTGGTAAACCACTTTAGAGAACTGTGTAAAGAACCTCTTGGAAATGAGAAAGCAGTGGGACATACATTTTCGTTCTGAAAGGGAATCTTTGCACCCAACAGGTGTGTAGGAGCTTCACTCACCCTATCAAATGAAAGATGACAGATTTATAAGTGTTTCTTAGGAATAGTAACTAAGGTTGATAGTTTCTTGGTAGAGGGGTGTGTTGAGTAGCTCACTGGTCCTGTTAGCTCACAGGGAACTGATCGGTGTTCAGTGTGTATTTTAAAGGGCTAAAGTCAAACCAGCAGATACCCTGTTGTCTATCCTTCAGTGCAGTACAATGCAGAGATCCTTGAGGTAGCTCAGGTGTCTCCAGGATGTAATCCTGCCCTGAATAAGGAATTTACTCCCACTTAATATAGATTCAGTCCTGTGCTGTACCTACTATTTCACTTCTGTGACCTGAACTGGAGTCTTTGCAGGGCATCACACTGAGTTGTTGGGTTTTTTAACACCTATTTGCTGAGATCACCAAACAGATATGTACAAACTGGTGTCTACACACGGTATGGCTTCTAATAGTTTCTGCTTAGTTGAATAATCATTGCAGAATCTTTATATAGTGTATAGAATGGAACAGACATTAAAAACTGGGTTTGGAGAAATAAGTGGACTGAATGCAGGACATCTCCAGTTAATTGTCAGTGAATACTGACTGAAAGCAGGATCACAGAATCACAGAACCATAGAGGTTGGAGGAGACCTCCAGAGATCATTAAGTCTAAGCCTCCTGCCAAGGCAGGATCACCCAGGGTAGTTCACAGAGGAATGCATACAGGAGAGTTTTGAAAGTCTCCAGAGAAGGAGACTCCACAACCTCTCTGGGCAGCCTGCTCCAGTGCTCTGCCACCCTCGCTATAAAGAATTTTCTCCTCATGGTGAGGTGAAACCTCCTGTGTTCCAGTTTGTAGCTGTTGCTCCTCGTCTTATTGCTGCTGACCACTGAAAAAAGCTTGGTCCCAACCACTTGACACCCACCCCTCAGCTATTTGTACACATTGATCAGATCTCCTCTCAGTCTTCTCATCCCCAGGGCTCTCAGTCTGTCTTTGTAGGGGAGATGCTCAAGTCCCCTGATCATCCTCATGGCTGTCAGTGTCTATGCGAATCTTACTGTTGTGCTCATGTTTTAACTTCTGTTTATTCATTACATAGGAAATCTGGAAAGCAAGGCTCTGATTAGGCAGCCTGAGTGCTCAAACTGAGTGCTCAAACACTCAAAGTACGTCTGCTGAACACAGAATGTGTGACAAATGTGTTGCAGATCAGGCAAGCTAATGTTAAGCTGTTGCTGGGAAGAGAAACTGTATATGATGACCTGGCTGCTGCTATTTTACCTTGACTGGAAAAAAAAAAAAAGCAACAAATGACTCCTTTTCTCCTCAGTGCATCAGACTAGGGAAGACTTTGGTGAGCAGTGAGGTGACCAGCTGGTAAGATGGGCAGCAAGAGGAGATTCTGCTTTCAGCAGGGAGCTGCTGCCCAAGCCAGCTTGAAGAGTGATGACAGAATTTCTGGAGATCTAAGAGAGAGTTGTCTGCTTAGCTTGAGAAAGGAATGAAAGCTGTTGTGTTAGGAATCAG
The DNA here is from genome assembly GCA_013396675.1 of Eubucco bourcierii. NCBI lineage: Eukaryota > Metazoa > Chordata > Aves > Piciformes > Ramphastidae > Eubucco > Eubucco bourcierii. The sequence continues at coordinate 11,448 of VWZE01000241.1, forward strand.
GTTTGGGAGGGAGCCCTCCACTTGTTTCAGAGATCCAAGTTATTCCCCCTACCTCAGCAGTTTCTTTAATCTGATCACTCCTTGGATTTAATAATTTTTTTTTCCCCCCCTACTTCTATGCTGTCTTGCAAAATGATGGCTTGGTGTGTTCTGATAAAACACTGTTCGAGTCAGTAAGCCTACTCTTTGAAGAAGGGACATAAAAGGATTAGGCAGCCACCCCTCTAGGTCCTGTTGAGCTGAAGATTCTGGATTTTGTTTCCAACATGGACTCTTTCCTTTAACACAGAGAATAAATTTGAATGGTGAAGAGGGATGGGAGAAAATTTCTTCGAATGACAAAGATGCAAACTTTGAAATTTAAGTTACAGGTCCTTGGCCATTTGTTTCTTGATGTATGGGGGTGTGTTTTGTCTTCTGGTGCATTAAAAACTGTTTTTTCCTTTGGCTCATAAAAGGCTACTTTGGAAAAGAGAAATCTGTAGGCAATTTAATTCATGGAGGGTAAGGTTTCTGAACTTGCCTGACCAAAATAACCTCACTTAAGTTGAAAGAAATTGCTTTTTGAACTGCTCTTTTTAAAGTACCTGGCTATTGTTGTTGCATACCATAAAACTGCTGCTTAAAAATGCTTAAAAGCTTTTCTTTTTTTTTTTTTTTTTTTTTTTTTTTTTTTTTTTTTTTTTGTGAAAGCCCCTTTAACTACGCTGAAGGCAAAGTAATCTTCCCTAGTGTTCTCTTCTTGCTTAGTACATATCTGCCTTCCCCACTATCTTTGTGAGCTCAGATGTATGTAAACAAACATGTCACTGGATGGTTCAAGAAGGGATTTAATGATTACAACCCTCATCCTAATAAATTAGGAGACACCCTGAGATTTGTACAGCCCTCAGAACAGAGATCTGGGTGCTGTTAGGGCCACTCCTTATCACACTGAACCTTGATTCTCTTGGGAATAATAAAGCCATTCAGGAAAAATGGACTTACACAAGACTGTTTTGTGAGTCTCCAAGGAAAGCAGCCCTGTCTGCTACTCTGTGATTGCTGGGGATGAGATCACTCCCTGCCCTTTTCTTGAGTCTCCTGCATGCCTGTCTGTGGTGGCATTACCTTCAAGAGATGTCATTCCTTTGAAAGCCTGTCTTCTCTCAGCATTTCAAACTAGTGCATGGTTGCATGATGATTGCTATTTGGCTCTTCCTAGGAAGAGCTAGGACTGAATTGATGACCAAATTGACTTTTCATGTGCAAATTTGGGCATGACAGTGAAGAATTACTTCTGAGCTTTGCAATAAATATGATAATTATAACAACAATTATCATACAGATAGGAGAAAACTGAAAGAGATTTTTTTAGTGTAGATGGAGAAGTACTCTTCATTTACTTCTGTATTGCTATAGATGAAGCATCTCCCTCTCTATCACTTACATTCTTTAGTTTGATACCAGGGGAAAGGAGGACTGGAGAAGCCCACCCAGCACCAGCATGTTTCTTGAGTGATCTGTATGTAACTTCTGTTCAGGTTCATGGTCCAAGATTCTTATAAATCTTATGAGGAGTGACTGAGGGAGCTGGGGATGGCTAGTTTAAAACACAGGAGGCTGAGGGGAGATCTCATTGCTGTCTAAAATTATCTGAAGGGACATTGTGGGGAAGCTGGAGCTGGTCTCTTCTCACAGGTAGTTGGAGACAGAACAAGGTGGGAATGGCCTCAAGCTGAGGATGAGGAGGTTTAGATTGCGCATTAGGAAAAAGTTTTTCCTGTAGAGAGTGGTCAAGGACTAGAATGAGCTGCCCAAGGAGATGGTGGAGTCACCCAGCCTGGATGTATTTAAGGGTGGTTTGGATGTGGTGCTTGGGGCTATGGTTGAATGTGAATCTTGTAGTAGTTTCTAGGTTGGAGTTGGTGATCCTGAGGGGCTTTGCCAACCTGGATGTGTCTGTGACTCTGTGATTCCATGTAGTTTGAAGAATTGGCTTGGTTTTCAAATAAGTTTCTTTACCCTGCCAGATAATCTTTCAAAACTCTCCATTTTCAAAGATAAAAATTATAAAAGAACTTGAAAAGTGAAGTTCTTTACAGTGAATATTCCAGCCTGATTTTAAGGGACATCTGCAGAAAATGTGAAAGGGAACTGGCTGCATCCTTTCATGGAATTTGTTACATACCTAATGGAAAATGAGAAAATAACCTTTGTCTATTTGAGGAGACCTGACAGTAGCCTTCCAGTATCTGAAGGGGGCCTGCAGGAAGGCTGGGGAGGGACCATTGACAAGGACTTGCAATGCCAGGACAAGGGGCAATGGGTTTGAACTGGCAGAGGGGAGACTGAAACTGGATGTTAGGAGGAAGTTGTTTGCAGTGAGGGTGGTGAGACACTGGCACAGGTTGCCCAGGGAGATTGTGGCTGCTCCCTCCCTGGAGGTGTTCAAGGCCAGGTTGGAGGAGGCCTTGAGTGCCCTGTACTAGTGGGAGGTGTCCCTGCCTATGGCAGGGGTTTGGAACTAGATGATCCTTTAGGTCCCTTCCAACCTTCCCATTCTATGATTCTATGATTCTATTCTATTTGATCAGCTGAATTTTGATTAATGAAGAGTTCAAGATACTGTTGTCCTTGAAAGGAGGAGAGATGTGATAAACTTCATTCCCTGCAATGTTGAACCTAAACTGTAACTGGCAGTGCTTGCAAAATAGCAAAGAGGAAAGAGAGATGAGAATAACCTGTATAATTCAATAAGATGGTGTGAACTCTCAGAATCTATTTGCACACAGCAATGCTTTTTTTTTTCCCTTTGTCTTTAAAGAAGGAAGCAATCCTGATGTCTTGTATTCATTCACAGTCCTTTTTTAACTCTCTAGACATCTGAAGAACCTGATCCTGCATAATATTACTTTGTATATTAAATTTAGAGTTCAGAATTCATTATTATATACATTATAATCCAACTTTGGATTATGTAATTATTTTGAAGTAAGTTATAGCTGAATATGATTTGAGCTTCTGAGGAGTGAAAGATATGATTACTGTGTCTTGATAGTGTGAAAGCCTATACTGGGGGAAATAAAGCATTGTGTTCAAAATCAGTATGTATGACATAGAACTGTTTGAGCCAGTCCAGAGGAGGCCATGAAGATACTCAGAGGGCTGCAGCAGCTCTGCTATGAGGACAGGCTGAGGGAGTTGGGGCTCTGCAACCTGGAGAAGAGAAGGCTTCCAGGAGACCTTGTCCAGATCCAAATCCAGGAGCCTTCGAGGATCTGAAGTGTGCTCCAGGGGGGCTGGGGAGGGACTATTGACTAGGTCCTGCAATGACAGGATGAAGAGTAATGGGTTTAAATTGGCAGAGAGGAGATTTAGACTGGATGTTAGGAGGAAGTTGTTTGCAGTGAGGGTGTTGAGACACTGGCACAGGTTGTCCAGGGAGATTGTGGCTGCTCCCTCCCTCGAGGTGTTCAAGGGAGGTGTCTCTGCCTATGATGAAGGGCTGGAACTAGATGATCTTTGAGGTTCCCTCCAACTTAAACCATTTTACAATTTTATGATTCCATGTTTACATACCTGACATTGCAGAAGTGTTAGAGAAGGACATTCAAGAATTTATTTACATAACTCCAAGCCACTTTTGGATTGAAAGAAGTTGCAAGTTATTTAATGTGATGGAATAAAAACCTAGCTGCTGCTGCTGCTGCTAGCAGAAGGTGAAAATACCGAATGGACAGGTGATATTTAATGAACAGTAGCTGTGTATTATTGAACATCAGAAAAGGATCTATAGAGCCAGATTAAAGACAGATGACCTTTTTAGAGTTTAGTTAACCTTTTGGTCACTTTTGAAAGTTATCACTTATGAAGATAAAGGTCAAGCTGGAGCTTGGTCTTCATATATTATATTTTTTTTTTTCTGCAGTGAAAGGTATTGCCTCTCTCAGTTCTGCTTTCTTAAGGAGTTATATAGGGTTGTTTGGTTTAACAAGAGTAGTGTGTGTGGAATGCTTTTGTGTTTTTCTAATCCTTGTCAAAATGATTTTGAAGTGGGAGTCCTTTGATACAAAACGGATGGTCCTTGATCTTTAATCTTTTCAGTATCTTCCTGTTAGGGTGTAACAACCACCATCAACAGAAAAATTGGAGAAGTGGTTAATGCTTCATATAAATTGATGCATTATTTCTGAAATCAATTACACAGATGTAGTGTTTGGTGGAGGGAAGAAAGAAGTTTTTGCACCAGAGAAGTCCATAATAAAAAAGCCTCTCCAGCAATTGCTAATATTCTGACAAGTCATTACATTTTTAATTTTTTTTTTTTGGGGGTGGTGGTGGGAGGGTGGGTTTGAGGTTTTGTTCTTTTGTCTGCTTGCATATTTCATTTGTTTGTTTTGTTTGTCTTTGTCTTGTAACTATTTTTTGTTAATTGCATTGTTTTGTTCAGCATTTAGGTAAAACTGGAAACCTACTTCAGACACATTTGATTAGTTTCAGCACTTAGGTTACTGCTACAAATGGGCATAATTCTTTCTAAATTTCATATGGCTTCTATCTTTCTTTAGAAAGATGTAGTCATGGTCAAAATGAAATTTTGCATGACACAGGAACCCCTTGCATACATGATTAGGTATCCAAGTGTTTGTCTTGATGGTTTCAGTGAAAATTAATAGCTCTCTGCCAAAGTGAATTTCATACCCAGGAGAGAGGGACTGCAGGTGAGAGATACAAAAGCTGCCATTTATGCTTTCCCTTCTAATCCTTATGAGAGCAGCAGGTGGGGAAATTGGACTAGTTCTTAGAGGACTCAATGGTTTTGAGCATATAGACTTAATAGGAATAAATGACTATTCTCTAAGTACAAATAATGAGATGTTTGCCAATGACCAGTTGTTTTTTGCTTTTTTTTTTTTTTTTTTTAAGTTTAACATTTGCAGTGATCAAACAAGTCTTATGCTAAGATTAATTTTAGTGGATGCTTTAAGAAAGATTTGAGTTGAGTAGGAAAATAATTCCTTCACCATCTCCCTTGGAATATTATGCAGACTGGTGTTTTCTGTGTTATGCAAGAACTGGTCAAGTGAAAGTGTTTCTGTGTCAGCTTGGAATCTTACAAACATACAAGCAAAATGAAAAAATCCCAAACCCAGTAACGAACCAGATCAGGAAAACACCAAACCACACAGAACATAGGCAACAATTATAAAAGAAAGATAGATTAAGAGGCTCTGTGCATGTTGACTCCTTATAGAATTAGAGAGACAGTGCATATTGCACAGATACTGAATTGTAGATGAGGAGTGCTGCAAGGGCTAAGGGATGCTTACTCATTCCTTCAGTCATTCATTAACAAGGTTAAGGTCTGATTGTCTTTCCATTGCATCTAAGCAGTTGCTATACCAGGTCTAACCAAGGGTCTTTACACTGCTACCTCAGCAGGTGAGGAGGTGCAGAGTGTGTATTACATGGGCTTTAGACTGCTATACTTGACTGGCTTCTAAGTGGTCAGTAGGTATATCTGGACAGCCATGTTGTAATGGTCAAACAGACTCTCAGCAAACTGGCAAGGTGTCAGATTTGCTTTTCTTTGGCAATGACTTCCACATCATGATGTAAATTTTCATGAAAAGCAGAGTTACTTTTAAAATTCACTTTAAACCTCCTCTATGATGACTCTACTGGGATCCACCTATTTCTTTCCCCCTACCCTGCTGTAGAAAAGAGTAATCTCCTCTTCAGCTTCTTTATACAATGCATAATTTTGTAGACTACTGCCCTATCTCTCTCCTAGTTTTCTCCTCAGATGGCAAACTAATCTACTTAATCCCTTTCTGAAGGAGATTTTCCCATACCTTTGATTATCCTTGCAACATTCTGCATCTTTTCTACTTCTTCGATCTCTCTCTTTTTTTTTTTTTTCTTTTTTGAAATGGGATTAATAAAACTCCATGCAGTATGAATTCATAAATAGTCTTTGGAAGAATATAACAATGCTTTCTGGTCTACTGTTCCTTTCATAATAATTTCTAACCCTCTAAATGTCTGCTTCTGAATAGTTAGTTAATTCTGGTGTCTTTCCTGAGTGGTAACTCTCTCTCCTTGAGTGGCTGTGTGACACAGAGAATTTCTTTTTTTTTTTTTGTCCATGTACATTTTTGCATTCATCTGCTTAAAGTATTCTCCAACCTGTCACAGTAATTCTCTGGTCTTAAATTGTAAACTCCGTGCCCATGTGTCATCTTCCTCTGGCCCATCCTGTTCACTTGAGTGAACCATATATATGTTTCATGAACTGCTTTGGCAGCTTCTTTGAAAGGACACTTTTTTTTCCCCCCCACTAATTAATAGGTGATCAAAGGATGGGAAACCAAGGGTAGGATCTTCTTTCAGCTAATTACAATTCAGTTTCATTAGGAGCCTTTCTTGAGGATTTGTGACGAAAGCTTCTAGGATTCCCAACTATACTTTATTGGCAAGCTTATCCATTTTTCCCTGACACCTTTGAAGGGCTTGAGCTCAAACAGAGAAGTGATTTCTTATGCTAAATAAATATTTTTTCTTTCCCTGGTTTGCATCTGTGTCTGCTAATTTTCCTTTTTTTTTTCTTCTTTTTCTTTTTTTTTTTTTTTCCAGTGGGTTTTACTTTTCTGCTTTGCACATAAATAATGGATTAAAATTTACTGTTCTTTTGGAACCCTTTTAAAGTGTTATTACGTTACAAACAGACACAGCTCACCTTCTATGCCTGTTCATGCAGGTGACAACTTACAGGATGCAGTTATTCCATGTCATTGTATTCTGATTCCCTTAGGACTGTTTGGAGGAACAGCTGAATGAGTGTCCCAGTCAGTTGTGGTTTATGTCCATTTCAGAGATTTGTTTAAGATGTTTTGCTTTGTTAAGCTTGGTGAGATATTCAGATTCAGCCCTTAACAGCAGTGACAATGTGGTCAGTATGTGAGTGAACGGCCCTGAGGACTGCTTGTTGTGGGTTAATGTAATCCCTTCCTCTGTGCATCTTATAATACAGAGCAATTTAGTAAAGCTCTGGCTACATTTAAATGAGGACAGGCACTTCCAGCAAATGAATGAGGTCTCTTACACAAGGCCTTCTCCTTCTGGCTGCAGTATTTTGTTTGGCTGGACTGTGTCTGCCTGCATTGACCTTGTGAAGTGGTGTCAGCTAAGAGGGGTGGATGTGTAGTGTGAGCTGGGAAAAGCTGAGGGCTTCAGATGCATGCTTGAAGCATAGCAATGCACTCTTTCATCTTTTATTTTATTTGGGATTAATTTTAATGTGATTCCATGGGCTGAGTATCTAGTCGACTGGAGTACAGAGTACTATGATTTGATTTCATTAAAAGGAACCCAGTGTCCACCTCAGGGTGCAAAGTGAAGCATGGTAAATGTGTAGTGTTTGAAAGCTTCTGGAAGTGCACTTTTAATTTGCTAATCCCTAAATGTTGAAGTACTTGGTGTTCTCAAGAATACTGTTGTGAAATCCACTTCAGTTGTTGGCATGGCAGGATAGACTGTGAAGGAGCTTCAAGGAAGAGTTCAATGACTGTATTTGCTCTTGAATCTCTTCTTCTGGTGGGTGAAAGTACAACCCCAGACTCTGCTTTCCCATGTCAGGGCAACTTTCTTGTGTACAGTCACTTGTGCATCCAAGTGGGGTGAGGAGTACTCTCAAAGTTGCAGCTCAAGTGTTACTCTCTAAAGACTATTAAACTGTGGCTCATTTGCCCATTACAAGGCTGCTAGTAACATGGGGTGATTGTAGACTTAATTTTGAGGCTGAAATCAAAGGTAGTTTTGCCCCAGTAAGAAGTGCCATGGTAGATATTTGTATGCTTTTATTTAGGAATTGTGTTGAAGGGTATGTGTGCAGTTCTGGACCCCCAGCACAGGAAGGACATGGAAGTGTTGGAGCAGGTCCAGAGGAGGCCACAAGGATGATCAGAGAGCTGCAGCAGCTCTGCTGTTAGGACAGGCTGAGAGAGTTGGGGCTCTGCAGCCTGGAGAAGAGAAGGTTTCCATGAGACCTGATAGTAGCCTTCTAGGATCTGAAGGGGGCCTAAAGGAAGGTTGGGGAGGGACTATTGACAAGGTCTTGCAATGCCAGGACAAGGCTCAATGGGTTTGAAGTGGCAAAGGGGAGATTTAGACTGGATGTTAGGAGGAAGTTGTTTGCAGTGAGGGTGGTGAGACACTGGCACAGGTTGCGCAGGGAAGTTGTGGCTACTCCCTCCCTGGAGGTGTTCAAGGTCAGCTTGGAGGAGGCCTTGAGTGATCTGTACTAGTGGGAGGGGTCTGCCTATGGCAGGATCCTTGAGGCCCCTTCCATTCCATTGCCATTCTATGATTCTACATATCCCTTTGGTTCTGCATACTCAGGGCTATTATTTTGAAATACAGTTTCTGAGGTCTTTTAAGAAGCTTTGGATATGGAGATCCTGGAGACTCCTTTTACTCTTAGATATTAAATAAGTAATGAAATAATTCAACATTATTTATATCAGTTCTTTGTTATTAGCCTTTTTTTTTTTTTTCCTTGGTTAGAAAAGCAATAAAGTTTTGAGCTTCTCATCTAATAATGAAAAGGTCTGGAATGATTTACATCAATTGTTCTTCAAAATTAGGGAAGGGGAAATGCATCTAAATTGAGAACTGTAATGCCAGGCTTCACATTGATGGAAATCAACTTTGATAAGTCTTTAATTGCTACAAATCAGGATTTATAATGGAAACATGAATAGACATTTGAATATGTAGCATGTTTTTGAGGTGCCACTCACACTTGTACTTAAACAAGTGACACTTGAAGATGACTTCTCTTATAGTTCCTAGCCTAATTCTTGCATTTACTAATCTTTATGCTTTCTTAATTCTCTGTTCTGTATTTATTTGATGACATATTGTGAATTATTGCAGTCTACAACTACCTGAAGGGTGGTTGTAGCCAGGGGGAGGTTACCTTCTTCTCTCAGGCAAGCAGCACCAGAACAAGAGGACACAGTCTCAAGCTGTACCAGGGGAAGTTTAGGCTGGAGGTGAGGAGAAAGTTGTTGCCTGAGAGAGTCATTGACTGCTGGAATGGGCTGCCCAGGGAGGTGGTGGAGTCAGCATCCCTGGAGGTGTTCAAGGCAGGTTTGGAAGTGGCACTTGGTGCCGTGGTCTGGTCTTGAGGGCTGTGGTGACAGTTTGGACTTGATGATCTTTGAGGTCTCTTCCAACCTTGGTGATACTGTAATAAACCATTGCTAACAGCTGTGTTTAGGCTATAAAATTGGCTTGGCCTCTTCATAACTCTCAAGTCTAGCACAAAAAGGTATTTGGTGGGTTTTTTTTTTCTGGAATGGCAAGCAAAATGAATGGGGTGCATTCTGAAATGTTGACTATTACATGAAACAAAAGGAAAAGTAACAACAAAGGAATCCATCCTGATCTTTGCATGTTAAAACCCTGCATGAGTCAAGAGGTGAAAAGATTTATTCTCTATTTCATAGCTCTGTGCAGCATTTGAAGTAGCAGAACTGAAACCATGGAAAGCTTTTCAAGATTAAAAAAAACTTTCTAGTATATGATGATCAAGAAGTCTTTTATAACCACTATAACCAGGACACTGCTGAAAAGTGGTTGAGTTAGTTGTGTTAGTGTTCTGAAAGCGCTTTAGAACAGGACATGCCCTTGCTTACCCAGGTGCAATGTACTCACAGACCCTTCACTGGCTGTGCAGAAGTGAACACTTGCTAATTAGCTGGTATCTCATGTCAGGTAAGGAAGTTATTTTGGAAACTAACAATTCTGACTGTAAAGGATTGCTGTGGTACTTTTTAATAGTATGCAAAAATTTCCACCCCTCTACCACCTCACCCAAAAGGAGCTTTCTCCAATTACATTTTTGTGACATGAGGTGAGGAGAAAGTTGTTGCCCGAGAGAGTCATTGACTGCTGGAATGGGCTGCCCAGGGAGGTGGTGGAGTCAGCGTCCCTGGAGGTGTTCAAGGCGGGTTGGCACTTGGTGCCATGGTCTAGTCTTGAGGGTTGTGGTAATGGGTTGGAGTTGGTGATCTTTGAGGTCTCTTCCAACCTTGGCGATACTGTGTGTGTGATACTAGCTTCAGTCTATGCAAAGATTCTAGAGGAGCTTACTTTAGCAGAAATCTGACAGTGCTGTTCTTACAGACTTTTTCTTTCCCCTCTTCTATTAACATTGTTCTGAATTAGGAGTGCCTTTAAATAAAACATCTGCATCTTAATGAGCCTTGAGCAGATTTATGTCCTTTATCTACCCTTTGACCTTAATCCTTATAACTCATCTGTGTGTCCAATTCAGCTATTCACATTAAGTCACTTATTCTGTCTTTCCCTTTTCTTTAGAGCTTGAGCAAGATAGGGTAAATAATATATGATACAATTTTCCCCGTGTAGACAGTTCCTCCCTTCTTCCCCTAACTTCCCCAATCATCATTATCAGTTTAACACTTTTAATAAAAGACACTCCAGTCTTTTAAAAAGAAAAGATATTATGGAGAGTAATTGAAAAGTAGGGTAATTGAAACCGTTCCTATTACATCTGGCGGAAATTACATTAATTATGTTGGACTCTGCAGGAGCAAGTAATAATTGTTTTCATGAAACTTAGTCTGAGTGAAATCATTTTGAATAAAGACCATCAAATCTATTACTTATTTTAACTCTTGAATTGTCACTGTTTGTAAAGTAGCAGGTGGAATTTACATTAAAGTAGCTTCTAAGGAAAAGCATCACTCTTTTATTAAACTGCTTGAAAGAATATGGTTCCCTAAATGTTTTAACTGATAGCTGCAAGGATGAGCTTGACTCAAACATTTTTATGCACACTGAGAGACACATGAAATACTATGGAAAAGATCATCAGCTGCCTTGTGACAGCAGTTGCTTCATTAAGGTGTTATCTGGCTCCTGAATCAATTCCCCCCACGAAGGGAAGTACTTCACTCAATGCTGTTGTACCTCACAGTGTTTCCTCATTGTCAGATTCTATTTATGAGAGATGTAAGCAATTTGCATAAGCAAAACTTAATTTAAAATCCTCCCTTGCATAGGGGCTCAGTAAGACAGACTTCACGTTTCAGATTCTGACTGCTGTTCCTACCTGAAGATACAGTGGGCCTAAAACCTGCCAAGTCCTGATGTGCACAGCTGTGATGACTAGAAAAAGCTCCATAGAAGAGCAAGTGCATAAATAACTTTGTCAGCTTTCATTGCTGGATCTGTATGTCTGCGAGGATCTCTCTGCAGGAATCTGATTCTGACACTTGAAGCTTGCTTTGCACTTCAAGTGGGGGTGTCAGATGGAAAAGGCAGCCAACGTATTTAACAGTATGATACTACATCTCAGCTGGTGGGCACCTCTTCTGCAGCAAGCAGAAGGGATTTAGAAATTATAAGTGTGATGTGCTGGTTAATTACAAAAACATTAATCAAGAACAGTTTAAAGTTCTGAAGTTGAAGTCAGCCATTCAGACTCTTCAAAGCTTTTAAAATTTCACCAGAGAAAGACCAAGCCCAGCCACAGACTGAAGGGACAGAGATGACTGCAATTCTTGTGTCTTCAGTTTTTTGATGGTTCCATAATTTTTATCCTTGAACAAGAGCAATTAGCAGTAGCTTACTATCACACTTCTCATGCCCTCAAATACTCTTGTAGTTAATAGAAAGAAGGGATGCAGATGCAGTAATCTGAACAAGGCAGACATGTAGTATACTTTTGCAGAAACTAGATAAAATTTTGAGTCATAGAGTCACAGAATCAGTCACTGTTGGAAGGGACCACAAGGATTGTCTGGTTCCAACTCCCCTGCCAAGGGCAGAGACACCCTACCCTAGATCAGGCTGGACAGAGTCTCATCCAGCCTGGCCTCAAACACCTCCCTGGGCAACCCACTCCAGGCTCTCACTACTTTCATGGTGCAGAACTTCCTCCTCACATCCAATCTGAATTTCCCCACCTCCAGCTTTGCTTCATTCCCCCTAGTCATGTGTACCTGATATCCAAAAATGTCCCTCCCCAGCTTTTTTGTAGGCCCTCCTCAGATACTGAAAGGCACTATAAGGTCACTTGGGAGCCTCCTCTTCTGCAGACTGAACAGCTCCGACTCTTTCAGTCTGTCCTCATAGGAGTCACACCAGTATGGCCAAGGTCAGATACATTCTCTCATAAATTCTAGTTTACATATGGCATATGCATAACTGGTGTCAACATTCCTGAAAGGGTAACTCTTTGGGTTTGGAAACTGCACATGGGCAGTCTGTGAAAAAGCTGGAAAAAATCTTTTCCTAAGCATTTGTTAGCTCTTCCCGCATCTCTAAGATCATCTTAAGAAAATAGGACCAGCCCATAGGGCATTTCTCTATCTGACATAGCTGGTTTTCCCTATGATTTCAGAAGCAGGCAAAAATAATGGTAAGTTGGTGGCAGGGTGGTCAGAGTTTCTCAAAAGAATTTGAATTGAGAGTTTTAGAGGTTTTTTACTTATTACTGTCCCCCTTGCTGATCTTACCTGTCATCTTTAGAAGCTATTTCCAGGTCAGTGGAGCGGCACTAGTAAATTCTTTTATTTTTCCAAATCTAATTCTTCCTCTGCTCAGCTGAGTGAAAAGCCTGAGGAGGCTCAAGCCATTTAACCTCTACAGTAAAGCAAAATGCAACATGAAACATGATCAGAGACGATGCTATCACTATAGCACAATACTGCACCAGAATTCCTAGGGTCCATGGGACTAGGATGTGGTTACACCTGCTAGACTGCACATACTTAGCTCTGTTGTAGATAAAACCTAGAAGGGATGAATGCTGTTTCCTAGGCAGATTCCCCTGGGGCAAATGCCAGATCTAGGTATTTTGAATCCTTGGGGAATAGAAGCTGTGTGCAGGGGAATTGGAGTTTGACTGCATAAAATCCTTGTATCAAACAAAGGATATCCTCCAGGGGTGAGCAAGACAGCATTTTGGTAACAGAATTTTTTATGTGTTTTTTCAGTCACTCAAATGCTGGTTTGGTTTACTATAATCTGGGAAGGGCAGAGAAAATATCCCTTGCTTAAACTGAGAAGGGTCACAGGATGTCAGGGGTTGGAAGAGACCCAAGGAGATCGTTGAGTCCAACCTGTTGCCACAGCAGGACCAGACCAGCTCAGGTCACACAGGAACACATCCAGACAGACCTTTAAAGGCTCCAGAGAAGGAGACTCCACAACCTCTCTGGGCAGCCTGTGCCAGGGCTCTGGGACCCTTACAGTAAAGAATTCCCCCTTTGTGTTGAGCTGGAACCTCCTGTGCTGCAGAGTTTCCATCCATTGCTCCTTGTCCTGTACCAGGGAGCAAGTGAGCAGAGCCTGTCCCATTTCCTGCCCTCACCCCCACCCCCCCCAACTCCCAATCATCAGATATTTATAAGCATTGAGAAGGGAAATTATGTTACCAGGTTGTGTCCCCTTTATAGTTGGCTTTTGGAAGCCAGCTACCCTCTCCAGACACGTGGCTTGCTGGTTTTACCATGAGCAATCCTATTTCAAGGATCCTTACTTGTTTGGGGGTTTTTTTTTTTTTGTTTCTTTTTTTTTTTTTTCCTCTTGGTGTGGTTCGGTTGTTGTTGGTTTTTAATTTTAATTGGGAACAAAATAGAACTTGATTATTAAAATCCCCCATTAATCACAATAATCTTTCTCCTTTTGGCTACAGTATGTATTTCTGACTATGGCTGCTAACTGGTAAGCCCTGGAGAACCCTGCTAGAGTGGTTAGTGGTCGCCTTCCCACTTGATTCCTTTTGTCAGCCTACTCTCCAGGGCATAATGAAGAGGAGTAATGTATGTGCTTCATTGCAGAGTATGGAGTATTATCGTAAATTATCAATTAAGCTGGCTTCATGGGAGGAAGCTGGAGTCTGAAGTGAAGTGTTTCAGCTGTTCTCTGGTAGATGGGCAAGAGGGGAGTGTGTGGGAACTCAGGTTTGGCAGCTGGAGTAAGATTTACCAGAGCTTGTTGGTAAGCACCCTGTTATGGGATAGCTGCTGAGCACGCCAGCACACAGAGCCTTTATTGACTTGAATAAGCTACTTGGGTGGCAGTCAGCAACCTTGTAAGTGGCTGAACTTCTGCAAGGAAGAGTATTTGAATGAACACAGTTGGAAAGCAGACAAAGCACTTCTGCACTGCAAGAGCTCAAACCTGGGGGCTTGAAGTGATTATGCAATGTTGTTGCACATGAAAAATTGCATAGTTTGTGTCATGTTCATTTTTACACAGCAAGGTGGCTATAAGTGTCACTAAGCCATAGAATACTTCAGGTTGGAAAGAACCTTAGACATCATCTAAAGATGCATTTTAAAAGAGAAAGGCTGACTAGCAATGGATCAGCTTTCCGTAGGATCAGGAAAAGAAGAACAGTAAGGTTGGCAAAAGCCATGGAACATGGAGCAGAACCAAGAAAAACCATTTGAAGAAGCCTTGCTGCACCCAGCATTGCCTGTCCCACCTGACAGCCCTACCACCAGCAATAGTGCAGGAAAGCCCTTCCTTGGCTAGGTTCTAAGAGGTTACGCTTAGCCAGTAGAAGCCTGAACTTCAGCAGTTATTCTACAAAACAACAGAAAAAAGCCCATATCATTGGTCAAGGCAAAGCTATTCCTATCTAACCGGGGGGCCACCAGGCCCCCCGGCCTTTGTTCCAGTCCCATTCACCCAGTGCACACCATGAGAACTCACCAGTGATGACAGGATGAGGATCCTCTGCCCAGAAGCTCTCAGCTTGAGGTCACTGCCTTTCCTGGGGCCCATTATAAAGGGGAGTGCACAGGGAGGGCAAAGTGGTCACACCTGGGCTGGGAGGAGACTCCAACAGAACCCAGGTGCTGTGGGTTTGGGGACTAAAAAGCGGTGGGGGGAAAAAATATATGCTGTGTGGTGTGGGAAAGGGGGAGGTGGTGCTGGAACAAGGGAGATTGTGAGGCAAAGGTTGAAGACGAAAAGAGGAAGATAGGGGAAATTGTAGCATCAATAAGTTTGGAAGAGACCTCCAAGCTCATCCAGCCCTAACCAATCAACCAGACCATGGCACCAAGTGTCCCATCCAGGCTTTTCTTGAACACCCCCAGGGACGCTGACTCCACCACCTCCCTGGGCAGCCCATTCCAATACCAATCACTTTCTCTGGCAAGAACTTCCTCCTAACATCCAGTCTAGACCTCCCCTGGCACAACTTGAGACTGTGTCCCCTTGTTCTTTTGCTCATTGCCTGGGAGAAGAGTCTGACTTCACTTAGCTACAATCTCCTTTCAGGTGGTTGTAGACAGCAATGAGGTCTGCCCTGAGCCTCCTCTTCTGCAGGCTGCACACCCCCAGCTCCCTCAGCCTCTTCTCACAGGGCTGTGCTTCAAGCCCCCCACCAGGAAAAGGAAGGAGATGGAGAGGAAAGGAGGGAGATGGGAGATTTTAAAAAACAAAACAAAAACCTCATACAAAAAACCCCAAACCCTGCCTTGTAGTGTCTGCACTGAAAACAGCCTGTCCGTGGCCAGGTCTCAAATCAGACCTATCTAAAAGGGGAAAAAAAANTGATAGTTTGCTCCTAGGGAAAAAAAAAAAAAAAAGAAAAAAAAAGAAAAGAGGAAATAGAGAGAAAACTAATAAAGAAAAATGAAAAAGAAAAATATAAATTATAAATATAGATATAGATATAGAGCATGAGGTCTTTCAGCAAGGCCTCCATGGGATACGTTCCTGTGTGACGTGAGCTAGGTTTTATGGTCCTGCTCTGGCGGAGAGGTTGAACTCCATGATCTGTGGAGGTCCCTTCCAACCCCTAACATCCTATGATCCTGTGAACTAGCTGTTTAAAGGATCTCTTAGGATTTATTGACATTTTCTGAGTTACTTTTCCACATCAAATATCTTTTCAGAATCCCAGACAAAACTGATATTAAACAAGAGAAAAATACAATTAATATTTGGGGTTGTTTTAACACTCAGTGTAGCATGTTTAGAGATCTGACCACTGAATGCTTCTCATCACAACTGGCCAAGCCTCTGGGTATGAGTTTTTGACTCACCTGTCTTCTCAGTGTATCACCTATTCCCCTCTTCCACTTATGCAAAAAGAAAAAAGAGAAGACTGTAGTCAAGTTTTTTTGTCTACTAATAAACACAATTCTACATTTCTACCAAGATGTTGACTTCTATGGCAGGGGCTTGGAAGTAGATGATCCTTGAGGTCCCTTCCAACCTTACCATTCAATGATTCTATGGTTCTATGTCTGCAAAAAAATATTTAAACTGGGTGTTATCTATTTGCATAAATATAGACTTTTCACAGCTTCCCACTAAAAGCCACTTTAAATGGCTTCAATAGAAAGAGGAGACTAAAAAAGAAAAGTTTATATTGATTACAGAGAAAACAAACCTTACACTTTTAAATATTTGTGTGTATATATGGTGTTAGAGGACTTCTTTCCTGAGTAAAGTTCAGGGGAATTGCTCAGACAAGTGGTTGCATAAAAGATCTTGTCCTCCACATTCAGGAGTGTTAGTGCCTGGATATTGGAGCTGAGTCCAAAGCCAAACATGCATACAGAACCATCCACATAGAAGGTACAAAACATAGCCTTAAAAATAAGCTAACAATTACTAAATAGGAATAGATGGTAAAATACATTTTTGGGATAACTGATTTATTTTCTTCTTGTGTTTTTTTTTAAGTTACTCCTTTCAGTTATTCACACCACAGCAGCATAGCAGCTGTGGGTATTGCATCACAGAAAGGGATTTGAGAACAGAAGTAACAATTAATCCTTCTGTGCACTAAATTCTTTCACAAAGAAGCCAGGACTCAGTGTAAATGTCAGGAATCAGATCTAGAGAGGGGACATAAATGTTGTGACAAGGTATGTTGCAAAGCCTGTGTTTAAATAACTGAGATCTGATCAATGCCTCTGAGTGAGGCACCTGAGTATGTCTTACAGTGCTGAAGGAGCAGCCTGATGAAAGGTTTTTAACCCAGCCAAAGGGTTGCAGTGCACCTTGGTCTTCTAGATTGCAAGGCAGTAAGTTAAGCTATAGGGGAATACTTCTTCCATGTAACTTTTAAGAGGAAGAACTGAAATTTTTAACATCTCTGTGTATATTGTAAGCTGTAGCTGTAGCAGCCTTTAGTTACAGCTGCAGCTATTGCTTCCTTGCTGCAATTTGTTAAAGCATATAGCAGAGCTGTGGGGGAAATTGGGCTCAACTCTCTTCACCTGAGGCTGGTTAAACCACCGCCCCAAGAGAATTTTTGCCTGTGACTACATCAAGGCTTGTGCTCAGAAGTCGTTGTGCTCCAAATGATATCTGGATTCATCTGGGACAGAGGAGGTGAGAATGGTTTAGGGGTTCTCTTGGGCTGTTACTGGCACTTCTCAGTGTGAGACTTCCATTTGTAGATTGGGGATTTGACTGTTAAATTAGAAACTCTTGCTTTATTTCACAGAACAATATTTAGAAAGGGAGGAAGATTCAAGAGGGGAATTTGAGACTTACATTTGGTATTTTCTCCTTTGTCTATGGCTTGGCTCATAGCTAGGTGTGCGTGCATGTAGCAGTCTTTTGCTGTCAATAACAATTACTGTTCAATTTAATGCTCCTGTAATTAATTACAGTTTTAACAAATCTTTATAATTAAAACTGTTTTCCACTTGTAACAAAACAAAGACTTCTTACTATGTTGGAGGCTTTCTGACTTGTTTGTGTGACAGATCACAGGCTGCACACAAAATATCACTGGAAAGACATGATCTTCATCAAATGTGCAGTTAATGCAATTCCCTCGAGAGGTGCTTGTCAAGGCTTTCTGACACATCCTATTGTTGAAGAGAGTGCATGAATATGTCTCAGTGGGCAGATGTTTGTTTATTGCAATTTTATGTCTGTCTTTGATGTAACAGTTCCAGCTATAATGGGTAACAGAGAGCCTCTGAGGCTATGTCAATGTGATGTTCCTTCGTTTTTTATCCACATGAGGATTTTTGTCCTGTTTTGAGGGAATTGAAGGGCTTGTGATGTGTGGGAGTTACCTCATTTTTCCATTTCTTTTCAGAAGCTGTAGTTTTAAATTGGACAGGCAAAGTCAAAGGCACTTGACATTGCTCCCTCAATTTATCAGTGACTGTTTTCAGTACTTTTTTCCTAACCAGCAAGTATGGTTTACATACTTGGCCATAATTTCTTTCTTTTGGTCATAATTTTTTTTTTTTTTTCTGTTGAGGTATAGTGTAATGTAGAACTAACCAAATGAACTTTGAAATGTCCTGTACTTAAAATAGCTTTGTGGTGGAAAACAACTCTGGGCAGGCTGTTAGCACGTTTTATAGCTTTAAAAGAGGAAGCAGTCCACTTTTACTACCACCTGTAGAAAGAGGATGACTTAATTTGGAAAGTCTAACAACATAGAAATATGCTTCTATTATTTTTATCTTGGATTCAAGGCAAAATTAGGTAGATGTGTGCTCTATGTTTACACATAGCACAAATCCAAGTGAGTGCTTACGTGGGCTAAAGCCTGCCTCTGTAAAGAAGAACCTTGGCACCCAAGTGTGGATTTGCCTTTGGTGCCATATGTGGAAGGAGGAATGAATAATCACCCAAGGGGTGCTTATGGAGGATCAGCCATTCCTGTCAGGTACAGGCAGCTTTTTTTCCTCAAGTTAGTTTTAAAAAGGCAGTGTCTGAGGAGGGAGGCATGGATGCTTTGTTACTCTAAAAGGTAGTTGATGTGAAAGAAATTGCAAATGATAACTTAAGGTGGAATGAAAATTTGCAATGTAGATTTTTGAGAAACATTTTTTCGTGGTCTAGTACAGAAAAGTCAGTGCTTTCACATTTTAATGTAATTGTTTATCTGGAATTTTTTTTTTTTTTTAATGCTCTTAAAGGATAATTTACCTGTCAATTTTTCTACACTTTGGTGTGCTAATTAATGGCTGCAAGGAAAATATTGAAGTGCAGAAGCAGCAGGGGCATTAGAAAGTGGTAGGTAGGAATATGTTGTTTCTGAAAAATAGTAGTATTTCAGAAGTAGCATATTTTACTTGTTTGCTTCAGTTTGCTAGAACTGAATGCAACCAATCACAAGGTTCTCTCCTTAAACCAATACAACTATGTCAAAGTGCAATTCCTCCATGTGGGCAGCTGATCAAGGTGTTTCTACATGTGAAGGTTCCTTATCTCAAGAAAAGCTAGGCCTTTGTATAGTGCTATTTGTTTCTGTGTGGTGTGATCATTTTGTTTGTTTAATTAATCAGTCCTATAAATGTTTATGTGCTTTGTAAAGGGTTGTCTTGAATACTTTAATTGCATTTTAGTGTTACAGTTGGGAAAGACCTTTTGCTTTCAATCTTTTCTCATTTTTTTTTCCTTATTGCTGAATATTGTGTGAATAGAAATTTGAGTAATTAGCTGTACTCAGAGTAGTAAAGAACTTCTGGTTTTTATTGATGAAATTAAACTAACCCATGGTAATGAACATCATGCACACAGACTGTACACAATATGCATTAAGTTCTGTTATTGCCTGGTGTTGGTAAGCATCTGGTAATTAATCTTCCTGACCTAGGACCTCTCTTTCCTCTCTGTGGAACAACTAATGTTTAGACAGTTCAGCTGAAATACATCCCATTGGTGACATTAAGGCATCACTGGTACTTGTTGGTGGAACAATTATATAGTGCCACAGAAATGTCACAACAGAGATAATCAGACTGCCAAGGTCGTAATCTGTTCCTTGTATTTCTGGTTACAAGTCACAGTGGCAGAGGCAAACATCAGAGCTAATGCAGAGGGCACCTGCAGTTACAAACACACTGAGATATGAAAACACTTCAGCAGCATTTGCTAAATGGAAAGTGCTGCTCTTTCATCAAGTTCAGATCTAATTGGTTTAGCCTTTGGCATAGATAGTCATATGTTGCTGAATCAGCACTAGCAGGCCTCAATCCAGACTGACTGACACTGTGTTAGGGCATCTATTGCACAAAATGCATGTGTACCTTTTTTTAAATTAAAATCGAGTGGGTGCATGCAGAAAGAGCTTTTGCCAAGATGTGCTAAATACTTAGAGAAGCCCTAAGAAGGAATATAGTGCTGTTTTACCTCTGATGCTTAAAAAGGTGGCTAAACATTTTATAGGAGGCATATGCTGTTAGAAGCATTGCCATTAGTGTTGGGCACCTCATTACAAGAAGGATGTGGATATGCTGGAGAGAGTGCAGAGGAGGGCAAGGAAACTGGAGAAGGACTTGGAAAATAAATCTGATGAGGAGTGACTGAGGGAGTTAGGGATGGTTAGTTTGAAGAAGAGGAGGCTGAGAGGAGACCTCATTGCTGTCTGCAGCTACCTGAAGGGAGGTTGTGGAGAGGCTGCTGCTGGTCTCTTCTCACAGCTAATTAGTGATAGAACAAGAGGGAATGGCCTCAAGCTGCCACTAGGGAGGTTTAGACTGGACATTAGGAAACATTTTTTTCCCGACAAGAGTGGTCAGGCAGTGGAACAAGCTGCCTAGGGAGGTGATTGATTTGCCAACTCTGTGTGCATTTTAAAGATCATTTGAATGTGGTGCTTGGAGATATTGTTTAAGGGTGAACTTTGTAGAGTAGGGATAACAGTTGGACTTGGTGATCCTGGGGGTCTTTTCCAACCAGGATGTTTCTGTGATTCTGTGAAATGTGTCTTAATGAGAGGACAGGAAAATATTTTTCTATTAGGAGGTTAGATTTTTATTTGACTGTAGTTCTGACTTTCACAACTGTGATTCTTGAGAGCTCCTCTTAACACTTGTTTGTTTGGTACTTTGTTTTCATTAACAAATAAACTTCTGTATGGGAGTTCTACATCTTACAAACAGGTCAGTTTTGCTTTTAACAGAACTTCATTGTGTTTGCATCATAGCAAGCAAAGATCTACCAAGTTTACCTCTCATAGACAGTAAAGATTTTTTTTTTTTTTTTAAATTTGGTAGGCATATCATACAGTTCTCCTCAATAATGATGGACATTTGAAATACACTAAGAAACCCTAGTAACATTCCCAGGGAATGACATTCCTAAAGCCCTAATATTAATTTTCTCAAAAAAAAAAAACCCAAAAACCAACTTCCAAAAAAAAACCCCAAAAAACCCAAGCCAAACAAAACATCAAGCAAAACCACCCCCCCCTATAAACAGGGAAAAACTGTGACTCTTCTGCTCAGCTTTAGTTTTCTGAGTTTCTGCAGGATACTATAGATGTTGTCATATCAAAATGTGCTTTATCATATTTCATAAGCAGTGTGATCAGAAAGTTTTTCTCAGTAGGCTAGAGGGGGTTTCCCATTGCTTTGTTGCACAAATTAGATGACAAACCAATGTGGTGCCATAAAGGAACTTATTAACACCTTTCAGAAGTGGGGAAAATTTGAAGCATGATGGTGAGTTCACTGAGAAGCAGAGACTTTGATTTTATGTATATATATTGCAGTGTACGCATGCAGCCAGACAGGCAACCAAGTACTGGGCTGCATCAAGAGCAGTGTGGGCAAGGGAGGGGATTCTCCCCCTTTACTCTGCTCTCCTCAGACCCCACCTGGAGTACTGTGTGCAGTTCGGCAGCCCTCAGCACAGGAAGGACATGGAAGTGTTGGAACAGGTCCAGAGGAGGGCCATGAGGATGGTCAGAGGGCTGCAGCAGCTCTGCTGTGAGGACAGGCTGAGAGAGTTGGTGGTCTTCAGCCTGGAGAAGAGAAGGCTTTGAGGGGACCTGATAGTAGCCTTCCAGTATCTGAAGGGGGCCTACAGGAAGGCTGGGGAGGGACTACTGCAAAGGTCTTGCAAAGGTCTTGCAATGACAGGACAAGGGGCAATGGGTTTGAACTGGCAGAGGGGAGATTTAGACTGGACGTCAGGAGGAAGCTCTTTCCAGTGAGGGTAGTGAGACACAGGTTGCCCAGGGAGGTTGTGGCTGCTCCCTCCCTGGAGGTGTTCAAGACCAGGTTGGAAGAGGCCATGAGTGAGCTGTGCTAGTGGGAGGTGTCCCTGCCTATGTCAGGGGGTTGGAACTGGATGATCCTTGAGGTCCCTTCCAACCTTACCATTCTATGATTCTATATTTCTCCCCCCGCCAGCTCATGCAGTTAAATCAGAGACAAAAATGTTAAGTGTAACAAAACAGCAAATGTAACATCAAACTCACATGGATAAAAACCCAAATATTTTACTGCCCCAGGCTCTTTGGTTTCACAGGATCACGAGATGTCAGGGGTCGAGACTCCATAGATTGATTCCAAACCCCCTGCCTGAGCAGGATCACAGAATTTAGTGCAGATCGCACAGGAACGCATCCATGTGGGCCTTGAAAGTCTCCAGAGAAGGAGACTCCACAACCTCTCTGTTTGTTTTGTTGGGTTTTTTTTAACACATGCAACTATCTGCATGTACAAATTTAGTGATAAAAACATGGGGTGAATTCTGTGCTCTCCATTTGCGGGTGCTCTTTTCAACTTCTTGTTCTAATAGCTGTAAGCTCAGTACGGGTATCCTCATTAGCAATACCACCGGCGGCTCTGTACGAAATGTGATTTTTGTGTACCCGTGAAGAGAATGGGGGGTGTTGAGTGGCCATGCTGAGTGAGAGGCATTACAGGATCTGAAGGATTTGTTTGTTCTTGCATGAGGGTGACTGCACGCCCACCTAAAGCGGTGATAGTATGAATCTCCATCTGTGCATTAGATGAAGTGGCATTATTTTAACACTTTGGCATTAGTTAGCTTCATATGTTGCCCGATCGATGCATCGGTGTCCAACTATCTCTGAGATGCTTCACTGTGCTAATTCTGTGAAACCCATCTGCATGGATATTGCAGTCTCTATGTAGACAAATGCCAAAAGTGCTAGAGTGTTCTAGTTAGTCATACAAGGCTCTTTGAGAGATTTATTGTTGATGTGTACAAACTGATGTTGCTCCACTCTGTGTCCGTAGGCTTCACAAGGCTTGCTGACCCTTAACACTTTCTGGAAGATGTAAAGAGTGAAGATTGTAGTGTGCCAAACATTTGCAAAAGGATCATATAGAATGGTTTAGGTTGGAAGGGACCTCAAAGGTCATCTAGTTCCAAGTCCCTTCCATAGGCAGGGACCACTCCCACTAGAACAGGTCACTCAAGGCCTCATCCGACCTGGTCCTAAACACCTCCAGGGAGGTTGTGGAGCACAGAATGTAATCTCTGATCACATCCACAACCTCCCTGGATAACCTGTGCCAGTGCCTCACCACCCTCACTGGAAAGTACTTCCTAACATCCATTTGGAATCTCCCTCATGCCAGTTCAAACCCATTCCTATTCATCCTGTTATTACAAGCTGTTGTCAATAGTCCCTCCCCAACCCTCCTGTAGCCCCCTTTAGATCCTGGAAGGCCACTTCTCTTCTCCAGGTTGCAGAGCCCCAACTTGTATGTATAAAGCCAGTCCAACAGCCTGGTTTTCATATTGAATGCAGCTTGAACTCCTAACAGGCTGGAGTGTATCACAGTATCACCAAGGTTGGAAGAGACCTCAAAGATCATCAAGTCCAACCCATTGCCACAGACCTCAAGACCAAGTGCCACATCCAAACCCACCTTGAACACCTCCAGGGATGCTGACTCCACAACCTCCCTGGGCAGCCCATTCCAGCACTCAATGACTCTCTCAGGCAACAACTTTCTCCTCACCTCCAGCCTAAACTTCCCCTGGCACAGCTTGAGACTGTGTCCTCTTGTTCTGGTGCTACTTGCCTGAGAGAAGAAAGCAACCTCCTCCTGGCTACAAGCACCCTGCAGGTAGCTGGAGACAGCAAGAAGGTCTCCCCTGAGCCTCCTCTTCTCCAGGCTAACCAATCCCAGCTCCCTCAGCCTCTCTCCATAGGGCTGTGCTCCAGGCCTCTCCCCAGCCTCATTGCCCTTCTCTGGACACACTCAAGCACCTCAATGTCCTTCTTCAATGGAGGGGCCCAGAACTGGACACAGCATTCAAGGTGTGGCCTAAGCAGTGCAGAGTCCAGGGGGAGAATGAGCTCCCTGCTCCTGGTGGCCACACTCTTGCTGATGCAGGCCAGGATGCCATTGGCCTTCTTGACCACCTGGGCACACTGCTGGTTCATGTTCAGGCAGGTGTCAATCAGCACCCCCAGATCTCTTTCTGTTTGGCTGCTCTCCAGCCACTCCCAGCCCAGCCTGTAGCTCTGCATGGGGTTGTTGTGGCCAAAGTGCAGCACCTGGCACTTGGATTTGTTGAGCTCCATCCCCTTGGACTCTGCCCATCTGTGCAGGCGGTCGAGGTCCTGCTGCAGAGCCCTTCTGCCCTCCAACCCAGCAACATCAGCCCCCAGCTTGGTGTCAGCTGCAAATGAGTGGAAGGGTTTGTGCCTATTGCTAGTTTGTTCCAGATGCTGTGTTCAAAAGTGGTCTTCAGAAAATTCAAACAAACAAACAACAAAAAACCAAAACCAACAGATGGAACTGGTCACTGTGACTCTTCCAGTGCTGTACAGATAATACCTGCAACATCTGAATGTCACTTTCCTGGGCTTTCTTGCATGAGTGTTGTTTTCTCTGGTCGTTCCATTTGAGTGGTCTCCTATATTTTCCTGTATTTCTTCCTTAAGGGCAGTGTAACTGTGGGTGGTGGCATGATTGCCTTACATGGTTTTAAAATGGGCCAATTCAAATATGGTAGGCATGTGTGAGTGTTGTTGTTACTCCCCTGAGTTCAATGTGTACTGAAGTGTGCTTTCAAGTGAGGGCTGCTGCTACTCAGTGTTTACAGCACTGAGTTGTTTCTTCTATGGATTGTAATTACTGTCTCTTATTGAAGTCATCTAACTGTTGCTAATGATGTCTTGAAATGAGGGGATAAATCAGCTCTGTCCTTTCTAGTTCTTCCTACTGGAAGCAACATGCAACATTTCTAGGGTGAAGAAGGAATCCAATGGTCTGTTGTGCAGGCTCTTTCTTTAGAGACTGAGGTCGGATTCCTCTGAAGCTTCAGTAACATTTACTTGTATTTACTTGTATACTTACAGAATTTCCAGTTCTGCTCCTCGTGGCCTTGAAAGCTCCTCCAACTGATAAATTTCAGTACTTCATCTACCTTAGCTGGAGATGAGCAACCTGGAGGAACAGATCTTTACACAAGCACAAGGAATCTTCCTAACTCGTTACTGCTTTTTTTTCTTCCTGTTCTCCTGGCCATGGGTTGAGTTCTAGCCTGCATATTCTGAGGCATAGGAAGTTTCATGTAAACATGTGGAGGAATAGTTTCCCCGTGAGGGTGACAGAACCCTGAAACAGGCTACCCAGGGGGTTGTGGAGTCTCCCTCTCTGGAGATATTCCAAACCTGCCTGGGCAGGTTTCTGTGTGATCTTCTCTGTGTGTTTCAGCTCTGGCATGGGAGTTGGACTGGATGAGCTTTAGAGGTGCTTTCCAGCCCCTGACGTTCTGTGATTCTGCACATGCATCAAAGTTGGCAGTTGCAGTTTGTGTTTAACAGAACTCATCTGAATTTATCTGAGAAGATTTGAAAAGTGACTGATCTCATCTTAAATAAGAGATCACTTGATTAAGCCAAAGGACAGGAAGAGTAAACACAATTACATAAACCAGGGATTTTTATAAACCATAAATAGGAGAGAAAATAATTTCTGAAGTAGCTAAATTAAAGGTTTAGATGGCAAAACAGACAAGATTGATTTCTTTATATCTGTTAGATTAGATAATGATGGAGTCTAACTGTTGGACTTCTGTCAGTCTTAACATAATAGCAGGTGTTTTGGTAACATAATGTTGTTCAACAACTCTTTGTTCAACAGGACACATACTGTGAAGTGAGAACAAATGTGTTGCTGATAATTGTCAGTCCCCGCTGGGAAAAAGAAAGAGAGGATGGGGGAGGGAAATCTACCAAATCTATGCTGAAAGGACCTGGGGCATCCCCTGCATGGTGATGTTTTATTTAGGTCAGCAGACAATAAAAGAAGAAGGGTGGTGGTTTTTTTTCAGTATTGACAATTACAAAATAATACAGTGCTAGGCGCTTGGGGAAAATATTTGGCCTTGCAAGAAGTAATTCAGTAGGAGAATTGCTGAATTCCCCAAAGCAAAGAGTGGCAAGAGGTACATGGCACTCTTAGCCTAAAGGGTAGTGCTGTGCAGAGAGGCTATTTTGTACCCATCCTAGTGGCTGGTCCTGATCCTTATCTTGTGGCACTGCTACTTCTTAAAATTAAAACCTAATTTAGCCTGACACGACTCACTGAACAGTCCATTTAAAAAACATGATGGCTTGCTAAGCATTTCCTTGTGCAGAGTGCCACATCAAGGAGCAGTTTTAGTAATGTGCTGCCTCTCTGAAGCTTGGAAAGTTCTGTGACTTTTATGAAGAGTTTGGAGTATTCAACACCACCTGAGCAGATCCAGTGATACTGACTTTTCCAGTCCATATTTGGACTTATGTCCAATACAGAAATAGCATTTTGGATAATTAGAATGTTAGGAACCTCCTTAGAGAGCAGAAGGAACTGCTTTTGATGAAGTCCTGCCACAAATGTGCTTTCCCACACCTGCATTTGTAAGGTGTCTTTAATGCCTGTGTAACTGCATAGTGATCTAGATATATATTTGATCAATTGCATCCAAAAATGTGGATGGACAGCCTCTGCCACTTGGAAAGCAAGTTTAAGACAGCTTGACCTTCAGAGGAAAACACACTTGAAGTCTTAACCAATAAATGATAGAGCCAACATATCTTAAACCAAGGCAAAACCACCAAACCTAGAACTATTACCTTCCTACACATTCTTATTTTGCACTCATGCACTGCATGTCCTCCAAGAGTGACATCTGGACCTTAACTGAAATCTGTTGTACATCTACCATTAAATTCCCCAGGAATGTAACCTTACAGGGTTGACACAGCCACAGTGAATGCTGGTAGGTTTGTAACCCAGTTCCACAGATGTGATAATGTGCAATTTGGAATCATAGAATGGTAAGGTTGGAAGGGACCTCAAGGATCATCTAGTTCCAACCCCTTGCCATAGGCAGGGACACCTCCCACTAGCACAGCTCACTCAAGGCCTCCTCCAACCTGGCCTCGAACAGCTCCAGGGAGGGAGCAGCCGCAATGTTCCTGGGCAACCTGTGCCAGTGTCTCACCACCCTCACTGCAAACAACTTCCTCCTAACATACAGTTTCAATCTCCCCTCTACCACTTCAAACCCATTGCCCCTTGTCCTGTCATTGCAGGACCTTGTAAATAATCCTTCCCCAGCCTTCCTGTAGGCCCTCTTCAGATACTGGAAGGCTACTATCAGGTGTCCTGGAAGCCTTCTCTTCTCCAGGCTGCAGAGCCCCAAGTCTCTTGGCCTGTCCTCATAGGAGAGCTACTCCAGCCCTCTGAGCAGAACAGGTACAGTGGATGGATAGTGATTTCTCTCCAGTCTGGTTCAAACTGATACTACAGAGCAGGGGAGCAAGACACTCTGATGCCTGATGCATTAGAGACTTGGCTGATGGTCGTGCCCCAGTGTGTAGCAGTTCCTCCTTGGGCCCTGTTCTCTGCAGGGTGTCAGAAGTCAGTCTGATGTAGCCCAAGAGGAGCTGTTTTAACTGCTCATGACTTTCCAGATTACACTGGCGGCATAAAGTGCCAGAAGCCTTGATGGCTGTGTAGCCCTCAGGCTAATGTGTCTGACTGCCTCCATATGTAAGGCCAGTTAGTAGTTGTTCTGTCATTTCTGTTTCTTACAATTCTGTGATTCTCCCTTCCCATCCCAAGTGTGTTTTGGAAATGTGAAGTTAGCAACAGTTGTTACCGAAGATGTCTGTTCCTCCTCTGCATCTCCAAATCATGATGGATTCATGTAGTCACTTGGAACCAGGCAGATAGGGTTGCTATCTCGTTTACTTGAAGAGTGCTTTTGGCTGGCCTTTAGCCTGTGGCAAACCTGTACCACTACGAGATATATATTGAAATAATACTAGCAATATATAATATATTATTTCATGGACAGAGGAATCAGTGCAGCCTCAGCAAGTGTGCAGATGGCACCAAGCTGTGTGGCACAGTCGACTTGCTAGAGGGCAGGGATCCATCCAGAGGGACCTGGACAGGCTGCAGAGGTATGCCCAGGCCAACCTCATGAAATTCAACAAGGCCAAGTGTAAGGTCCTGCACCTGGGTAGGCACAATCCCAAGCACAAC
>VWZE01000241.1:40233-56770 GCA_013396675.1 Eubucco bourcierii
GCCTATGTCAGGGGGCTGGAACTAGATGATCTTTGAGGTCCCTTCCAACCTTACCATTCTATGATTTTATTATTAGCAGGATACAATAAAGCTGGAGGTAAATATTTATTTAGACACATTTAACCTTAATGGCTTAATTTAACTTCTTAATTTAACCTCTTAATGGCTCTATTCATTTGCTTGAGTCAAGAATGCCTGCCAGACATAAGTTACTATTTTTAGATTATACCCACTATGTCCCTGCTTCTTAAGGAAAACACCACGAAAGAGAAGCCACATTGGTGTGTGTATATAGCTGGTGAATAGGAATCTTCCTCTCAGCAGCTTCTTTTGGGATATTTTCTTGCTGTCATCAGGATCTCAATCAGTCTGTACTACAAGCTAGCACTTTTCCTTGAAAAAATATGTTCTGAAAAGCAAACAAAATACTTTTTCTGTCTTATAAGTGTTAGTCAGCATATAGCTCTGAAAAAGGCTGCCATAAAGAGTCATATTGGTTGAGTTTAATAGTTCATGCATTGTAAACGCTGAAATTGGATATGTCACTGAAAGCTGCTCTTGGGCAGTTTCTGCTTGCATGACCGGCATTTACTCAGCAGATCTCTCTGGGTCCTGCTGATCTTCCCCTGGCAGCACTTAAGCAACATTTTTTGTAATGGAAGCATTTCCCACCCCCACCCACCCCTTATTTTTGCTACTGTTCCTCCCCCCACACCATGTATTAGACATTAACATGCTTTCCTTGGAAACTGGAGCGTGCATTTCATCTCCTTGCTACCCATTTCCTTCTTCAGCAAATTTATTTTAGTGCCACTGAGAGGGAATGCTACCTCATGCTGCTCAGTGGAGTAATATTCCAAGGGGTAATACACTTGAAGTTGCCATATTGTGCGCTGGCAAAAACCATTAAAGGATATAAAGCATCTTATGTTTTTGGGAGAGAGCTCTGCCTTCAAGGCACTCAGTATTCTGTAGCTGCCCTGATCTATCAAAGGGAGCTTAGCAGCAAAATGTAATCTTAAAAACTCAGATGCCACCCGAAAAGGCAGCAGCTTTCTCTTTTTTTTGAACTGGCATAATCTGGGGTGCAGCTCAGGCAAAATTTGCTGAGCAGCTCTTAGTTTGTTTTCCACTGACATATACTGTTTAGCTCCAAATTCTTTTGTGCAGCTGAAAGGGGGTCTGTAGTGATGATGCCATGAAAAGGGAGAGGGCATGTTCTGTATCATAATGCGGACTTCCATTTTAAAATCTGTTTTCAAATCATCCAGTGTGCTACCCATACTTCAAAGATATATTTGTGAAGTGGTTTGGCTAAAGAGAGAATTTAAACCCTAAATTTACTACACCATCAAGTAGGATTGAATTGGTATCAAAAAGGTGATGTCTTAACTAATTTATGAGGTCAAGAGAAGAAGAAAACTATGAGGAAGCTTTTTGCTGTAGGATTACTCAATAGTCAAATCTTAACTGTTTCAAGCACAGTGAAAACCATTACAGCCTTTAGATAATATCACCTTGCTCTTGGCCTCTAGCACCAGTAGCCCTGTCTATGACATACAGTATAGGAGCCAAAAAACCAGAACAGGACTTTAGTTCTCCTCCTGTATGAATGTATGGACATGCTAAGTTTGCTTCACTATTATTTCACAGTATATATACTGTAGTCTACCCAGTTCAGTAGTTAATGTTGGTGAAAGGCTCTTAAAGAGAGGTGCTTGTGATACAAAGGAGGATTGGGCATCAACTCAGCAGCAGTCAATTTGGAACAAGAGCTCTGAACTTGTCTTCCTTTTGAGTTGCAGCATGGATTTTTGGGCCTTAGTGTTTTCACAAACCATTTGTAGTAGGCAATGCTGGATGGTGACTACATCCAGTTCTGGAGCCCCTACTGCAAGAAAGATCTAAACATGCTGGAAGGTGTCCAGAGAAGGCCCAAGAGGATGATCAGAGGGCTGGAGCTGCTCTGCTAAGGAGACAGACAGAGAGTTGGGGCTATTCAGTCTGGAGAAGAGAAGGCTCCAAGGAGAACTTATTGGGGCCTTCCAGTATCTGGAGGAGGCTACAGGAAAGCTGGGGAGGCACTTTTTGGGCTGTCAGGTTGTGATAGGCCTGAGGGCAATGGAGCTAAAGCAGAAATGGTTATATTCAGACTGGATGTTAGGAAGTTCTTCAGCATGAAGGTGGTGAGACCCTGAAACAGGTTGGTCAGGGAGGTGGTGGAAGCCTCATCCCTGGAAGTTTTTAAGGCCAGACTGCATGTGGCTCTGAGCAACCTGACCTAATGTAAGGTGCACCTGCCCATGGCAGGGCAGTTGGAACTAGATGATCCTTGTGGTCCCTTCCAATCCTGACAGTTCTATAATTCTATGAAGAACATTTAAAATCTATGGAAGAAAACTCGACCACCCTGGTTTTTTTTTTTTTTTTTTTTTTTTTTTTTTTTTTGCATGTGCAATGTTTTAGCTTTGCTTTTATCAGGATCTGAAAGGGAAAGAGCAATTCTCTTGTCACATCTTCAACACCATCCATTCCAGCCAGAGCAAAAGTACCTATGCTTCAATTCATTTATCATACCTCTATCAGCATCTTGTTTACCATGCTGAATGGTAAACTTCCCTCAGCAAACTTGGAGATGACACCAAGCTGTGTGACACAGTCGACTTGCTGGAGGGCAGGGATCCATCCAGAGGGACCTGGACAGGCTGCAGAGCTGTGCCCAGACCAACCTCATGACATTCAACAAGGCCAAGTGTAAGGTCCTACACCTGGGTAGGCACAATCCCAAGCACAAGTACAGACAGGGTGGGGAATGGCTGGAAAGCAGCCCTGAGGAAAAGGACCTTGGAGTCTGGGTTGATGAAAAGCTCAACATGAGCCTGCAGTGTGCACATGCAGCCCAGACAGCAATTGTGTGCTGGTTTGCAGCAAGAGAAGTGTGGTCAGCAGGGCAAGGGAGGGGATTGTGCCCCTTTGCTCTACTCTCCTCAGACCCCACCTGGAGTCCTGTGTGCAGTTCTGGAGCACCCAGCACAGGAAGGACATGGAAGTGTTGGAGCAGGTCCAGAGGAGGGCCACGAGGATGGTCAGAGGGTTGCAGCAACTCTGCTAAGAGGACAGGCTGAGAGAGTTGGGGCTCTTCAGCCTGGAGAAGAGAAGGCTTCCAGGAGAGCTTAGAGTAGCCTTTCAGGATCTGAAGGGGACCTACAGGAAGTCAGGGGGGACGCTGTTGACAAGGTCTTGCAATGCCAGGACAAGGGGCAATGGGTTTGAACTGGCAGAGGGGAGATTTAGACTGGATGTTAGGAGGAAGTTGTTTGCAGTGCGGGTGGTGAGACACTGGCACAGGTTGCCCAGGGAGGTTGTGGCTGCTCCCTCCCTGGAGGTGTTCAAGACCAGGTTGGACAAGGCCTTGAGTGACCTGTGCTAGTGGGAGGTGTCCCTGCCTATGACAGGGACTTGGAACTGGATGATCCTTGAGGTCCCTTCCAACCTTACCATTCTATGGTTCTATTACACTTTGAGTTATTCGCTACTAACAGGGGACCTCTCTGACTTTTTTTAGGGTAAGTAATTGCATTCCCCAAGACATTGCTCTTCCCTACCAGGTCAGTATCCTGTCTCTAAAATGGGAGACTAACTTTTGACACTGGTTATGTAAGTGCAGATTACACTGCCTGTATGGACTCATGGTTTCTAGACTGATGTAGCTCTCAGGTATTGTAGCTCTCAAGAATTTTGTTTTCAGGCATATGAGTCTTGATATCAGAACGCTATGGGATTCTGAGCTAGCAGCATAGCAAAACTTTCAATAAGCTATAGGTATGGAGTTTCAGTGTTTTTATATTAGTCTTGTTCTCTGCCAGCAGTAGATTAATCTCTCAGATTTAATAGTGAAATGTGTATTGCATATGGTTTATTTTACTCAGAAATATTGCTTTTGAACAGAGTCCTTATGTTTAGGTTCTTTCTAGGCTGTGTTTGGGCACATTAAGCTTGGAAGGATGGCACAATTAACCTATTAATGCTAGTGTTATGGTGGAGATGTCACAGAGCTCTGTTCTCGCAAATCAGAACTTTGCTACTGCTTAAATATTCAAAAATAGTGCAGCAGTTCAAAAAGCCATGAACCAAATTATGGTAAAGGATTAGTTTATTATAAACATGCAGAAAAAGATCCAGTAACTCAGACTATCTAAATAAATCATTAGAGGTAGGAAAATGCAATATTGGAAACTTCTTTAACCCTCTCAGATTTGAAGTGGAAGTATGGTCCCACAAAGCTGCCTGATTTGGAAACACATTTACAGAAGTAATTGGCATATTTGAGCATATAAATAGCAATAAATACATTGAAATGACTATCTTCCAGCCTATATTTAGCAGTGGAGCAAGCACAAAATACTCTTCCTCTATCCTTTATTTCCTTTGAAATAGTGCTTTGCATGACAAGTTCCTCTCTGTAGATTGTTCTGTTAACTTCCTCCCATCTGTATCTCCCTTTAGCCCTAGGCTGCTGAAAATGAGACAGTTTTTGAATGAATAATGCATATGTGATGACTTTTTTATATGATTAAAGAAAGTGTAGGGTGATATTTTGGTACCCTTCTTTTTTTTCCTCTCCACTAATGATGATATATAGACTGTAAGAGCTTCTAAGGAAGAAAGAAGGAATACTACAATTCCTGTTTGACTGTGTTCATTGGCAGGAATCGATTCCTGTTTTGCCTTTGTGCACTTGGGCCCAGTTTTGTTTTTTCCTCTTAAGCTGATACCTGCCATTATTGATTCTATCTGAGGAAATGCATTACCTGTCCTTCTGTTCAGTCAAAGGTATCCTGTAACTTTAGCACATGGGAAGAAACAGAGCAAATCTGTCTAACATAAAAATCTTAAATTTTTAAGAGCTTAATATCCCTTAATTTAGCATTGGATTATGATTAATAGCAGTGGTATTTTGCTGCTGAACTCAAATCTATCACTATGCTATAGGCATATTTCACAGAAGTTCCCATTTGGTGATATAGATTGTAAAGACCTCTGACAGGCTTTGTGGGTGTCATTTAATACAGAGAAATGAACAAACTACCTATAGCTCAGATCATGTTTGCCCTTTCAGCTATTCAAGCAACTAATGATATGAAAGTTAGTTGTTTAATGTAACAAGCTTTCAAGGTTTTTAATTATTCAAAGGATAATAAAGGGGAGAGTCAGAAAATGTAATGTTGAATGATGGATCAACTTCATACCACTGAAACCCTATGTAGGTACTTGGAAGTTAATGAACTTGCTCTGTTGTTTCACCCTTATCTGCCTAAAAGAAAACAAGAAAAAAAAAATCCCTCCAAGAAATGCTTCCATTGACTCTAGTGGAACTATTGGCATGAATAATGCTAACTGTGTGAATTAAAGGATTGACAGTTTGTCCTCTCAAGTTGTGTGCTACCAATTAAGTGTTGAGAAAGGGACAGGCACCTGGGCAGCCAATGCTTTAGACTACTGAATTAAATATTTCAAAGTAACTGGAAGCATTAGAGGGTTTTAACTTGAGAAAAGGGAAATAGAAGAAAAAGAGTGCACTATTCAAGATGGAGAGCACCTTGCATGTTCTGTTACTGGGAAATGAATCCTACTTTTTTTTTAAAATGAAAGTCCTTATTTGCATTTGATATTTGCAAGGGGAATGTCTAACTTACAGTATTGATCAAGGCTTAGTAAACTACATTGTGCATGGGGTGTGTCTGTGTGTGTAAGCAAGCAAATCCTTTGACTATTGTGATGAAATTCAAGTATTTATCCATTCCCTGTCTGAACTGCTGAAATAAGAGTCTTGCTGTGTTTTGATACCATGCTGCTTGAAAAAGCAGTTGGGCAAAGTAGAGTAGATGGAGTCCAGTGTGCTCTACACCTTCACTTCAGCAAACAGGATTTTTCAGTATTGCATCAATGACATATCTCAGTGACTGCTCTGAAATAGCTTGTGGTAACTGTTGAAGTGTGTGTTTGTAGCTATTACTCAAGAAAGACATCTAAGTGCCTGCAGACAGCCCACACTGGGATGGATCTGCCAGTTCCTGACCCTGGCACTGTGTGGTGGCAGGTGAGGGCAGTGAGTGCTCTGTGCTATGGGTGAATTGTACACTGGGCTCTCTTACAGGACAGCTTTGACTGGAAGGGCAGTGGCATAAAGCTTGTAGCATGAATTGGAGCAGTGCACAGAAGCAGGCTTGAAATTACTGTAGGGATTGTGAGAAAATGGTCACTAAATTATTACTGAGCAAAAAATGATCAAGCACATCACTGTGTTGAGACACGTCATAGAATGATTTAGGTTGCAAGGGACCTCCAAGATCATCTAGTTCCTATGCCCCTGTGCCATAGGCAGGGACACCTCCCACTAGCACAGGTCACTCAAGGACTCCTCCAACCTGGCCTTGAACACCTCCAGGGAGGGAGCAGCCACAACCTCCCTGGGCAACCTGTGCCAGTGTCTCACCACCCTCACTGCAAACAACTTCCTCCTAATATCCATTCTAAATCCAGCAGCACAGTCCCAGTTCCCTGAGTCTCTCCTCCTAACAGAGCTGTTACATTCCCTTCAGCATCTTTGTGACTCTGTGCTGGACTTCACCAACAGTTCTGTGTCCCTCTTGAACTGGGGACCCCAAAACTGAACACAATACTCCAGAGGTGGCCTCAGCAGGGCAGAATAGAGGGGTAGGAAAACCTATCAAAAAACAATTCAGTTTATAAATACCTTGGTGATTAGGGTTCTGATTTATAATTCTGTGAAACACAACAGGCTGAGACTCACTTTTTAAAAAAATGTAACACCATGGAGCAGTATTCTCACTGTCTTTCAGTCTGCACTGCATAGGCTCTGTTGAAAATTCCCAGCTTTCATCTGGCACATAAGTACTGAGCTCATTCTGGGTTTCTCAAAACTTTTCCCACTGGTCCTCCACTGCATCTGCTGTGATGCCATCAGTCATTAATGTTCAGATGAAGCCAACAGCCTGTTAGAATATGCCTGAGACATGCAGTAGCACAGATACTGTGTTCTGTCTGCCTCTACCTGTAACATCTGGCAGCAGTCAGATGTGTGAAAGCCCAAGTGAGAAGGAGAGAGATGTATTTTTCTAAGTTGTATGGAACAAATAGTTTTCTTGGACAAATTATTGCAGATTGTTTGAGATCATAAAGAAATCCACAAAACCCCAAAACAACAAAAATGTGTGAACTGGGGACAGAATTGGCTTGCTTGATTGACACAATATGTGCCCTCAATTAAATTTCCAGAATTTCTCAAAGATAGAATTGGAATCATAGAATGGTAAGGTTGGAAGGGACCTCAAGGATCATCTAGTTCCACCCCCCTGCCATAGGCAGGGACACCTCCCACTAGCACAGCTCACTCAAGGCCTTGTCCAACCTGGCCTTGAACACCTCCAGGGAGGGAGCAACCACAACCTCCCTGCGCAACCTGTGCCAGTGTCTCACCACCCTCCAAGGTCTCCTGGAATCCTTCTCTTCTCCAGGCTTCAGAGCCCCAAATCTCTCAGCCTGTCTTCACAGCAGAGCTGCTCCAGCCCTTCGAGCATCTTCGTGGCTCTCCTCTGGACCTGCTTCAAGACTTCCATGTCCTTCCTGTACTGGGGGCTCCAGAACTGTACACAGTACAGTTGGAAGTTGGTTTAGAGCTTAATAGATTGATGCCATAGCACCTAGGGACTTTTCTCCTTAACCATACCCCCAAATGTGTCAAAAGGTGTGTCAGGCAGATGGTTGTTCACTTGCTCTTCTACACTCCTGTAAGTTTTGCTGCTAGTGTAATTTTAAATACATTTTTTTTTTTAATTTGGGTTTGTGCAGAGGACATTAAAATGGCATTTTTATTTTCTAAACAACTTCGGTTTTATGAAGACAGTGACAAAAACATGGCTGACTTCCCCTTCTGATCACACAGTCAAGAAGAGTCAGATTTTTTCCTTTTCTGAATCAAGCAAGTTCTTTTCACACCTAATCTTTTATAAAGTTTTAGTGTGGTAAAATTTGATGGAGTGTCCTTCACAAAGCTTTATGCTGTGTAATAACCACAGTGTGGCAAATGCTAATTGCTCCTATGCAGAGGTAGAATCCCTGCCTCAGACAGTAAATAATCTGTATCATTGTCAATCGTTTCAAGGGTTTTGTCTGGGTGCAATTTTACATTCTGGATTTTATCAGCTAATTGCTACTATTAGTATTGCAGATGGTTGGATACTGAAGAGAAAAAACAAAGCAGACAAGCAAACAGGAAATGAATCAAATTTAAAAAACTCAAAAATTAAAACACTTCAAAACCAAGTAAACAAAAGGGGAAAATTTGAGGTAAAGGAAGAAGGTGAGGGATTAAGATTTTTCTGGTTGTCAGTCTGCTTGGGGGAGGTGGTGATTGCTTTCATCCCTTTTTGCCTTTTCCCCACTTGCTCTTTACTAGAGTTCAACTGTCTTTATCTCAACCCATGAGTTCTCTTACTTTTCTTCTTCCTTTTTTCCCCCTAATTCCTCTTGGGAATAATAGAAGGGACAGTGATCCCTGAGCTTGTCATTAGATGGGCTAGAATGCCCATTTGGCCAGTTAGGGTTGCTTGTCATGCCTGTATCCTCTTCCAACTTCATTCTCACTCCCAGCCCAGCTGGGCAGTGAGTGAGGAAAAAGAAAGTTTTGGTGCTGTGTTAACAGAGTTCAGCAAAAGGCATAGCACTGTTTAGCCACAACAGCATACCCTGCATCCATGAGGAAAGGTAACCTATTCCAGACAGATCCCACATAGATAGGGAAATCTGTCAAAGTTACAGTCTCACAGTATCACCAAGGCTGGAAGAGACCTCAAAGCTCATCAAGTCCAACCCAATACCACAGCCCTCAAGACCAGACCATGGCACCAAGTGCCACGTCCAAACCTGCCTTGAACACCTCCAGGGATGCTGACTCCACCACCTCCCTGGGCAGCCCATTCCAGCACTCAATGACTCTCTCAGGCAACAACTTTCTCCTCACCTCCAGCCTAAACTTCCCCTGCCACAGCTTGAGACTGTGTCCTCTTGTTCTGCTGCTGCTTGCTTGAGAGAAGAAAGCAACCTCCTCCTGGCCACAAGCATCCTTCAGGTAGTTGGAGACAGCAAGAAGGTCTCCCCTGAGCCTCCTCTTCTCCAGGCTAACCAATCCCAGCTCCCTCAGCCTCTCTCCATAGGGCTGTGCTCCAGGCCTCTCCCCAGCCTCATTGCCCTTCTCTGGACACACTCAAGCACCTCAATGTCCTTCTTCAATGGAGGGGCCCAGAACTGGACACAGGACTCAAGGTGTGGCCTAAGCAGTGCAGAGTCCAGGGGGAGAATGAGCTCCCTGCTCCTGCTGGCCACACTCTTGCTGATGCAGGCCAGGATGCCATTGGCCTTCTTGGCCACCTGGGCACACTGCTGGCTCATGTTCAGGCGGGTGTCAATCAGCACCCCCAGATCCCTTTCTGTTTGGCTGCTCTCCAGCCACTCCCACCCCAGCCTGTAGCTCTGCATGGGGTTGTTGTGGCCAAAGTGCAGCACCTGGCACTTGGATTTGTTGAGCTCCATCCCCTTGGACTCTGCCCATCTGTGCAGGCGGTCGAGGTCCTGCTGCAGAGCCCTTCTGCCCTCCAACCCAGCAACATCAGCCCCCAGCTTGGTGTCAACTGCAAATTTGCTGGTGATTGATTCGATGCCCTCATCCAGATCATCAATGAAGATGTTAAATCATAAAGAAAGTTGATCATAAAGAAATCTTTTAGAGATTTAACAAGGATTTTTTTTTTTCTTCTCTTATATGAACAAAATAAGCTAGAAAGTGCTGCATTGTGGAGGAGGCATGAATAAAATTACAGTACAGTGGGGGTGATAAAGCTGTAAAAGAAAAAAAAAAGATATAAAGCACAAGAGAATGTAATAGATTTGGAAGATGGATCATGTCAGTCAGTCTGAAGAGTTGCTGGCTTCCCAAAGGAGGAGGAGCAGAATAATGTGGCTTCTCACCTACAACTGCTTCTGACAGTGCTAATGAGAGTAGAACAAGGAGTGAGAAGGGCTCTCTGATTTCTGCTATCAAAACCAGCTCCTGGGCAAAGACCTCATCTTGTCACTTGCACAGGCTCCCTGCTTTCAGAATAAATAATACGTGCTTTTAAGTCCCATTTTTGTCAGGATCTGTGCAGAAGGATCTGGACAAGACTCACATGAAATGTGACAGTATAAACTACCTTTAAGCTTTGAAGAACTGTTAACAGAAATAGTATTTTGCATCAGTATTTACCTTATT
Source organism: Eubucco bourcierii (assembly GCA_013396675.1). Classification (NCBI taxonomy): domain Eukaryota; kingdom Metazoa; phylum Chordata; class Aves; order Piciformes; family Ramphastidae; genus Eubucco; species Eubucco bourcierii. The sequence continues at coordinate 50,564 of VWZE01000241.1, forward strand.
GAGTTAAGAGGAAAAAATTGTTGAAACTCCAATGTCCATTTTTCATCTGTGCAGTTAAACTGTTAAGACTATTTCTGGGGATGAAAAGTCAACAGGTAATTAATTCTTCAGCCCTTTGATATGAGAGCTATAGTTTTAATTAAAGCTTCAGTAATAAAAATGCAACAGTATTCTGTGCCTCTTGCATCCTCAAACTAGTTGCCTTCACTTTCATTTGAGTCGATTTACTGCCTTTTATGTGCCCTGTTTATTCTAGAGTGAGAAGCAGACTACTTCAGAAACAATGGTAGGCTATGACCTAAAGTTAAGCATACAGATACCTTGAGTTATGTACTGCTGACCTGTTCACAGGCCTCGTTTTTCTTCCATTCTCTCATTGACAAGCTCTGAAAATGCCTATTCTAACCTTGCAGGTGCTAAAAGGGGGAAATGAAAGCATCTAAGCAGGATAGCAAACCTCTTTTCCTCTGTATAGCTGAATGGATTAACATAGTGTCAGTGAAGAAGACACTAGTGCTAATGAACTTACAAACCTGATGTTCCTCTGCAAAACTGTCTGTCATTCTTCTGGGTGGAAAAGTTTGACACACAGCAATGTAAACTGATGGGAAGAGCAACACACTGAGCAGGTTCATGGAAAAGAAAGAACAAGAAATGCTCAGGGTGGCAGTTTTAGCTTTCTGGTTTGCTCTGGTTCATAAGCTAGACACTTGTTAAGCCTTGAAGTGCAGTAACTGAGAAGTGATCTGTTCTGTGTAACAAATCTTTTCCCTGTGTCTTCAGTGTTCTTGTAGCAACTGGGGTGAGAGTTAGAAGGAAGGAGCATTTGCCCAGATGTACTGGTTTGGTTCAAACACTTGCTCACGGTTATTATTCTTAGGTGTCACAAATGTAAGTTGTAGCAAAAGGAATGAAGTCTTGTTCTTTGTGCTGAGGGTAACAGAGAGCCCTGGAACAGGTTGTCCAGGGAGGTTATGGAGTCTCTTTCTCTGGAGACTCTCAAACCCTGCCTGGATGTGTTCCTGTATGGCCTGCTCTAGGTGATCCTGCTTTGGCAAGGGGGTTGGACTCAATCTCTGGAGGTTCCTTCCAACCTCTAATATTCTGTGATGATTTTTTTTTTTTAAGGGATAAGCAGCAGTATAATTTGCTTGTGCAGAAAATTACACTATCTGCCAAATGACTGATCACTTTTGGCCTCTGAATCCTCTGGCAAGTCTTTGCAGTGTGTTTAGGAGTACTTTTGAAGATATAAATAGATCCTGACAATCTGTGGCAATTAGCAGATAAGAAATAACAATCAGCTCTATATACTGGATGTGTAGCAAAGCTGGATTTTAAAACCAATGGGAACAGAAGATTTCCCTTTGCAGATGTGATTTGGTCCCACTGTGATAGAACAGAAGCAAGAGAAGCCGATTTGGGGGCTACAGTTTAATCGTACAGTGTAAGATGTTGCCTTCCCCATGGTTATTTATTATGTAAAGTAGGGCCCTGCCTCTGAAGGGAAGGCATAGCTGCTTATTTGTGTTGGTATGAAATGGATGTCAATATGGTGCTTAAAAAAAAAAAAAAAAGCCTGCTGCTACCAGCAGAACACTGACTATCGCTTTGTGTTCACCTTTGGTCTGCGGTGCTACCTGCCAAAGTGAAAGGGCTGGGGACATCTGTTTCTGTGCTCTCATGTAAGCATTGCTCCACCAAGAACTGCTCTTAATGACAAAAGTTTGGAGGTTATATGTATCAGACTCATGAAAGTCTTTTTTCGGGTCTAGAGCAGATAGGAGAACTTCATCTTCTTTGTTGCTGGAAGTGAGCTTGTTTGCCTTTCTTTAGAAGGCTCTCTCAGTCTTAACACTCCCAAGAATGGCTTTCGCGCTTGAGCTGTGTTAGCTGATTCTGCTCAGGTTTTCCTAGGCTGTGCTTTGCTTAGGCAATCGTGGCCTAGTAGTGTGAAGGTTTGGGAGTTCCCTGCCACCCCCCACTTTGTAAAATGACCCAGACTAGAACTCAGCCAGCTGGATGTTAAGGACTGAAGCTCTATTTACAGCTTTGCACAATGTACAAGCAGAGATAGACACAATAGACAGAATATTTACAGAAATATACAACTAAAAGGTAATACAGCAACACAACTCCCCTCCCAGAAATCAGAGACCCCAGGAGGGGCTCCCAACTACCCTTCCACCTTCTCCCCACCCCTGTATCTTACCCCAAGGTTTGCCTTGCACACAAGGTAAATTAGGAGGATCAGTCAGGGGAGTTGGAAGAAAAGTGGTTAGTGAAAATTAATCAGCAGAGGAGTCAAGAGACAGAAGCTGCTAGATCGCCCCAGCAGCTGCTGTTCCAGCAAGAGCCAGAGAGAGACTGACTTATCTAATGTTTTGGTTATTGTTCCCAAACAATTTCTTAGCAAGCGTATGAGTGAAGTAGACATCATGATGTTTTCCTTTCACAGCCTATAGTGTAATTTTCTCTATTAAAATATTCTAATTAGCCTCAAACCAGCACAAGTAGTAACAGCATATTTATCATAGAATCATCGAATGGTTTATGTTGGAAGGGAGTTCAAAGCTCAACCAGTTCCAAGCCCCTGCCACAGGCAGGGACACCTCCCACTAGAATAGGTTGAACAAGGCCTCGTTCAGCCTGGCCTTGAGCATCTCCAGGGAGGTTGTGGAGAACAGAAGTCAGGTTTTTGTGTGTATGGCTCCTGGGTATACATAGGAAGTACTTTTGGTAAAGAGCCTTTCATCAAAGATCCCATTGGGTGCTTCTGTGCTCCACAATCTCCCTGGGCAACCTGTGCCAGTGTCTCACCACCCTCACTGGAAAGAATTTCCTCCTAACATCCAGTTTCAATCTCCCCTCTGCCAGCTTATACCCTCTTCCTGTCATTTCAAGACCTTGTCAATAGTCCCCCCTCCCCCTCAACCCTCCTGGAGCCCCCTTCAGATCCTGAAAGGCTACTCCAAGGTCTTCTGGAAGCCTTTTCTTCTCCAGGCTGCAGAACCCCCACTCTTTCAGTCTGTTCTCACAGCACAACTGCTGCAGCCCTCTGATCATCTTGGTGGCCTCCTCTGGACCTGCTCCAACAGTTCCGTGTCCTTCCTGTGCTTGGGGGCTCCAGAACTGCACACAGGACTCCAGGTGGGGTCTGAGGAGAGCAGAACAAAGGGGCAGAATCCCCTCCCTTGCCCTGCTGCCCACACTGCTCTTGCTGCAGCCCGGCACACAGTTGCTGTCTGGGCTGCACTCACACTGCAGCCTCATCTTGAGATTTTCATCAACCCAGACTCCAAGGTCCTGTTCCTCAGGGCTGCTCTCAGCCATTTCCCACCCAGCCTGGAGTTGTGCTTGGGATTGCACTGACTCAGGTGCAGGACCTTACCCTTGGCCTTTTTCAGTGCCTGTCTCTCTCTCAATGAAAAATCTTGATTGTACTATAGCTTTATCTTGACTTCTAATCTAGGAAAGATGATTTTTATGTATGTCAAATGGTTGTGTGCTAGAACAGAAGTCAAGCTTTTGTGTGTAAGGCTCCTGTGTATACATAGGAAGTACTTTTGGTAAAGAGGCTTTCATATAAACATCTGTCCTGTTGAAGGAGAGCTTTGAAACATGTTATAAGATTCCCATTTACATCTGCTATGATGTGTCCTTCAGATCTGCAAAAAGCAATGTGGTTAGCTATGAGCTGGAGCTTAACTGTTACTCAGTTACAGTATCTTATGGGCAAATAGCCACAGGAAAGGTATGCCCCATTCAAGAAGTTTCTGGTAGAATATGGTAAATGCAAAAACTGCTCCAGGCAGAGAGTTTGTCTTCATTAGTAAAACCATAACACACTGAAGATTCAAGAATCAGGTCTGTGCTTCAGCCCAGAGGCTCTGTGGGTGGAGGGATGTGGGTGTACATGTGTCCTTTCTTGCCCCTCTTGTTTTCTTGAGGCATCACAAGTTTCAGGGTAGTTGATGAAAGTTGAACATCACCTCTGGCACTGGGGAACTATCATGCCATTTGCTATGTGAATAACACTCTGTTCTTTTCCTTGGAGAAGCTTTGTGAAATATCCTATTTATCTATTTATTTTAGCTGGAGCCCTATTTCCTAAACATGGTAGTGCTCTGAAGTGGCATAAGCCATTACCTTACTTTATCCCAAATTCATCATTCTAATGTGATCATGCAGTGAGAAGATGTAGCAGAATTCAAGCTTTAAGCTTTACTATGTTTTTTTCCCCCCAGTAATGAAATTTGTAATTAGCATGTTCAAGATGCTAAAGAGAATGTGAGCATGTTAACAAGTCTCCAAATGTCAAAATGATTTTGCAGTTGTCACTGGTTGTTCACATTAGGGAAGTAAAGATGCTTTTTACTACTCAGTAAGTTTCTTGCTGTCACAAAGTAGAGGAGAGAAATATTGATGAAGGACATCATTCAAATCTGCAAACCAGCAGGGGTTTATGCTAAAGGCCATAGCTGTCTACAGCTGTTAAAAGCATCAACTCATGACAGTTGGTGAAAATGCTGCTTGCTCCCATCGAGTTTATCTAGAAAAAGTACCTCATGTATTAGAGGATAATAAAATAAACTTCAAAAGAAACCTCTTAATAGTGTTACTAGTCTTCTGAAAGAGGACAGGCAAATATAGCATGAGTAATTCTATACAAGGAACATAAATTCTTAGGTATGTTACTGGACTTTCCTTAAAACAAGAACCTAAAGTAGGCAGGATGAGCTTAAGGTATTTTGTGTACTAGACCAAAGTCTTACTAATCCTTATTAGGTGTCTTTGTGTGGAGAAATAAAATCAGGAAAAGCTAAGTCTAAACAACTGGGTTCACAGAGGTGAATTTTATGGCAAGTGTGTTGTTACACACTAGTTAAATAACCTAAAGAGGTTATGGAGCTCTGTCACTTCGAGGTGAAAGAATAGGCCTGGTGCTTTTTTATGATACAACTGTCTGGTTGTTAGGTTATTCTTAAGCATTTGTTAGGAGCAAATATGTTTTTAATATCATTGCAGTGACATCAATGTTGGTAAGAGAAGAGAAGGCTTCAAGGAGACCTTGGAGTAGCCTTCGAATATCTGAAGGGCTGGGGAGGGACTATTTACAAGGTCTTGTAATGACAGGACAAGGAGGAGTGGGTTTAAACTGGCAGAGGGGAGATTTAAAGTAGGTGTTAGGAAGAAGTTCTTTGTGGTGAGACACTGGCACAGGTTACCCAAGGAAGTCGTGCAGCACAGAACCTCCCTGAAGGTGTTCAAGGCCAAATTGGATGAGTTCTTGAGAGACTTGTTCTAGTGGGAGGTGTCCCTGCCTCTGCCAGGGGGTTGGAACTGGCTGAGCTTTGAGGTCACTTCCAACCTTATCATTCTATGACTCGATGATTCTACATTCACAGACCAGTTCCAGAGACAGTCTAGTTTGGGTCACTTGCAACCTAAACCATTCTATGATAAAAGACTGAGGGAGCCTATGTAGCCAGAGTTGCACATTCATCTATTAACATTGATTTTTTTTTTTTTTTTTTGCAAGTTTAGAATTTATCTATTGAATTTGTACAGTAGGTTGTGCTGGTTTGAGGCTAATTAGAATATTTTAATAGAGAAAATTACACTATAGGCTGTGAAAAGAAAACATGGTGATGTCTACTTAACTCAGAGGCTTGCTGAGATTGATTGGGTAAAAGAAACCAAAACATAGATAAGGCATTCTCTGTCTCTCTCTCTCTAGGGGAGAACAGCAGCTCGGGCAGTCTAGCTTCTAGCTCCTCTTTGCCCATTAATCCTCACTAACCACTTTTCTTCTAACAACCCTGGCTGATCCTTCTAATTCACCTTGTGCANCAGGCACAGAGGTGAACTTCCAGCTGGCTGAGTTCTAGTCTGGGTCATTTTACGAAGTGTGTGTGTGGGGGGGCAGGGAACTCCCAAACCATCACATAGGTAGAACCAAGCTATGTTTACTTTACACACTGGCAATCAAACCCAGTTCCTTTAGCAGTCATTAACCCTTTTTGAATTCTCAGCTAACTTTATACTCTGCTGTAATATTTAGTGTGCTATAGAAATTTGTATTCATAGGATGTTAACAGAGTATGTTTGGGTTAGCTTAGCAGGTTTAATCTCTGTATAAGGAAGTTAACAAGTAACTTAACTTTGAAAAAAAAAAAAAAAAAAAAAAAAAAAAAAAAGGAAGGG
>VWZE01000241.1:56813-72220 GCA_013396675.1 Eubucco bourcierii
TGCCCAAAAGTGGGAAAAAAAATGGTAGAAGAGAAAGGTGGAATAGCCAACAACCTTCTGTCAGTTGATTTAATTCATTCCCCTTTGAAGCTGGTACATGCTGATAGTGCACTTTAGTTCTGAGGACCATCAACATGCAGGGGAAAAATGGAGCATCTGGTGTTGATTTGTTTGTGTATCTGATGTTGAAATAATATACAGTCATTTCTCAAGTGTGGTTGGAGCTTGGAAACATATCCCTTAAATGAAGGAAACTGTTTTTCTGTGATCCTTGAGCAAAGGTTATTCCTTGCCTTTTCATTTTGGCTAGAGTATTTTCTAGTGAATACAAGGGCCTGTTTCTGGTAATGTAAGCTGGGTAATTGTCAAGCCTGCTACATCAATAGCTTCACTGACTGTAGGCTAATGGTGACAGGAACAGCCTGTGAGCTGAGAGACCTGTTCCTGCTATTCTGGCTACAACTGTTAGAGTTTTGTCCCTCAGCTAGCAGAGCAGTGACCTTCTGCCCTGCTGAGACACCCAGTCAAGTACACCTTGGCTTCTGTGTACACAGTGATGTCATTTAAATCATCAGCAGTAAAATATTACCTTAAATGCAATAATGCAGAAATTCACCAGTTAAGTCACAGAACCCCAGAATTAAACAGCTTGAAAAAGACCTCTAAGATCATCAAGTCCAACTAATCACCTAACTCTTCTAATTAACTAAACCATGGCACTAAGTGCCTCATTTAATCTCCTTTTAAACACCTCCAAGGATGGTGACTCCATCCCCTCGCTGGCCAGCCCATGCCAATGCCAATCACTCTTGCTGGGAAGAACTTCTTCCTAACATCCATCCTGAACCTGCCCTGGAACATCTTGAGGCTGTGTCCTCTTGTTCTGTTGCTGGGTGCCTGGCAGAAGAGACCAACCCCAGCTGGCTACAACCTCCCTTCAGGTAGTTGTAGAGAGCAATGAGGTCTGCCCTGCGCCTCCTTTTCTGCAGGCCTCACACCCCCAGCTCTCTCAGCCTCTCCTCACAGGGCTGTGCTCCAGGCCTCTCCCCAGCCTTGCTGCCCTTCTCTGGACACCTTCCAGCACCTCAACATCTCTCTTGAATGGAGGGGCCCAGAACTGGACACGGCACTCAAGGTGCTCATAGTGAATGATCTGTGATATTCTCAATTTCTGTACAGCTGCTGAATGTGTGAGGTGATTCGAGTAACAGGTTTGACTAAATGGCAGTGTTATGCCTTAGTTAGAAATCCGCAGATGGAGAACTCTTCAGCAGCTCTCAGTCTGTGATTAGTTAATCATCTTGCTGCTTGACAATTGGCACCTTTTTAAAACAGTACCAAAGGCTTTAATTCCTTCAAGTTACAGCTTGTTTACTGAAGTGTTGTCATGACAAAATGCGTCAATTAAACTTTAAAATTCCCCTACTATTTTTAAGTGGTCCTTGTTCCTGAGGACAAGAGCAATTTTCTATTATTGAACTTTTAATCAATTCCATACAATGCTCTTAAACATAAATAATTGTGACAGTGCTTATAGGCAGATCAAGGAAGGATTTTGTATAAGAGATTTTATCCATTTCAGTGAAGGTTGGAAATAACCCTCAGTCTTTCTGCATTGATTTTATTTAACTGGCTTCTTGAGCCTTATTCAGAGCATGAATCAATGGGATGGCAGTGGCCTGACTTACTGTGCTGCAGTGGTTGATGTTGGAAGTTTGTAGCTGCTGCTTGATATAGCCTAATGCTTGGATAGCATGAGATTGATCTGAGGACTAGCTCTGTATTATCCATTTCCTTGGAGCCAATTTTCATTTGTTTGTCAAAGGTTTGACTGGGCATGTCACAGCCAGCAGTATAAAGGTAGTTTCTACTGCTGCAAGTAGGACTAGATGAGCCAAAAAATCTTTTCATTAAAGTAAGCCGGTGTAAACTCATTGAGAAATAAACCCCCCCCCACCCCCCCAAACCTAACCCAAACAAACCACCAAAACCCTTCACCTTCAGCTACCCTCTCTACAGGGAAAGGGAGATCTTGGATGTCCCTTGTTGTTTGAAGATGCTTCCTGCTCTTGGAAGTGTTGTTATGCTAATTTTTGTATTGTTAGGTACTGCTTTTGTGGATTCACATCTTAATAGCCTTTTACTTCCCAAAACACTGCATGTGGGATGTGCATGTTTGTTGTTTAGCCACTGATAGTTGGCTATCTTATCCATTGCTGAGCAATTAGGTTTCCCTTTGGACAAGGACCAGTGCATGGAAGCTGCAGCACATGAGGTTACAGCTCAACACAAAGGGGAACTTCTTAACTGGAAGGGTCCCAGGGCACTGGCACAGGCTGCCCAGAGAGGTTGTGGAATCTCCTTCTGTGGAGCCTTTCAAGACCTGTCTAGATGTGTTCCTGTGTGCCCTGAGCTAGATTGTCTGGTCCTGCTCTGGCAGGGGGGTTGGACTGGATGATCTCTTTGGGTCCCTTCCAACCCCTAACATCCTGTGAGCCTGTGAAATGATCTTTGCCCAAATCAGATTATTTTAAAACACAGATGAAATTGTTTGCAAAGCCCAAAATAGCTAATGTGGGTATTAATAGTTGTAGAACGTACTGAAGAAACGAGGGAAGCATTTCTGCACATAAGTAAAATCAGAAGAATTGATCTCCCCATGCCTGCATTCCTCTGACCTCTTGAGCTGCTCTCCTAACCTCTTTCCTCATAAGCTAGGGTGCACGTCTCAGAGACAGCTCCAGTTAGTGAAACCCAAGCTTCTTCAGGAGCTCACTTGAAGTCTTTCTTGGGTTCAGTTTAAAGTTGCCATACTCTGAGCCTTACAGATTTTATCAAAGTGAGAGATGCTTAAAGCCTCTGTGCTGATTTGAGGCTAATTGGAATACTTTAATAGAGAAAATTATAGGCTGTTAAAAGGAGACAGCAGTGATGTCTACTTCACTCATAGGCTTGCTGAGATGTTTAAGTGTAAGTACTCAAAACATAAGTAAGTCAGTCTCTGGGGCACAGTGTCTCGGGTAGTCTAGCTTCTGGCTTTCTCCTGTCTGCTGAGTAACCTCACTAACCACTTTTCCCTCTAACTCCCCTGGCCGATCCTCCAAACTCACCTTGTGCATAAGGCAAACCTTGGGGTAAGGTACAGGGGTGGGGAGAAGGTGGAAGGGTGGTTGGGAGCCCCTCCTGGGGTTTCTGATTTCTGGGAGGGGAGTTGTGTTTCTGTATTGCCTTTAACTTGTCTGTGTCACTATTCCTGTCTATGGTGTTTATCTCTGCTTGTATATTGTGCTGAGCTGTAAATAGAGCTTCAGTCCTTAACTTCCAGCTGGCTGAGTTCTAGTCTGGGGCATTTTACAAAGTGTGGGGGGTGGGGAACTCCCAAACCATCACAGCCTCTGACAAAGGACAAGGGTGCTTCTTTGGAGATGCAAATACTGCTGCTAAGCTGGGCATGGCAGTCTGATGAGTGAAGTTTGTCTTATGGCCTCTATACCTCCACTTACCACTTCAATGAACTTCTATGTTCATATTTACCTTGAGGAACGTACAGGAACGATGCAAATAGTTACATGACGTAAAGCAAATGTGGGTTTTACCATCTTTGGGCTGAGACCAGTCTGATGAGTGAAGTTTGTCTTTTGGCCTCTATACCTCCACTTACCACTTCAATGAACTTCTATGTTCATATTTACCTTGAGGAACATACAGGAACGATGCAAATAGTTAGATGACGTAAAGCAAATGTGGATTTCACCATCTTTGGGCTGAGACCAAGGAAGAAGGTCAGTCTCTAAGGGACAACATAACTTTCCCTGCATAACATCAACAGGAAGGCAGTGTTGCAGAAGACCTCATTCAAAAATAACTGAAAGATGTTTGTCACTGAGTAGCAATGTTGAAGTCTTAAATAACTTCAAAAGGTTTTAGAAGTGATACAGTGTACTCTTAGCTTGCTTGTGAGTTCTAATAAAGGTTTGGCTTTTTTTTTTTTTTTTTTTTTTTTTTTTTTTTTTTTTTTTTTGATTTATACAGACCACTAACNTTTTCTCTCTTCAGTAGATTAAGAAGGTCTCCAAACAAAAATAAATAGAAAAACTTCTAATATCAACAACGCTGTTCTTTTCTATCATGCCAGAGATAAATTTCCAGCACTTTCTGGCAAGGACATGAAAGCAAGCAATTATCTATATGAGCCACATGTTTTGCAATACAGGTGCTATAATGGAAGCACCTGGAAAATATACCACTTGCTCATATAGCTGTCCCTAGTCTAGTCACTGCTGGCAAGCTTGTCAGAAATGTCCTTGATCCTCTAGTCCTAAACAATGCACTTTTCTAGCTTAGATAGAAGTGTATGTTGGAAAAGAACAGAGATGAAGAAGAATTGAAAGGAGCAAATTATTTAATGGAGGCAAGCTGAGGATCAGCAAAGTAGCAATGCTTTTCCTCTGCATTCTATTTTTATTATTATTATTGCATTCTCTTTATTCCTTTCAATGTAAAGATGTCTGCAAACTGTTCAAAAATTATTTTAAGATGGAGATGTACATCGTATGAACTGTTTCCAAGTAAACTTGAGCTTAATTTTTTCTTCAGTATATTAATGCAGTTCTAATCACTGAATTCCACATGGCTGAGTTCAGAAGAAGATCATGCACTCCTGCTCCTTCCCTACATTTTAATTTCTTCTTAGTTTGCTTCAAAACCTGAATTGCTTAGATATACCCTACTTGACCTTTAAAACTGTGGTGTCAGGGGAATGATGATAATTAGATGAAACCACACAATTATTTGTCTGAAATGTCTGTATAAACACTGGAAACCAAGTGTGAGGAGCGTGTGAGAATGTTGTATGGGATAGCATGGGATGCTGTTGTACTCTCTCTCTTCATTCATTAATTAATAGTGCTGTTACTGAAGATGTTTGCTGAATGTCCTGCCTGGTTTTAGTGGCAGTTGATTCTCCTTTTACTAATGAAGTCTGGAAATAATTAGCTTTTCTGATCTGGCTGTGCCCTATATTCCTTCCTCACAGTTCGGGCTTGAGAATAAATATCTACCCAATAATATCTATTACAAGTACACATGGTTCCTCTCTTCACCCCTCCCAGTATCTACCACTATGAAGCTATAGTTTTCCTTAATGTTACACCACTTTTCAGTAAGGAACAACACCCAGTATTTGCTAATCAGTGTCTTCTGTGAAGATAAAAACTTAGAATCATAGAATCAACCAGTCTTTTCTTGAACACTTCCAGGGACAGCAATTCCACCACCTTCCTGGGCAGCCCATTCCAATGCCAATCACTCTCTCTGTCAACAACTTCTTCCTAACGTCCAGCCTAGACCTCCCCTGGCACAACTCGAGGCTGTGTCTCCTCCTTCTGTTGCTGGTTGCCTGGCAGAAGAGACCAACCCCTGCCTGGTTACAATCTCCCTTCAGATAACTGTAGATAGCAATGAGCTCTGCCCTGAGCCTCCTCTTCTGCAGGCTGCACACCCCCAGCTCCCTCAGCCTCTCCTCACAGGGCTGTGCTCTAGGCCCCTCCCCAGCCTTGCTGCCCTTCTCTGGGTACCTTCCAGCACCTCAACATCTCTCTTGAATGGAGGGGCCCAGAACTGGACACAGCACTCCAGGTGTGGCCTGACCAGTGCTGAGCACAGGGGCAGAAGAACCTCCCTACTCCTGCTGACCACACTGCTCCTGATCCATACCAGGATGCCGTTGGCTCTCCTGCCCACCTGGGCACACTGGCTGGTGTTCAGCTACTACCTACTAGCACACCCAGGTCTTCTGCAGCAACTCTATCCCCAGCCTGTAACACTGCTTGGGGTTGTTGTGGCCTAAGTGTAGAACCCTGCACTTAGCCTTGTTCAATCTCATCCCATTGGCCTCTGCCTACCCATCCAGCATGTCCAGATCCCTCTGCAGGGCTCCCCTACCCTCCAACAGATCCATACCTGCTCCTCACTTGGTGTCATCTGCACAATTACTGATACCGGATTCAATCCCCTTGCCCACATCATCAACTTGACATGTTTTACACTGAAAGCTACACCTACAGAACAATTTCATGTAGCAGTTGTGCTGAGTTGTGTTTGGCACATGATAGCTGCTTTGCAACCCTCTAAAATGCCAGTAAAAAAAATAGCAGCTAACCAGCAGACTACGTTAATGTTTTTCTGCCAGCTCCGAAGTATCAGTGGTGGTTGGCATTTATACTGGGACAATATATAGTAACTTCTGTGAAGAGCAATGAACAGTTGTCTTTCTGTCAGTATAGAAGCAAACCAATAGAGAAAAATTAGTGTCCCTAATCCATTATAGTAGCCTTGAAGTATCTGAAGAGAGCCTACAGGAAGGCAGGGGAGGGGGGGGGGCATTATTTACAAGGTTTTGCAATGCCAGGACAAGGGGCAATGAGTTTGAAGTGGCAGAGGGGAGATTGAAACTGGATGTTAGGAGGAAGTTGTTTGCAGTGAGGGTGGTGAGGCACTGGCACAGGTTGCCCAGGGAGGTTTTGGCTGCTCCCTCCCTGGAGGTGTTCAAGGCCAGATTGAACAAGGCCTTGAGTGAGCTGTACTAATGGGACGTGTCCCTGCCTATGGCAAGGGGTTGGAACTATATGATCCTTGAGGTCACTTCCAACCTTACCATTCTATGATTCTATGATTAATGCCATGGAAGCCATTTGCTAAGGGGTTTAGAATTTTCTAAATGTTTGCTAAATCCCAAATCTGTCACCAGAGTGACCTAGGAGGATGACAGAAGAAAATATAGGAGATTTAAAGAAGAAGAAGAGAAAGAGGGGGAGGGGAAAAAAAAACAAAAAACAAAAAAGTCTAAAACAAAAAAGGCAGAATAATGCATGATTTGGCTAAAACACATATCTCGGTGCTCAGCACAGTACTTCAGTTTAAATACATCAACATCTTTAATCATAGAATCATAGAATGGTAAGGTTGGAAGGGACCTCAAGGATCATCCAGTTCCAACCCCCTGCCATAGGCAGGGACACCTCCCACTAGCACAGCTCACTCAAGGCCTCATCCAATCTGGCCTTGAACACCTCCAGGGAGGGAGCAGCCACAACCTCCCTGGGCAACCTGTTCCAGTGCCTCACCACCCTCACTGGAAAGAACTTCCTCCTAACATCCAGTCTAAATCTCCCCCCTGCCAGTTTAAGCCCATTGCCCCTTGTCCTGTCATTGCAGGACCTTGTAAATAATCCTTCCCCAGCCTTCCTGTAGGCCCCCTTCAGATACTGGAAGGCTACTATCAGGTCCCCTCGAAGCCTTCTCTTCTCCAGGCTGAAGAGCCCCAACTCTCTCAGCCTGTCCTCATAGGAGAGCTGCTCCAGCCCTCTGATCATCTTTAAATACATCAAGCCCACCTGGAGTACTATGTGCAGTTCTGGAGCCCTCAGTACAGGAAGGACATGGAACTGTTGGAGCCAGTCCAGAGGAGACCACGAAGATGATCAGAGGACTGCAGCAGCTCTGCTGTGAGGACAGGTTGAGAGAGTTGGGACTCTTCAACCTGAGAAGAGAAGGCTTCCAGGAGACCTTAGAGTGGCCTTTCAGTATCTGAAAGGGGCCTACAGGAAGGCTGGGGGAGGTTGTGGCTGCTCCCTCCCTGGAGGTGTTCAAGGCTAGGTTGGAGGAGGCCTTTAGTGAGCTGTACTAGTAGGAGGTGTCCCTGCCTATGTCAGGGGGTTGGAACTTGATGATCCTTGAGGTCCCTTCCAGCCTTACCATTCTATGATCTTTGTGCATCTCTTCATGTTAAATGTAAAATGTGTCCCTGGAAGGACTGTCTCCTTCTCTAGTCTTAACCTGATGTCTTTTGCTCCTTTTGAAGGGGTTACCACAGAAAACAAAATATATTGCTGGGCTGCAGTCATGCTATTGATTTTTGCTTTAAAGAATTTTAACTTTGATGAATTGTACCCTGAAGAATAATTTAAATGAGTAGCAAAACAACAAAATATATTGTCTTAAGCTGTTGGAGTTGACCAGTAGATTTACACTTTTTAGTGTTTGGAGAGCTGCTTCAAATCTCTTTGAAGGAAATAATTCCTACCCAAGTTAATTCATATTATGTTGTCTCAATTTAGTTCTAAAACTTAGGGAGTCTCCAAACTGTAATCAGTGTCAAACATTTGTGTTTTCTGGCTACAGAACCTTCTAATGAGGGATGAAGGAGCTGTCAGTTGTCTGTCTGGGGCTGTTGTCAAGATCTTCAAGTACAGAAAATCCTTGCAAGCATCTGTGTGGTTGTTTTAGCCTATTAACAGGCATCCAGAAAACCATGAACCCATTTACTGTACATGTGTGTGGAGACACTGGCACAGGTTACCCAGGGAGGTTGTGGCTGCTCCCTCCCTGTAGGTGTTCAAGGCCATGTTGGACAAGGCCTTGAGTGAGCTGTACTAATGGGAGGTGTCCCTGCCTATGGCAAGGGTTTGGAACTAGATGATCCTTGAGGTCCCTTCCAACCTTACCATTCTATGATTCTATGATTCTCTAAGGTTGTGGAATAGTGATAAACATTTATCCTAGAGAAACCTTTACCTTGGAGTGCAAAAGTAGATGTGAAAGATAGAAATGACCCAAATGCAGTTTCTGTAACCATTTGGTTATGTGTTAACAAGCAGTTCTCATTGGAACATTCAGGACATGGGTGTAGATGGACTTGGTTATAGTTCTGTGTTGAAGCAAGAATGAAAAAGAAGAAAGGAAAAAAAATCATCTGTAACCAAATGCAACTAAACATATTCTCCTGAATGTGTAAACAGGAAAATGGAAAACTCCAACAGTTCTATTCTAGGAATGTCAGGCATAGGTCTAGGAAAGAGTAAAAATCTTTTGTTCTGTGTCAGCAAAGCTAAGGAATTCAGTGATCCAGTTTTATCATTTCTCTTGAGTTTCTGAGCATAGCTTCATGCTAGCCAAGCTCTTAAAAATACTTTATTTAACAGTCTGTCTGAGTTTGAATATTTTATAAAGGAGGGCAGTTGAAATAGGAAAAGCCAAGCTGTGAGTTAAACTCGACATGATGTAAAAATCACTGCAGAAACAGAGAATAAGATAGGAAAATGACATGCTTTTCTGTGGTTCAAAAATAGTTTCTTCTGTCCCCTGTCTCCTCAGCTTTAGTTTTATTGCTACATGACTTACTGCAGAACATAAACTCTTGGTGTGTTACTCATGTTGGGAAAGATTTTCCTATCAGGGGAAAGAGGCTACTGCATTGAAGGGGAGTCAAGGGCCAGCTGTTGTCAGGCCACTCCTCTGGAGATCTTTCCTCACACTCTGTGCTGGTTTGAGGCTAACAGGAATACTTTAGTGAGAGAAATTAGACTATTGGCTGTGAATAGAAAATAGTAATGATGTCTGTCTCACTTGTTGGTTTTGCTTAGGGATATAAAATCAAGAAGACAAACAAAGACAGGTCAACCTTTGGCTGCTGCTGCCTGCTACACTTTCTCTGCCTAACTTGAACTAAACCTTGTCTTAAAAACATCCAGGGATGAGGCTTTCACCACCTCTCTGGGCAACCTGTTCCAGTCTCTCTCCACCTTCATGGTGAAGAACTTCTTCCTAACATCTAACCTAAATCTCCCCTCCTCTAGCTCTGATCCATTCCCACCAGTTCTGTCGGTACCTGGCACTCTAAACAAATCCCTCTCCAGCTTTCCTCTAGGCCCCTTCACATCCTAGAAGGCCACAGTAAGGTCTCCTGGGAGCCTTCTCCTCTCAAATTAATTCCACAAGGAGGCAGTTTAAAGGTGGTTTGACACTGCTATATTTCAAATGTGTTGTCATGCTTACCTTTTTTTTTCTTCTAACCTCTTGCTGACCTTTTGCAACTGTCCCTGCACATAAGGGAGGGGGGTGGAAAAAAGGTGGGAGGTTGGTCGGGAACCCTCTTGGGCAGTCTGACTGCAGGGGAGGGGTTTTGTATTTTCTGTATTACTTTTAACTTAGATATAGCTGTAAATATTTATCTATATTGTATATATATGCTTGTAAATTGTGCCATGCTGTAAATATGGTGCTTCATTCCTTAACTTCCAGCTGGCTGAGTTAGTCTGGTGAATTCCTAGCAGTATGTGGGGGGTGGGTAACCCAAACCTGCACACACCCCCAGGGGGGATAGCAGCTGTTTGTAGAATCAATTTCCACAGGAGGTAACAGAATGTAGTTAGGGCATTAATTTTGACACAGTAAAATTTTATTAATTTATGTGTTTAAAAAAAATATAAATCAAATTGTTTAGAAAGAAAATGCTGGCTGCCTTTCTTAGGTAGGTTGCCTCTCATATTGATGGCATCTTTCCTTATTACAAGAAGCAGGAGGTTTATCCATCATATTCCCTCTGAAATATGAACTGTTTGGAGTAGGATTGTGATTGCTTGAGGAAGAAACCTGCTAAACATTCCAACATTGATCTTTGGGCTAATGTGAAGTTTGCCTGAACCTGCCTGCCCTTTTATGACTGCACAGGTATGAGCAGCACATGCAACCTCTCCTGTGCTGGGCTTATTGTCTGTGACTTTCATACAGATGATTACTAATCAAACAGTGATTAGTAATCAATCAGAAAACAATGAAATAAAAACCCCGAACATTATAGCTTAGAAATTATTTAGACTACACCATAAGATGTCTTTGACTCATTACACAACAAATATGTTATTGAGATTGCTGAACTGTACAAAGATTTTTTTTATTTATTTTTTTTTCCCCAAGACTGTTTTTCCAAACTGGAAAAACATGGACTTGATGTGTGGAGCACTGTTGGATAAGGAATTGGCTGGCTGGTGACACACAGAGAGTGGTGATCAAGGGCACAATGTCCACCTGGAAACCAGTGACAAGTGGTGTCTCTCAGGGGTCAGTGCTGGCACCAGTGCTGTTTGACATCTTTGTCAGTGACATGGGCAGAGGAATCAGTGCACTCTCAGCAAGTGTGCAGATGACACCAAGCTGTGTGGCACAGTTGACTTGCTAGAGGGCAGGGATCCATCCAGAGGGACCTGCACAGGCTGCAGAGCTGTGCCCAGGCCAACCTCATGATATTCAACAAGGCCAAGTGTAAGGTCCTGCACCTGGGTAGGCACAAACCCAAGCACAAACACAGGTTGGGTGGTAAATGACTGAGAGCAGCCCTGAGGAAAAGGACCTTGGAGTCTGGGGTGATGAAAAGCTCCAAATGAGCCTGCAGTGTGAGTGCAGCCCAGACAGCAACTGTGTGCTGGGCTGCAGCAAGAGCAGTGTGGGCAGCAGGGCAAGGGAGGGGATTCTGCCCCTTTACTCTGCTCTCCTCAGACCCCACCTGGAGTCCTGTGTGCAGTTCTGGAGACCTCAGCGCAGGAAGGACATGGAAGTGTTGGAGTGGGTCCAGAGGAGGCCATGAAGATGCTAAGAGGGCTGGAGCAGCTCTGCTGTGAGGACAGGCTGAGAGAGTTGGGGCTCTTCAGCCTGGAGAAGAGAAGGCTTCCAGGAGACCTTATAGTAGCCTTCCAGGTTCTGAAGGGGACCTACAGGAAGGCTGGGGAGGGACTATTGACAAGGTCTTGCAATGACAGGACAAGGGGCAATGGGTTTGAACTGGCAGAGGGGAGACTTAGGTTGGATGTTAGGAGGAAGTTCTTTCCAGTGAGGGTGGTGAGACACTGGAACAGGTTGCCCAGGGAGGTTGTGGCTGCTTCCTCCCTGGAGGTATTCAAGACCAGACTGGATGAGGCCTTGAGTGAGCTGTACTAGTGGGAGGTGTCCCTGCCTATGGCAGGGGGTTGGAACTGGATGGTCCTTGAGGTCCTTTCCAACCTCACCATTCTGTGATTCTGAGACTCTTTTTAATGTTAGCAACACAGACTGGAGTGGGATAGTATGAAGTCAGTGACTAAGATTTGGTTTTGTAGGGTATGTGAGCAGAGTATTGAAGAATTTCAGAAGTTGCATGTGGTAATTAGCTAACTCTCCCTTCTTTGAACCGCATGATGTGAGGTTTTAGTGTTGTCTCCAAACAAAATGTTTCCAGCATAATTTTTTTTTTTTGTTCTTCCAGTGTGCTACTCAAAGGGTATGTTTTGAAATCCTTGGGTATATCACTTTCTGTTCACAAATCGGTGTTCAGTAGAATATGAAACCAACCCTTAGTAAACCCAAGCTCCCCTCTCATCCTCATTTACTTAGACTGACTAAAACCTACATAGAAGATTCCATATTGCATAATTAGCTGAAAATTTTCTTATTAGAGAAGACCTTTTTCTAATGAGTGATATGAGTACTTTTCTTCTGGATGAGTCAGGGTGGGGAAAAGTGTTACATGATGGAAGTGTTGAGAGAATTTGGCTTTAAATATTTGGAAATTAAATATATAAATAGGTATAATCTAGAGCAAAATGTGTTTGTGATTGGAACCATGGTAATGAATCATCAACTAGCAAAATGTACTGGATTAGGTGTAGATATATATGTGTATATATGCATACACACTTCAGAGCAGGTTTTTAGGAAAGATCTCTCAAGTATTAAAATATTCTGTAAGTGGTAGACTTTCCCTTTTGAAAAAGCCAATTCTAAGTTGTAACCTTACAATAATAGAGGTCAGCACAGCCTGTGAACTCTGTCATGCAGTTCACGAAGACTGTGGGTTGCTAAGATGTGCTCAGAGAAAGTTTTACCTTCTGCTGTTCTTACACAAAGCCTGAGGAGTGCCCCCAGCAGCTGAGCTGGAGTTGCAAAGACACAGCACAGCATATGTGATGAATGTTGCTGCTCCTCCAGCCTGAGCATGCTGACTGAAGGACATGGAGGGCTTCCAAAAGATGTGAAGCAACCTATTTTCTGCCTCTTCCACAGGCTGCTGACTAGGAGATGAGAAAGCAGTTCATCAAGTGTGGGATGGGTGTAAGGAGAATCAAAGTAGGATAGGAAATCACTTTGTAACTGTTTAATTGAGAACTTTCAATGAAGCAGCTATGTGCTTTGGTGTATCACCTTTTCAAACCAATACTGGGGTCTGGTTCCAGCTTCCTTTTTTCTCAGAACATGCTGGTTTGCAAATCAAATCCTTCATCTGATCATTTTGGTGTTGTTCAGTTCCTTTACATTAAAGGCATCAGGTTAAACGTTTGAATTGGACACTTTAGTTGACAGCTGAAGTCTGAGGGAGCTGGGACTGTGCAGTTTGAAAAAGAGGTGGCTGCAAGGAGACGTCACTGCTGTCTACAACTACCTGAAGGGATGTCATGGAGGGGCTGCTATTGGTCTTTTCTCACAGGTAATTTGAGACAGAACAAGGGGGAATGGCCTGAAGCTGAGACTGGGGAAATTTAGCTTGGACATTAGAAAAAATGTTTTTCACAGAGAGAGAGGTCAGGCACTGGAATGAACTGCCAAGGGAGGTGGTGGAGTCACTGACCCTGGATGTGTTTAAGGGTGGTTTGGATTTGGTGCTTGGGGCTATGGTTGAAGGTGAATCTTGTAGAGTAGGGCTCTAGGTTGGACTTGGTGATCCTAAGGGGCTTTTCTAGGTGTTTCTGTGGTTTTGTGAACTAGTAGGCATAAATATTTCTAATTTATATTGCGACGTTAACTCTGAAAACAGCAGACTTAGTGTCTTCTAAGCATAGTTCCAGGGAAAAAAGGTTCAGACTTTATTCTGAATCATAATTCCTCTTCCTCCCTTCCCCCTCTAGTCTTGAAGGGCAAGATAAAACTGCAGCACTAGCAAAATTCATCTTTACAATCTTTACAGGAACACTTGCCTTTTTCTTTTTTTTTTTTTTTTTTTTTTTAAATATCAGAAGTCTTCCACTGATTAATTTTCATAATCATATTTGGTTACACAAACAGTTTCCTCACTAGTTAGTTCATTAAAGTGTTTTCAGGTGTGGACAAGTGTTGTTCTTATTTATGCCATTTAGATGTGTAGCTGACCTGCGCCACCCATTCACTTGTTGCATTCTGCACCTGGTCAGCTGCCAGGAAAGGCTGAAGCACTGCATAGCTCTTACCCTGCCAAGCTGTCTGGAAATACTGAGACTTTCTGGACTTTTTATTCACCTGGGTGGGTTTTTATAAACACTATATGTCCTCTTTGAGCACTCTCTCTTATTGCCACACCTTATTTTATCAATGTATGTGGTTCTGTTCTCTCTGATTTCTGTCTAGAATAAATCACTGAACGAGCAAGATGTGTTTCATCTTCTTTCCCTCAGGAGCAGCAGCTAAATCAGTCATACTCTCTACAGTACTTCTAGATTAGTGACATTTCTCTTGTATGTGTACAATTCATTGAATCATAGAATGGGTTAGTTCGGAAGGGACCATAGAGCTCATCTATTCCAGCCTCCCTGCACTGGGCAGGCTTGTCTCTCAACTAGACTTGGTCACTCAAGACCTCATCCGGCCTGGCCTTGGACACCTCCGGGGTATCCAAGCTCCCTGTGAAACCCATTCCAGATCACAAGGTCATCTTAGAAATGTAATTCTCTTCCTTGTCAATCCATTGGTGCATGTAAGTTCTTGGTTTTGGTTGTTTGTTGCATTCTGCTTATAGAACAAAGAAGAAGAAATAAAGGGATGAAAATTAATTTCACTGGAAGTACGTTGACCTTCAGGATGTTCTGGATGAAGATTTTTATGCAGCAGTGTGTTCTCACTCTGTTGTGGAGGACTCTAAATTCATAGAATCATAGAACGGTAAATTTGGTAGGGACCTCAAGGATCATTGTTGTGGAAGGGGTGATTAATTACTGCGAGATGATATTTAAAAAAATATAATTTATTAATATCAAATATTGAGAACTGTCAGCACCCCAATCACCAAAATAATAACAGTAACAGGTTCTTGCATCATTATGGAAACTATATTCAGGTTATAATAGGATGTAAAAACAACTATTAAATATATATATTAATTGAACTCGAGTAAACTGGCAGAGAAAGCTTTGTGGACAGTGCACTGCTTGCAGTCAGTACTCTGCTTGCTCACCAGATGGACGCAAGGAGCAACTTTCTGCTTATGGCAGAAGGCAATTAATGATTATTAGAGGCTTTTGGTATTTATTCACAAAAATATTATCTGACAGTACCCAAAGCTCATGGCAGGGTTGCTGTCGGTAGCTGTCAGAGGTTTTAGAGTTTCCCCAGGCTTCTGGGTGCTGGAGAAAGGAGACAGATGATCTCTGACCTGTTCCTGGCTCTCTGGATGATTTGTGTTCCCTCCAGGGCTTCCCCCTGGGCAGGAGGCTTTCAGGTGCAGGCAGAGGCCTTGCGGTGTGCAGTCTGGGCACGGTGTCACGCCGGCTGTGCAGGTCGAACGCGTGACAGGGAACAGAGCCTCAGCTCAGGATCAGTGAGGCAGCAGGCAGGGATGCAATAGCAGCCAC
>VWZE01000241.1:72258-89540 GCA_013396675.1 Eubucco bourcierii
CTTTGTCCTTTTTCCTGCGGTTCCTCTCCCCAAAACAGAAGGAGTGAGAGCAGAAAAACACACCTGGGCAAGCCAGGTCATGTACAAGCCTAATTTGGCCTGCTTAGACCTGCCACGACAGTGTCTCACCACCCTCACTGGAAAGAACTTCTTCCTGACATCCAGTCTAAATCTCCCCTCTGCCAGTTCAAACCCATTGCCCCTCATCCTGTCATTACAAGACCTTGTCAATAGTCCCTCCCCAGCCTTCCTGTAGGCCCCTTTCAGATGCTGAAAGCCTACTATAAGGTCCTCTTGAAGCCTTCTCTTCTCCAAACTGAAAACCCCCAACTCTTGTAGCCTGTCCCCACAGCAGAGCTGCTACAGCCCTCCGATTATCTTTGTGGCCTCCTCTGGACTCACTCCAACACTTCCATGTCCTTCCTGTGCTGGGGGCTCCAGAACTGTACACAGTATTCCTTCCTTTTCCCCATCTCCCTGCTGAGGGTTTGAATGGGGAGAAGGCGGCAGCCAAAATCTGCTTCCCCCTCCCATCCCTGCTCTGCAGGCTAGAAAGGGGAACAGCAGCAGGAGCCTTGCCACAGGTGTGCTGAGCCATGTGGCAGCCCACGCTGGGCATCGGGCTGCTGGTTGGCTGAGTTTTCATGCCCAGTATAAATGGCAAAGGTCACTTTATCTAGAAAAGGATAAATAGAGCAAGGGAGAAGTTGCCAGGTGCCTACCTTGACAGATCTCCCGTTTTGGACCATCTCTGCTTTTGGACAGATCCTACCCTACAGGGCTCTTGGTTTTGCACTGTCCCTGTCTTTGGATGCCTCTCCCCACTTTGGCACCATTCTGTGCAAACTTGCAGGCTTGGCAAGTCCTGGGGTCCATTTGAGAGAGCTGCTGGCACCCAGACCCAGCTACTCTTGGACCATATCACAGCCGACTTCCTGACTGCTATTCCGCACTGGGCAGACCTGAGCAGTTTTTGGCTCTCCCCTGCTGCTGCTGCCGAGGCAGCCTCACTCCCACAGATCCCTGCCTTGTGGCACTTGTGTTTGGAGACACTCCTGACTTTGGCAGCTTTGCCACCCGCTTTGGGCTGCTGCCACCTGGATCCAGGGTATTGGGTATTGCTTGCAGCCTCAGAAGGCAGCCGAGCTGCAGAGAAATCCAGCAAGGGATCATTGCCCAATGCCTATATCACTATATGAGTAAAGCCTTCTGGTCACTTAATTCTCTACTCAGCCTGATTGCTAGTGGGTTAAAGCTGTTATTATAGCTTAGCCTTCCCCATTTCCTGTCATCCTAAATCTCTACATTTGTCCATAACATCCTGTTGAAGAACTTCTGCTCGAATTAGAACCTGTAAATAAAGCTAAACTAATTTAGCATAGAGTTTGGGAGCAGGGCTTTCAGGAAAAGAAAATAATTCTATTTCTCTAATTCCTGACTCAGCCACATTAATTCCCTGCCTCTATGACACGCTCTCAGGATGCACATTTACTAAACTTAAGCAGGTAGCATTCAAAATCATGACAAATGTGACTTTTTAGTCCTGTAGGTTCCTTTCAGAAGAGCTCTGTGCTGTTCAGGGAAATCAGGACTGCTGTGGTGTCCTGTGCTGGGGCTTTCCAACTACTGTTTTTAACTGGTCCTCTTTCTTCCATGGTTGTTGAAAGACTTCCTACTACGAGCTCATCTCTCTGTGCTTGTTTGAAGGACAAGGATGGTGTTTTAGATATTCATGGACTTCTCAACGAATTCAGTCCCTGAACATCACACAGCACTGCATGTGTTACCCTATTATGTATATTTATTTGACTTCTGTCATTTGGAGAATATCTAAAGTGCTTAGGATTTCCTATGCTTTATAAATAAAAATGTGTGATTCTACACATAAAAGCTGTGCAGGGTCTGTCAATGGTGTGCTTTAGAGAGTGCAGTATGGTTTCTGCTTCTGCAATTCAGATCTCTCAGGCAAAGGCATGGAGCAGGGGGAAGGAAAACAATACTGGCATTAGCAACTCTTCACAAAGGCTGGGTTTGCCTCCTGTGTTTAGAACAATGCAGGAAGCAAATATCAATTTCTAAGTGCTTCTTTATTTCCAGCACTGTTTCCACTCTGTAGAAACTTCAAAAGGACTGGGAGAAGTGACATCTTATTGCAGGCAACAGATGGCTTTTATCAATAGATAAATTAAATACTGATCTCTGCTTATGGTTTTTATTGATTTACTCTTGGAACTTTTACTCTTGAGATTGAGGCTGCTTTTCTGATTTATTAATTGGAAAAGCATTTGCTCTTTACACATTTTGTTCAGAAGTGCATACTGCTTGCCCTTTATGCCCAGGGTTTATGTTTTAGAAAGATCCAGTACTGTAGAAAGGTTTTAAAGGAAGCATTTAATATCTTTGTTATGTTTGTAATAAACACTGAGGCTTAATGGATAAAAGTTGTACAGAATGGATCACAGAATCACAGAAACATCCAGCTTGGAAAATCCCTCAGGATCACCAAGACCAACTTATAACCTTACTCAAGATTCAGCTTAAACCATGTCCCTAAGCACCATGCCCCAAGCACCCTTAAACACACCCAGGGTTGGTGACTCCACCACCTCCTTTGGCAGCTCACTCAAACTCCTATCAAGGATTGTATAACCTGTTGGACTGGCTGCTGAGCCAAGGCCTGATGCTGCCTGCCCCATAGAATCTCTTTGGTTGGAAAACACTTTTTAAGACCACCAAGTCCAACCAATATACAGAACCACAGCTTTTCCTTCAGCCTTCACACAAGGCAAGGGAATGACAGCCCATGGTGTTCTGATATTTGACACTTGGATGACCATCCTTAAGTAGTGTAATTTGTTTCCCTGACCATGCTATTTCAACAAACTGTGTTCCAGGTTAGATGAAGTAACCAAGCAGTAGGAGTGCAAAAGCAACATGCTGCCTCTTCCTCAGGCAAATGTGGCTCTTTGCACTTCCCTGCAGGCTGAGAGTGCTCTGCTAAGGACAGTTCTTGTGTTCTAGGAGAGCCTTCTGTCTATATTTTGAGATTAAATGGGACCAAAAGGAAAACAAAATAAAATTAAAAAAAAAAAAATAAAAATCAATGTTTCTGTTTCCTTGTCTCCAAAAATGAGAAGAGATGCAACTGTTTTATTGGGGTGGATAAGTCAGTTTTGTTGTCCTCTGATTTACATAATTGTGTAACCACCCCCAAGTGTTCCTGTTAACCTTAAAAAGTTTGCTCAAATGCTTGAACAAGTACATCTGAAGGTGCACTGCCAACTGGCTCCCCTCAGACAGAGATCCTCTGAAGTTTTAGGTTAACTTTGGCTGTGGTTGTGACAACTGATTCTGTGGACTTAGTCACATGAACTGCTTAGCCTTCCTCTCAAAAAAAAAAGTGTATTTTGATGAATTATTCCCAACAGAAGGTGAAAGACAGGAAACAGGAGTGATATACTTGTCATGCAAAGCGTTTAAAAAAGCAGGGAGACAAAAGAGCTGTCTTGCATTTATTTCACTCCACAAGTTTGCCTTAGCAGGGACTTGGGAAAGTAGTTCAGGAAACGTGTTTGTGCAAGGAAGACTGTTACCATAGCTGTTCTGGGTGGGGGGAGCGAGCTATTGCTGACTTGTTAAGCTGCTTTTACTCTTCAAAAGACAAAGCTGTGTGGAGTCTTTGAGTGTAGAATCCTAATGAGGTTGCTACACTTGTGCTTTTTTCCCCTCCTGTCAATCCCAAACCTTTGTAAAGTCTTGAGATCTATTGAGAGATTAATTTAAAATGTGAAAGCTGGATGGGGCAAAGGCAGGGTCCTGGGTGCTCTCCTCAGCTCCCTCCCAGCCCTTTTGCAGCAGTGTAAGAAACAGAGGTGTTGCCTGATCTTCAACTCCTGTTTCTACCAATTCCATTTCAGAGGAGGAGGTATCTAGCAAGTGCTGTATGTCTGAGACATGCTGCTGCTGGTTTGTGGAAACAGAAATTCTGGTATTGGTATGACACTGGTAATAATCTGTAAAATGTATCAAAATAGTCTAGGAAATATTGAATATGTACATTTATTGCTAGGAGAAATGAGAAATCCATCATATTTCTGGCAATGTCAGTGTATCATCCTGGTCATATTGCTGCTATGATTTTCTGAGTTGCAAATTGTAATTACAGATTTTTATGTGCTCTCAAGGTAGTGGAGATACTGCAAAAGCCCTAATTTTTTGTACAGCTGCTAATATCAGGAGGTATAGTGACTACATAGTTGAGAAGCACTGGTAGTACAGGAAAAGATAGGAAATAAGACACTTAAAAATTATCTTTTCTAGGGAAGACAAGGGCTTTTTTTGTTTGGTTGGATTTTTTATTTATTTTCTATGTGTAGTTTCTTTAGTCTCAAAAATATCAGAAAAATATCAGGCTGTTTTGGAGCATTTATGGACTGTGGTACTGTGTTCCGTTCTGGGCCCCTCCATTTAACAATGATGTTGAGGTGCTGGAAGGTGCCCAGAGAAGGGCAGCAAGGCTGGGGAGGGGTCTGGAGCACAGCCCTGTGAGGAGAGGCTGAGGGAGCTGGGGGTGTGCAGCCTGCACAAGAGGAGGCTCAGGGCAGAGCTCATTGCTCTCTGCAGCTACCTGAGGGGAGGCTATATCCAGACAGGAGTTGGTCTTTTTGCCAGGTGCCCAAGGACAGAACAAGAGGACACAGCCTCAAGCTGTGCCAGGGCAAGTTCAGACTGGATGTTAGGTAGAAGTTCTTCCCAGTAAGAGTGATTGGCATTGGAATGGGCTGCCCCGGGAGGTGATGGAGTGCCCATTCCTGGAGGTGTTTAAGAGGAGGCTGCATGAGGCACTTAATGCCACAGGTTAGTGAATTAGGAAGTGTGAGGTGATCCTAGAGATCTTTTCCCACCTGATTAATTCTGTGAGTCTGTGATTTGCTGGATGGATGCTGTGTTTGTGGTGGGTGTTTGTAGCCAGGAGGAGGTTGCTTTCTTCTCTCAGGCAAGCAGCACCAGAACAAGAGGACACAGTCTCAAGCTGTGCCAGGGGAAGTTTAGGCTGGAGTGAGGAGAAAGTTCTTGCCTGAGAGAGTCATTGACTGCTGGAATGGGCTGCCCAGGGAGGTGGTGGAGTCACTGTCACTGGAGGTGTTCAAGGCAGGTTTGGACGTGGCACTTGGTGCCATGGTCTGGTCTGGAGGTCTGTGGTATCGGCTTGGACTTGGTTATCTTTGAGGTCTCTTCCAACCTTGGTGATACTGTGCCAATGGCAGTGTTAGTTCTCATGGAAGCCTTAGGTGAGTAAATCTGTTTCATTGCTCTATAGTTACAATAACTAAAGAAACTTTTGGTTTTCTTTTGGAAGATCACCTAGTAAAGCATCGCAGTTCCATGCCAGCCAGTATACAGAAACTTCAGAGTGAAGAACAAACAGAACTGCTATCTTGGAAGCATTGTGTAGACAGTATTTCATAGCTTTCTAGCTAGAGCCTACCATAACCCTACCTTTTATTTTTTAAATAGGAAAAAAAAAAATCAATTTAAGAGGATTCCACTGTATATCTGAAAAGTAGCCTGCACTGCAGAATTTAATAGGATTATACTATTGATTCCATCTTTACAATGCTAGCTAGTATTTGGTACTTGTGAACTGCAGACTATTAAGTGACTGAACACAAGGGAAGAGGGATTAGTTTGCAAAAGAATAAGCAGCTTTTGCTTAAACTGCCCTGAACCAAACATACATACCTGTTTTGGTCTCTGTTTGTAAATGTCAACTAGCAAAAACACCAGTGGCAGAATCTTCTAAACCTGGGTATCTTCTTACACTTGCTTGCTCTGTCTCCAACAAGAAGGTAATCAAAACTCTCTTGAGCTGGTTGTGATTTCTCCAGAAGACTCCACCTATGTGTCTTTAACCAAACAAAAGATACAAAAAAATGTTACCTGGAAACCCACTTAATCATAGAATGGTAAGGTTGGAAGGGACCTCAAGGATCATTTAGTTCTAACCCCCTGCCATAGGCAGGGACACCTCCCACTAGTACAGGTCACTCAAGGCCTCATCCAACCTGGTGTAAAGGAGGAGACTGTTTCAAAATTAATAATTATATTAATTTTGATATCCAGGCAGAGATTGTTAATAACTATGAAAACTGTTTATTAACATTAAATCTCACCACAAAACTTATATACAAGGTTCAAAAACGCAGGGTTTGGAAATTTGTGCATACAGGGAACAGGTAAACTGGAACACTTTAAAGGCAACTAACATAAGCAAACATTTTTACTGGCAGAGAAGGTTTATACGCGGGAAGCTCCTTTCTGCTTATGGCAGAAGGCAGTTAATGATTGCAAGAGGCTTGAAGGATTGACTCGCAAAACTATCCTGGGACAATACCCAAAGCAAGTGGCAGGGCTGCTGCCGGGTCGGAAGCTGTTAGAGGCTTTGGAGTTTCCTCAGGCTCCTGGGTGCTTCAGATAAAGGAGGCAGACATCTGTGAGCTGCTCCTGGCTCTCTTGGCAGCAGGCTCTCATGTGCAGGCAGAGGTCTGTGCTGTGCAGTCTGGGCACGGTGTCAGGCTGGCTGTGCAGGCCGAACGCGGGGAGGCATCAGAGCCTGATCCTGCTGCTTGGGGTCCCACCCAGCTCAGGATCACTGAGGTAGTAAGAGTACAATCGCAACCCCACAATGTGCTCCCTGCTCATCCTTTATATCCATTTCAACCCGAGACTGATGGGCCTTTGGCCACAGATTAGCCAATCAGGATGGCAGTTTGCCCATATTAGGTGAAACTGGGGTTTCTGTCCCCTTTCCTGCAGCCAGCACCCCCAACACAGAGGGAGGGGGAGCAGGGGCGCATGCCTAGGTAAGCCAGGACATGTACAAGCCCACCTTTGGCCTATTCAGGCCTACCACAACACCTGGCCTTGAACACCTCCAGGGAGGGAGCAACCACAACCTCCCTGTACTGACAGTAGTCGTTCTGGCCGTATAAAGTGTCTTCTGTCACTTTTGAACTTAATTGTCCAACTGAAATACTGTTTGAATTTTAAAAAAAGGCAAGTTAACTCTTCCTAACTGAGAAAATATTTTTATAGAGTAAGTCACTGCCTTATATACCAACACCACTTGTTTGTTATTACTGTATTTAGTGGCTGTAGTCACACCTGTAATGTACGTAATCAGTTGGTCTCTGAGCTTGGATACCTTTCCTGATGATGAGTATTTCTATAGACTGGACTTGGTGAGATTTTGAGGAAACAAGCTGTTCTTCTAAAATGAGTTTTCTACAGGGGAGTAATCTATTTCTCTAGTCCCTCTTCCCCTTTTCTCTACTGACATCTCTTGATCTCTGCCCTTAGTAGAGAGATTCTACCAAGCTGCTGCTTCCTCTCACTTTCAGGTGGCTCTGCTTGCGGTAAGAAGACGTCCAGCTGCGAGCACACAAGTACAGCAGAGCTGCATAGAATTTATGAAGTATGAACCTCAGCAAAATGCTGAGATCCCAGAAAACAGTTAACAAGTCTTCAGCATAAACTCTTAAATTTTCAGTCTTCCCTGACTCAACAGGTTATGCTGAGCTGTATCAGAGAAATCATGCTAATGTCATCTCTACCTCCCATTATTGGGGCAGGTGGCAACAGGTTGCTTCACTGCAGAACAGTTCCTCTCTGTTTGCTTCTTCTGCCTTTCTTAGTAAGTAGGTGAGGATGTGGGGGGAGAGAGAGCCCTTCAGTACCTTATACTTTCATCCTTTGTGCTTAATCAGCTTTGTATTTCTGAAGACTGCAGGTTGTGAGGATGGGTTTCAAATATCCAAGAAATGACAAAGCAAACAAGCTTTAGTAAGAACATCAAGAGTACAATGAAATACATGAAGAGCAAACACCTGTCCTGCTGGCTTTGTCTGAAGGGCTTTCCTCCTCCCAGCTGGTGTATGCTGTTGTCAGTAGTTAAGTGCTGTATTACACAGAACACAGGCTGCTGACAAGTCATGGACATCCAACCTGCTTGGTTTGAATCAGAGCCAGCTTGATACCAACAGAGATTTCTAGACCCGAGGCATAAGAGTTGTGATCTTTTGTTAAGTCTGGTTTTTCAATCGATGCCAAACAATGTCAGTTGCTCTCTTTTCCTCTTTGGATGTGTCATGTCCTCATTTAGGGCAAAATGTGATAATATGAGGTGAAAGTAAAAACAAGCCAGTGACCTTTGTTGTAGTTGGCAGAGATTAAAGCTACATGGGATGCAAATGCTTCCTAAAATCTTGGTACAGGAATCTTAGAATTATAGAATATCAGGGGCTGGAAGTGACCTCAAAAGGTCATCAAGTCCAGCCCCACTGCCAGAGCAGGATCATTCCTCCTTTGAAATCATAGAATCATAGAGTGGTAAGGTTGGAAGGGACCTCAAGGATCATCTAGTTCCAACCCCCTGACATAGGCAGGGACACCTCCCACTAGCACAGCTCACTCAAGGCCTCATCCAATCTGGCCTTGAACACCTCCAGGGAGGGAGCATCCACGACCTCCCTGGGCAACCTGTTCCAGTGTCTCACCACCCTCACTGGAAAAAACTTCTTCCTAACATCCAGTCTAAATCTCCCCTCTGCCAGTTCAAACCCATTGCCCCTTGTCCTGTCGTTGCAGGACCTTGTAAATAATCCTTCCCCAGCCTTCCTGTAGGCTCCCTTCAGATACTGGAAGGCTACTATCAGGTCCCCTCGAAGCCTCCTCTTCTCCAGGCTGAAGAGCCCCAACTCTCTCAGCCTGTCCTCATAGGAGAGCTGCTCCAGCCCTCTGATCATCTTCGTGACCTCCTCTGGACCTGCTCCAACACTTCCATGTCCTTCCTGTACTGAGGGCTCCAGAACTGCACACAGTACTCCAGGTGGGGTCTGACAAGAGCAGAGTGAAGTGGCAGAATCACCTCCCTTGCCCAATTAAATGAAATGGATGCAGGTGAGAAATTTTTATCTTTTGTGCTTCTGTATTAAATTGATGCTTGAAGTACTTCACAAATTTGAGACTCTTCACTTAACAGCTAAGTAAGCTTAGCTCTGGCTTGTCTGTCCCAATTATTGGCTATATGCATTAGAACAATGCTGGAATATTTCTTCACTTCTGCACAACACTTCTACTATTGTTCAGTCTTTATTTATTTATTTGTTTGTTTATTTTAGATCTGTTTGCCCAATGATACATGTGCAATTAATGCTAAAGCTAACGTGAATTGTAAGCATAAAGCCTCCCATCTCTTTTGAACAAGAGTGACTTAGTACTGTGCAATGACATTCAGTCAATGTTCTCTGTCTCAGCAGTCATGGCAGAGGCTAGGAGGGACAGCATATCACTGCTAACTATAAAATATTTCTAGAAACAATATGCCTGAGTGCATGGGCTTGGGGAGGACACTG
Source organism: Eubucco bourcierii (assembly GCA_013396675.1). Classification (NCBI taxonomy): domain Eukaryota; kingdom Metazoa; phylum Chordata; class Aves; order Piciformes; family Ramphastidae; genus Eubucco; species Eubucco bourcierii. The sequence continues at coordinate 81,672 of VWZE01000241.1, forward strand.
AAAAAAAAAACCAAAACAAAAACCATCATGAAGTGTGTCCTGTCCTTTATGTGCTTCTGGTAATGCAAGTTGAATTTATTAGCAGTTTGTTGCTACAGTAAAAAGCATTCACAAGATTTACAGCTGAAACAATAGCTGTAGATGTTCAGTCGTGTCGTATTTATTGAAGGTTCTGTTGAGCTCATGGCATTCTTTGATTAATTGCCATCTGAGGCCTATTTTGTAACAAGGACTGTGTCAGAGTTTTGTGTCGCCATATATCATAAAGTTCTACCAGGTCTTTAGGGAGAGGGAGTGCAAAAACATTAACTTAACAACGGGTGCGTGGGCAAGTGGTAGAAGTACTAACTAATTGACTGCCAGTTAGGATTTATACATTTAGAGAGCCTCTCCCTCAAGTAATGATGGGTTTTACGTTTTACTTTAAGGCAGTAGCTATTATCTTATTGCTGGGATGAGTTTCCAGAGTGTGCCTCATAACAGCCCAGAACTTTCTCAACCATTTAAAAAGAGGATGGGGGAGTATATTGCATTCTGTAGCCTTCTTCTTTCCTTTAACGTGGAGTGAAAGTGTAACAGCGTGTGCAAATGATGGCCGTAGAATAACACTGCCTCTAGCTTGCAAGAATTCTTGCAGTATTTGGAGAACAAGCACATGGAAAACTCAGAAAACATGGAAAAAGATCTCAAAGTTTAGATGAACTCCATGGAAGCATATTAGAGGATTAGGAGTAACTTTGTTCAAGTGTATCAGATGTGATCTATCTAGGGCTGGAGCCCTCAGCACAGGAAGGACATGGAAGTGTTGGAGCGGGTCCAGAGGAGGGCCACAAAGATGATCAGAGGTCTGCAGCAGCTCTCCTATGAGGACAGGCTGAGAGAGTTGGGGCTCTTCAGCCTGGAGAAGAGAAGGCTTCCAGGAGACCTTAGAGTAGCCTTCCAGAATCTGAAAGGAGCCTACAGGAAGGCTGGGGAAGGATTATTTACAAGGTCTTGCAACGACAGGACAAGGNGGCCTTGAGTGAGCTGTGCTAGTGGGAGGTGTCCCTGCCTATGGCAGGGGGTTGGAACTGGATGATCTTTGAGGTCCCTTCCAACCTTAGCATTCTATGTATAAGATTATTATTATTACTACTACTACTATTACAATTGTTACCATTATTATGACAACAATAATAATAATTATTTTTTTATCATTGTAATTATTATAATTAAAAAAGTTACCCACTCTTTTACAGTGTTTGAAACAATTCAAGCTAGGATCTAAAGATTAAGATAGATCCTTGCTTTGATAGCTGTCTCCATAAATAGCTTTTGTGAGGCAACAAGGGTCTGACAGTAAATCTGTTTTACTGTTTTTGGTTTCACACAAGTGTCATTGATGTTTAGCAAGGAAGAAAAAGTAGAAATGGAATGCAGTTTTGACACCAAATCGTTATACAGCATGGGAATGTATTTGCTGTTTGGCTAATTCCACAACTCTTAGTACTTCATGGGAATTTCCATCTTTTCTTGTCAAAAATACAAAGCCCGAGGTTTTTGTATGCACCTGCTGCAAAGTGCTAGCCTGACTTTTATTTTCTGTAGAGTGAACACGACCCTTAGTGATTTGTGTCTTATTAACTCATTTGAATTGTGTGCTTAGCTACAAACTCCTTTCCTTTGGTATCCCTAATGGTGTTTGCCTTTAAAGGATCTTGAACTGAAAACGTGAATAGCGATCACTTATCACTTCAGTGTAACATTTCAGAGCTTAAAATATAGTGTTGACTAATTCCATGGTTTTAGAGACAGTTAATTTCTTCTGTCATTGAGACAGAAAACATTAAGCCCAAAACTTAAGAAAGCAGGCTGAAATATTTGGTTTCAGTACTGTGTATTTAAAGTCTGTAAGGCAAGCAAGTGTTAAATGCTTCAAATGGCTAAGAATCATCATGGAATGTCAGGGGCTGGAAGTGACCTCAAAAGCTCATCCAGTCCAACCCCCCCGCCAGAGTAAGATCACCTACACCAGATCACACAGGAACACATCCAGGCAGGTTTTGAATATCTCCAAAGAGGGAGATTCCAGAACTCCCCTGGGCAGCCTGTTCCAGGGTTCTGTCACTCTCACAGGGAAAAAAAATTCCTCCTCATGTTTAAATGAAACTTCCTATGCCTTAACTTCCACCCATTATCCCTTGTCCTGTCATTGGGCATCCCCCAGCAGAGCCTGGCTCCAGCCTCCTGGCACTCACCTTTACATGTTGAAAACCATAGCTGAGGTCACCTCTCAGTCTCCTCCTCTCCCAGCAGCACAGCTCCAGCTCCCTCAGGCTCTCCTACCAGAGCTGTTCCATTCCCTTCAGCATCTTTGTGGCTCTGTGCTGGATTCTCTCCAGCAGTTCTATGTTCCTCTTGAATTGGGGGGCCCTGAACTGGACAAAATACTGCAGATGTGGCCTCAACAGGGCAGAGCAGAGGGGCAGGAGAACCTCTCTCGACGTACTAACCACAGCCCTTCTAATCCACCTCAGAATGGCATTGCCCCTCCTGGCCACGAGTGCACATTGCTGGCTCGTGCTCAACCTCCCACCAACCAGGACTCCCAAATCCTTTTCCCTTCACTGCTTTCCAATAGGTCAGCCCCCAACCTATCTTGATCCCTGGGGTTGTTCTTTCTCAGGTGCAAGACTCTACACTTGTCTTTGTTGAATTTCATTCCATTTCTTCCTACTCACCCCTCCAACCTGTCCAAGTCTGGCTCAATGGCAGCAGAACATACCTTCTCTCACACGTTCATAGCATCATAAATTTGGTTGTGCATGAAATATTTGCACTTCTCTATACATATTTATATGAAATTGACACCAAAAGAACAGAGGCTGAGATGGTGCTGATTTGAGTGCTCATTTAAAGGTGGTATGCCCTTTACAGAATCCAAATCTTAATATGAGAAGTTTGGAGTTTCCTTCATCCTTTTCCATGACTGGAGGATTAGGGAGGCTTTCAAACAGATATTTCTGTTAACGACAACAACTGGACCCTGGGGAAAGCCAGCCAACAATTCTGGAGGGTGTTCATCCATTTTGAGGCTGCACCTCTCCTTCTGTTTAGGATATTTATTTGTATTAATCTAATGATCACAGAATCAAGAATTAATCAGGTTGGAAAAGACATCTGAGATCATCAAGTCCAATGTATCACCTAACCCTTCCTATTAACTAACCCACGGCAGTAAGTGATTCATCCAACCTCCTTTTAAACACCTCTAAGGGTGGTGACTCCACCACCTCCCCAGGGAGTCCATTCTAATGCCAATCACTCTTGCTGTGAAGAACTTCCTAACATTCAGCCTAAACCTGCCTTGGTGAAGCTTGGGGCTGCATCCTCTTGTTCTGTCTCTGGGTGCCTGAGAGAAGAGACCAACCCCACCTGGCTACAACCTCCCTTCAGGTAGTTGTAGAGAGTAATAAAGTCTCCCCTGAGTCTCCTCTTCTGATGACAACAGAAGGAGAATGTAAGCTGATTGTTAAGAGAAGCTAGAGCATGGAAGGCCCCAAAGTGGGAAATTTCACCTGCTCTTAAGATGAACACTGAATGCAAGTGTCCAGGTGCTGGTCTTGGAGGCTGTAAGGGCAACCTCTGTGAGAAGCAAGTGGGGCTGTTCCGTGCCAGGCTCTAGGGAGGTTCAACAGACCCCCAGGGGGCATGGCTCAGCATCTCAGGGGCACAGGACAGAAGATTCTGGAGTGGAGTTTAGCCTAGGAATAAGGGAAGGAAGGTGGTTTTAATTTTTGTTGTTGTTTGTTGTTTTTCTCTATCATGATGCATTTTCTATATCCTACTGTGAGAGGCCTCCAGCACAAGCCCTATGGAGAGAGGCTGAGGGAGCTGGGACTGGTTAGCCTGGAGAAGAGGAGGCTCAGGGAGACCTTCTTGCTGTCTACAACTACCTGAAGGGTGCTTGTAACCAGGAGGAGGTTGCTTTCTTCTGCCAGGCAAGCAGCAGCAGAACAAGAGGACACAGTCTCAAGCTGCACCAGGGGAAGTTTAGGCTGGAGGTGAGGAGAAAGTTGTTGCCTGAGAGAGTCATTGACTGCTGGAATGGGCTGCCCAGAGAGGTGGTGGAGTCAGCGTCCCTGGAGGTGTTCAAGGCAGGTTTGGACGTGGCACTTGGTGCCATGGTCTGGTCTTGAGGGCTGTGGTATCAGGTTGGACTTGATGAGCTTTGAGGTCTCTTCCAACCTTGGTGATACTGTGAGACTGTGATACTGTGTATTCTTAACTGGCAATAGAAAGAGTTAGACTTACTTGAACAGGTCCAGAGCAGGTCTTGAAGATCAGGGGGCTGGAGTGCCCTCCTCTGTGAGGACAGGCTGAGGGTTCCAGTCTGGACAAGAAAAGGCTCTGGGGAAAACTTAGAACATCCTTTCAGTATCTTAAGGGGGAACTTAGAGGAAATCCATGGAGGGAATTTATACAAGTGTATGTAGTGCTGAGAAAAGGCTTAATGGCTTCAAACTGCCAGAAGATAAATATAGATTAGATACAAGGCAGAAATTGTTCACTGTGAGTGTGGTGAGGCATTGGAACAGGTTGCCCAGAAAGGCTGTGGATGCTCCTTCTCTAGAAGTGTTCAAGGCCAGGTTGGTTGGGGCTTTGAGGAACCTGGTCTAGTGCAAGTTGTCTGTGCCCACAGCAAGGGTGTTGGAACTAGATGGTCTTTAAGGTGCTTTCCAACCTAAACTACTTCATGAGCCTATGAAGAGATTATTCCACATGTCAAGCCTGTTTTGTCTGTGACAGTGACTGCTGAGTGATCTCCCTGTCCTTAAGCTTTTTCCGTCTTACTTTCTCCCCTTGCCCTGCTGAGGAGGGGAACTGAGAGAACATCAGGGTGGGGTCCTTCTGAACATCCAAGACTAACACACCACAAACTCCTCTATAACCTGACATTTTAGAAAAGAGAACCAAATAAGCAATTAAAAAAAAAAACACCAAAAAAACAAACCCACAACAGCTCAAAATGTAAAGAAACAGAAGAAGAATGATGGCAATCATTTGTATTTCCTTTTCAGAGGGAAATGAAAATGGTGTTTTTCAGAAATGTCAAATAAAATGCCTCCAGCATTTTAAATAAGGCTTTAAAATATTACCTTTTTAAAAATCAGGATTTTTCACTAGTTTCTTCTCTGAAAAACAGCCACCCAAAGCCACAGCCATTATTTTAAATAAAATATTAAAGGGCAGTAATTTTTATTGCATTGCCTGTGTTAGCAGTGTAATGATTCCTTTTGAAGAATGCCCATTACATCTGGTAAATATTTAGTCTCTATGCTCATCCAAATCCAAACTGACTTTATCTGGAATCAGCTGGACAGCTGAAGTTGGTAAATTGTTGATGCAACTGATAAATGGTATGTAATTATTTAGGCATCCTGCTACAAATCCATTTCTAAATAAAGACAGGGCACTCAGTTATGGAAATGGTACAAATCATCTCCATCCTTTTGGGGCTTTGCATGAGATTCTCAGGAGTCACTAACCTCTATTTTAGACACCAAATAGAGCACAGATATCCAAAGGCAGGAGTTTGGTATCCTTCCAGCTGCTGTTAGGACAGAGAGAGGACATGAGTTATGCTGTAATAGTAGTTTCCTGGTCCTCTCTCTTTCCTGTCTGCCCTTCAGTCATTTGCACAGCCCTGCTACACTACTTCTGGTAGGGGGTCTGTGGAAAACCATTAGCACGTGGCTGCTCCCAAGCAATAAGTGACAGTGTGCCTGGAAAGTGGCATCTGTGTAGGAGTGGGATCTCTGCCATGGCATGGCTGCTGGTACCTGTGCAGTCCTTGCCAGTTCGGTGTCCCTGTGCTTACGCTGTGGGAAGGTCTGTGTTGAAAAGTGCTTGCCAATTATGTGATGAGTTAAATCACAGAAGATCAATTTAAGAAACAACACTACTGATGTTTGTCAATTGTACTCTTTGCTTAAAATAAGTCCTTTCTCTGAAAGTAGAAATCCTGGGAACCATTCTTCTGCATAAAGATACATTTAAGTTTTCAACTCGAAATGCAGAAGAGATTTCTAGTACAGAGTAATGGAGGGGTGAGAGAGGGCTCTTCCCACCTCTGGAAAGGTTCAGACTACCAATGGTGGTAGACAGTGCTAGGAGGGAGGTGCAGCTCTGTTATTGGAGATGCGAATGTTATCTCAACAAGGGCAAGTGTAAGGTCCTGCATCTGGATAGGCACAGTCCCAAGCACAAATACAGGCTGGGTGGAGAATGGCTGAGAGCAGCCCTGAGGAAAAGGACCCTGGAGCCTGGGGTGATGAAAAGCTCAACATGAGCCTGCAGTGTGCACATGCAGCCCAGACAGCAACAGAGTCCTGGGCTGCAGCAAGAGCAGTGTGGGCAGCAGTGCAAGGGAGGGGATTCTGCCACTTTACTCTGCTCTTGTCAGACCCCACCTGGAGTCCTGTGTGCAGTTCTGGAACTCTCAGCACAGGAAGGACATGGAAGTGTTGGAGCGGGTCCAGAGGAGGCCATGAAGATGCTGAGAGGGCTGCAGCAGCTCTGCTGTAAGGACAGGCTGAGAGAGTTGGGGCTCTGCAGCCTGGAGAAGAGAAGGCTTCCAGGAGACTTCCCATATCTGAAGGGGGCCTACAGGAGTGAGGGTGATGAGGCACTGGAACAGGTTGTCCAGGGAGGTTGTGGCTGCTCCCTCCCTGCAGGTGTTGAAGGCCAGGTTGGATGAGGCCTTGAGTGAGCTGTGCTACTGGGAGGTGTCCCTGCCTATGGCAGGGGGTTGGAACTAGATGATCCTTGAGGTCCCTTCCAACCTTACCATTCTATGATTCTATGATCTCATGTCTTGGAGATCACTGGCTTTAACCTAGAGGTTGTGTTTTAACTTGTGCCTCCAACTAGCTTCACTGCTTTCTACTTTTTATTAGACTCAACTGAGTAGCTCCATTGTTGTGTTCCTATTGAAACAGAGGGGGCAAAAATGTTCTTATCTGTTACTTGCAGGACAGTCTAAAATCGCTTATCTTGATTGATTTCTTCCAATTCTTTACTCACAGTGGAAGCATTTGCAAGAGACAGTTAGAAGTTGTTGTAGCTACACGAGTTAGATCTGATTATGGTTTACTGGTTTGGAGAAGATGATGTTCAGAGTAGTTTTTGTGTGTTTGTTCTTTCAGTCTGCCATCCGCGAGTGAATATTCATGGATCGTTCCCTTTCAAATGTTTACTGGGTTGTCTGTTTTCATATGTTAAATCTTCACATAAAATAAGCAAGATAGTTTTGAGAAAACATTTTAATTAGAGCCTTAGAAGCTATAAATATTTCACTATTTAATAAAAGTACTGCAGGATGTAAATGATTAAACAGAACATAGAATCATGGAATGGTAAGGTTGGAAGGGACCTCAAAGATCATCCAGTTCCAACACCCTGCCATAGGCAGGGACACCTCCCACTAGCACAGGTCACTCAAGGCCTCCTCCAACCTGGCCTTCAACACCTCCAGGGAGGGAGCAGCCACAGCCTCCCTGGGCAACCTGTGCCAGTGTCTCACCACCCTCACTGCAAACAACTTCCTCCTAACATCCAGTCTAAATCTCCCCTCTGCCACTTCAAACCCATTGCCCCTTGTCCTGGCATTACAAGACCTTGTCAATAGTCCCTCCCCAGCCTTCCTGTAGGCCCCTTTAGATACTGGAAGGCTACTCTAATGTCTCCTGGAAACCTTCTCTTCTCCAGGCTGAAGAGCCCCAACTCTCTCAGGCTGTCCTCACAGCAGAGCTGCTGCAGCCCTCTGAGCATCCTCGTGACCTCCTCTGGACTGGCTCCAACACTTCCATGTCCTTCCTGTGCTGAGGG
>VWZE01000241.1:96173-108717 GCA_013396675.1 Eubucco bourcierii
CGTGGCACTTGGTGCCATGGTCTGGTCTTGAGGGCTGTGGTAACAGCTTGGACTTGATGATCTTTGAGGTCTCTTCCAACCCTGGTGATGCTGTGATACTGTGCTGCTGTGAGTCCCTCTAGTGGGCAAGTGGAGTATTGACTGCAAACGATCCACTAACCACAGGAACCTTCTCTTCCAGTTCAGTTGAGGTCAATTAATGTTCTATTATTACTGGTTATTTTTAGATCTTGTGTTATTATCTGTATAAAGTTTCCACGACCGTGCAAAGAACCAATTACTATTAAAATGAGTGTTCAGGGTGGCAAGAGTCCTGAATATTGAATATTAATAAACAATATTAATATTTGAAAAACATAATCTCACATTAATTAATTATCCCTCCATAATGAAACCTCAGTAATAAAATCTAAGAAAAAAAGTGGTAAATAATAACATGACAGTTAAGTGCACAGCTGTTCAGTCAGCTTTATATTTGACTTTCTGGAGAGTGCTTATATGGTGTGACTGAAAGGCACGCAGAACTACAGCATTCATAAATGCAGAGTAATGCACTTAAGGACAAGATAAAACAGCTGCATCAACACATATGCAATGTTGGGCTCTAATTTAGTTCTCAGCACTTAAGAAAAACAGCTTGGAATTATATTAAAGAATCAGATAGGCTCAGAGTGGGAAGGAACAAAGGTGTGGGAGAGGAGAGAAGCTCAAAAGAAAGATGAAACTGGCTCTTCAAATGAGAAAAAATGTCCAGGAGAGGTGAAATATGATGAAGATTTACAAAATCAAGAGAGTATAGAAAAGGTGAATAGGGAGTGATTGCTCACTGTTTCTGACAATGGCAGTTCTAAGAGGTGTCCAATGCCATTATTCAAGCAGCAGCTCTGAAGTATAAAATAGTATCTCTCTGTCCCTTTTGAGAGAAGTTAGTCATTTAAACTTTTGGCTTCCAGGGGAAGGGAGCCAAAGAGAGCCTGACAAAATTTGGAGAGTCCAGTGTCTATTTGGGGCTGTAAGATGTCTTCTCTATAAAGAAAGTGTTTATCAGATGCTTGTGTGGCATTGCAAGGAAGAGTCTTTCACCTGGCATGTATTACCTGTTCTTCTTCTTACTCTCTTTCCTTAACTCCTGTGAATAGCTTGTTCTTGGTCAGGAAAAAGGGTAAGCAACCTTTGGCTTTGCTGTTGTGTAAGGTTTTCTCTATTCATATATTTTAACTCTCTCTTAACATTCTGGTACCCTGGAGAACAAATGCCACAGAAGGTGTGTTCTTACTTAGCCAGGGGAGCTTCCAGAGTTTCAACTGACAGGAAGCTGTTCCTTGGCTCTGCTTTTGAAGGAAAGCATTGTATTGGGCACCACAGTACAGGAGAGATGTGGAGGTGCTGGAGCAGGTCCAGAGGAGGGCAATGAAGCTGGGGAAGAGCCTAGAGAATAAATTTTATGAGGAACAACTGAGGGAGCTAGGGGTGGTTAGTGTGAAACAGAGGAGGCTGAGGGCAGAGCTCATTGCTGTCTACAGCTACCTGAAGGGACATTGTGGAGAGGTTGCTGCTGGGCTCTGCTCACAGGGAATTGGAGACAGACCAAGGGGGACTGGCATCAAGCTGAGGCTGGGGACATTTAGACTGGACATCAGGAAAAAGTTTTTCCTGGAGAGAGTGGTCAGGGACTGGAATGAGCTGCCCAGGGAGGTGGTGGAGTCACCCAACCTGGATGTGTTTTAAGGGTGGTTTGGATATGGTGCTTGGTGCTACGGTTTAAGGTGAATCTTGTAGAGTAGGGTTGTAGGATGGACTTGGTGATCCTGAGGGGCTTTGCCAACCTGGGGATGTTTCTGTGAGACTGTGTGAGGACTTCATCAGCAGGCATGGGTCTAGTCTTTTTGGATCTGCTGCTATCTTGCTCTGTAGCTGCCTGAATTCCTGTGGTAAGTGCATGTGCAGGGGAAGCATTGGGACAGAATGGAGCAGAAAGCTGAAAAGTAGGCTCTGCAATTTGCCTGGCACAGGTAGGAGTCTCGTTTGCACAGCTGGAGTGCTTAGACCTGGCAGCACTGAGCATTACTTCTCCAGATGAAAGTGATTGACAGTGAGCCTACCTCGTGCTGTTTATGGCAGAGCAACTCACTGGGATCAACATGTAAGGACATCAGCTTCTGGAAGGTGATGCAGGTATAGACACCTGCTGAATAGAAGTTTCCAGAACTATGCGAGTGCTCTGTCATTTAGATGACATTTCAGTGCCAAATGCCTTTTGTGGCTTTATCCCTGTATGTTAAATAATTAAAAAAAAAAAAAAATCTTTCTCTAATTCTCTTACTTTTAAGTACATCTCAGGATGCATTAAAAGAAAAATCTCTCAAGGCTAATAGATGTTTTATCACTGAGGACCAAAAAAACTACTCAGAGCACATGAGCAATAATCAATGGATTGAATCCAAGCCTTAAATTTATTTTCATTTACACTTATGTAATTTCTCTTGTCTATAGATTACTTTCTTGACTCATTTATAGTACTTCCTCCCCACCCTTCAGCCCTCAAAAGCTCTCCCCAAACTTTCTCTAAGTGCTTAACACTGAAGCAGTCTGTAGTATAGAAATAGTAGACAGGCATAGGGAATACAGAGAGCTAGGCTATTTATTTTCATAGAATCATAGAATGGTAAGGTTGGAAGGGACCTCAAGGATCATCCAGTTCCAGCCCCCTGCCATAGACAAGGACACCTCCCACTAGCACAGCTCACTCAAGGCCTCATCCAACCTGGCCTTGAAAACCTCCAGGGAGGGAGCAGCCACAACCTCCCTGGGCAACCTGTGCCACCCTCACTGTAAAGAACCTTCTCCTAACATCCAGTTTCAATCTCTCCTCTGCCAGTTTAAACCCATTGCCCCTTGTCCTGTCATTGCAAGACCTTGTCAATAGTCCCTCCCCAACCTTCCTGTAGGCTCCCTTCAGATCCTGGAAGGCTACTATCAGGTTCCCTCGAAGCCTTCTCGTTTTCAGGCTGCAGAGCCCCAACTTTCTCAGTCTGTCCTCACAGCAGAGCTGCTCCAGCCCTCTGATCATCCTCGTGGCCCTCCTCTGGACCTGCTCCAACACTTCCATGTCCTTCCTGTGCTGAGAGTTCCAGAACTGCACACAGGACTCCAGGTGGGGTCTGACAAGAACAGAGTAAAGGGGCACAATCCCCTCCCTTGCCCTGCCGGCCACACTGCTCTTGCTGCAGCCTAGGACTCGGTTGCTGTCTGGGCTGTACTCACACTGCAGGCTCATGTTGAGCTTTTCATCACCCCAGACTCCAAGGTCCTTTTCCTCAGGGCTGCTCTCAACCATTCCCCACCCAACCTGGAGTTGTGTTTGGGATTGTGCCTACCGTCTGCATTGGTGCATTTTCAGTGTCTGTGCTGGAGCCAGGTTTAAACCTTTTCTTCCAGGAATCAGATTCTCCATGCCTGTGCTCTACTTCCCAAATAAAAGAGGAGATTCTTGTACGTGAGCCTGCCACCATGACCGGAGGCTTGAAAAGAAACTTCTGATAGTTGTTTTGTCTTGGATCATGGTGAAAGTTTAAAAGCTGGCAAAGCTGATACCTAGAAAAGATTTATTTATTTATAAATTACCTCTCTGCCACTTCTGTAGAATGTCTTGTCAGTGAACTTCAAATTCAGAGACTCTCTGAAGCATCCAGTGTTCTCTGCTTGTCACAGACCTGTTTCCATCTGTTAATATATGCCTGCTGTCATTCTAGGCAGATGTATTTGGGAATACTTTTTTCTTTCAGGTTTCCATATTTGAGAATTTTTTTTTTTTTCTTCTAGTCTCCCACATAGCTCTTCCTGAACACCTCTAACCATCTCATGACTTAATCTGAGACTTCTCAAGCTGTGCCAGGGGAAGTTTAGACTGGAGGTGAGGAGAAAGTTGTTGACTGAGAGAGTCATTGCCTACTGGAATGGGCTGCCCAGGGAGGTGGTGGAGTCAGCATCCCTGGAGGTGTTCAAGGCAGGTTTGGACGTGGCACTTGGTGCCATGGTCTGGTCTTGAGGGCTCTGGTATGGGGTTGGACTTGATGAGCTTTGAGGTCTCTTCCCTCCCTGGTGATACTGTGATGTCTGTATTATGGGTGTGGGCAAAGGGAGGCATTGCTTGGAGCAGCCAAAGATAACTTTTAAGAATGAAATCTTGTGTTATCAATGTCATACCAATAGAAAACTGTAGTGGTGTCAGGAGTGTCAAGACTACAAACTTAACACTGGAACAAAAGAAAATCCACTTTTTGGTTCTAAAATTTGTCAGACTATAAACTTCCTTTTTTTTTTTTCTTTGTAGAACATTCTCTCTCTGTATACAAATTGTGCCTGTATATTACTTATTGATTCAATATTACTTATTGATTCGTTGACTTAAAAAAAAATAAATCCAAACACCAAATTTGCATTAATAACCTTGATTCAGGGAAATTAATTTTTTCTTTAACACAATTAACCTGTACTAGTGGGAGGTGTCCCTGCCTATGGCAGGGGGTTGGAACTAGATGATCCTTGAGGTCCCTTCCAACCTTACCATTCTATGATTCTATGATTCTCTTGAACCTTGTGGTTTACTGTAGCAACATTTACAAAGTCTATTTTTCTGACCTCATATGCTAACTCAGGTTTTTGTCTAGAGGCCTATAGAATAAATGTTAAGCACAGGTTTATGCTAATGTGCACATCAGTTTGCAGAGCTAAATGTTAAGGCTCTACTTCAAAAGGGGGAAAAAAAGAAGTTGAATCAAAAGAAATATCAGCATGATGGGAAAACTGAACAAACGCATACAGTGTAATACATGAGTGTTCTGCTTTGCCTCACTGTACTGAAGGCATGTAACCTTTAATATACAGATCCTGCTGTTTTCTGGCTTTGGTGAGGGTATTATTTTACAGTATCCTTTCATTTTATCAGTATTCTGATAATCAGAATAAGATGACTACATCTCTTTATACTTCAGAAATAGCTAAAGTTAACGTATAATGGATCAAAGATATACAGGGGGGAAAAAATCTTCAAGTAATTAATCATCATCTACAGATTAAATGGAAGTGAAATAGTTAAAATCCATGTTTTTCCTAAATAACATTTACTTCTCTATAGTCATGTTTTTAAAACACATCAGTTACAGTCTGTAGAGTGCAAATGGCTTTGTCTCTGATGCCTGTGTCATAAGCAACCTGTATAGTAACTACTGGTGAGGTTTTCTTCTTGACTGTTTTATGTTTCCTTCTACCTATAGCAGCAGCAGTGTGGCTCCATAGCTGTGTGATGGCGCCCAACACATAAACAAGTAAAAAACTGGTGTAAAATTGCTTTACTTTGTCCTCCAGTAACTTCTTCCTTAGAAAAGAACTGTGGAGACCTACAGATCAAGCTACAGAGTAGAAGCTATAGAAATTTCTTATTATTTTGAAAATCTCAAGTTGCTATATACTGCAGCATATAAATCTTAGCCCCTGTTGTGCCATATGGAATTCATATTCACCTGTTCCCTCTGAAGTTAGATGCTTGCGAACATCTGTCCCCCTTGGTGTACCCTCACCTGGCAAAAGGACAAAGTTTGTGCACTCCTTCCCTGTGGCTGGTTAAAATCAGTTCCCTCTTGTCACACGAAGGCCTGTAGCTATGGTATTGTTGAATCATAGAATGTCAGGGGCTGGAAGGGACCTTAAAAGCTCATCCAGTCCAATTCCCCAGCCAGAGCAGGATCACCTAGACCAGATCACACAGGAACATGTCCAAGAGGGTTTTGACTATCTCCAGAGAGGGAGACTCGCCAGTCCCCCTGGGCAGCCTGTTCCAGGGTTCTGTTACTCTCACAGGGGGAAAAAAAATCCTCCTCATGTTAACATGAAGCTTCCTATGCCTCAGCTTCCACCCACTGCCCCTTGTCCTGTCACAGGGCATCACCCAGCAGAGCCTGGCTCCAGCCTCCTGGCACTCACCTTTATGTATAGATAACCATTGCTGAGGTCACGTCTCAGTCTCCTCCTCTCACACAGTATCACAGTTTTCACCAAGGTTGGAAGAGACCTCAAAGNCCCTGGCACAGCTTCAGACTGTGTCCTCTTGTTCTGCTGCTGCTTGCCTGAGAGAAGAAAGCAACCTCCTCCTGGCTACAAGCACCCTTCAGGTAGCTGTAGACAGCAAGAAGGTCTCCCCTGAGCCTCCTCTTCTCCAAGCTAACCAATCCCAGCTCTCTCAGCCTCTCTCCATAGGGCTGTGCTCCAGGCCTCTCCCCAGCCTCGTTGCCCTTCTCTGGACACACTCAAGCACCTCAATGTCCTTCTTCAATGGAGGGGCCCAGAACAGGACACAGTACTCCAGTACTCTCCCAGCAACACAGCTCTAGCTCTCTCAGGCTCTCCTAACAGAACTGTTCCATTCCCTTAAGCATCTTTGTGGCTCTATGTTGGACACTCTCAAGCACTTCCATGTGGTTCTTGAACTGGGGTCCCAGAACTGGACGCAGTACTCCAGATGTAGTCTCACTAGGGCAGAGTAGAGGGGCAGGAGAACCTATCTCAGCCTACTAACCATACCATGTTTAATACACCCCAAAATGATATTGGCCCTCCTGGCCACGAGTGCACATTGCTGGCTCATGCTCAACCTTCCATTAACTATGGAAGTGTGCACATGCAGCTCAGAGCCAATTGAGTCTTAGGCTGCATCAAGAGCAGTGCGGTCAGCAGGGCAAGGCAGGGGATTCTGCCACTTTACTCTGCTCTTGTCGGACCCCACCTGGAGTACTGTGTGCAGTTCTGGAACCCTGAGCACAGGAAGGACATTAAAGTGTTGGAGTGGGTCCAGAGGAGGCCACGAAGATGATCAGAGGGCTGGAGCAACTGTCCTATGAGGACAGGCTGAGAGAGTTGGGGCTCTGCAGCCTGGAGAAGAGAAGGCTTTGAGGGGACCTGATAGTAGCCTTCCAGTATCTGAAGGGGGCCNTATGGCAGGGGGTTGGAACTAGATGATCCTTGAGGTCCCTTCCAACCTTACCATTCTGTGATTCTGTGAACTATGAGCATATGTGCAGTATAAATGCTGTGTATATGCAGCTCAAAAACACCAACCCAGTGACAAAACAGGCATGTTTATGTTCCTTGGTGCCATTCTGGTCATTAAGAATAGATGCCGATGTTTTCATGTGTCCCATGTTTAATCTCTTAATCCTTATCTTGTCCCTTACCATAGCTGGTAATAGTTCAGTGGGGCTTCTCAAAGCCTGGCATACACCCAGTACCCTTGATGTGCAAAGAGAGATGTGGCTGTAAGGATTTCACCGGCACTATGTGAAGTGTCTACCAAATGGTTCATCCCTATGTGTGCTACCTTCAGAATTCTGTGTTGGCCTGGCTCCTGAGGTGTGCAGTAGTTCTGAGAGAAGTGAAGAACTACATCGTGCTGTGTCCTTGGTAGAAACAGTGTCTCATCCTTCTGTACTCTGCTCTGCCTGATGAGTGGAGTGATACTACAGAACACTGCAAAATCCTGGTGCCTTTCACAGGATCACAGGATGTTAAGGGTTGGAAGGGACCTTCCTGGTGCCTTTCACAGGATCACAGGATGTTAAGGGTTGGAAGGGACCTTCCTGGTGCCTTTCACAGGATCACAGGATGTTAAGGGTTGGAAGGGACCTTCCTGGTGCCTTTCACAGGATCACAGGATGTTAAGGGTTGGAAGGGACCTTCCTGGTGCCTTTCACAGGATCCACAGGATGTTAAGGGTTGGAAGGGACCTTCCTGGTGCCTTTCACAGGATCACAGGATGTTAAGGGTTGGAAGGGACCGTCACAGATCATTGAGTCCAATCTCTCTACCAGAGCAGGACCATAGAATCTAGCACATGTTGCTCATCGAATCACAGAATCAACCAGGTTAGAAGAGATCTCCAAGCTCATCCAGCCCAATCTGTCACCCATCTCTAGCCAATTGACTGGACCATGGCACCAAGGGTCCCATCCAGGCTTTTCTTTCCTTGTGTTTCATGTCACTTTCACACGCAGTTGCTTTATCTATGCAAATCCTCATGTCTCAAAAAAGGAGAATCAATATATATGAAGGCAGAAGATGATTATATCTGACCAAATTAAATCTGTGTTGAGGATTTTTCTGCTTTAAATAAAATAATCTCACATTTAGAGCTGACCTTTGGTTCTAATCTGGAACTGTTTGTCCATATGTTGTCGAAGTCCTGTTTCCTTTAAAGGTTGTTACGCTGGTGCTTGGCTTTCTTGGAAGGAATTTGGGGCTCTAGTTGAGAGTATGTATTTGGTTTTTTCCTTTTAGTAAATATGTGTGTATATATATATATATATATATATATGTAAAAAAAGTATATATTTATTAGTCCTTGATAAATCCTTGACTTATTTACGTCTAAATCTACAAACTGAGTCATGCAGCAGATGTTGCTTTTTTGTTAATGCACAGTGGGAGTCAGGCTGAATAACCAGAAGAGGTAGGATTAAATACAGACTGTACCCATCTTTCTTCCTACCCCTCAAGCTATTCTCGTTTGTATGGTCATAAGACCATAAATTTGTAATGGGATGCTGTCCTAAGCTATAGTATTTAATAGATTATGATTACATTACAAGCTAAAAGGAAAGGGGAAAAAAAAATAAAATAGAAGGTTTAATCAGATGTTGCTGAAAGGTGTAACTGAAAATGTGATGGATATGTTTGTGGTTTGCATTTTGAAGCAGGCTAGCCTGATCGTGCTGTGAGAAATCTTCAAATGAACTGAAATGTGAAAGTTCACTGGAAATACATTGAGAAATGTCAGTCTGTTCAGTAATTTATGGACTGTCTACCTCTAAAACTCTAAAGTTCTACAAGAAAACATTTTAGTGTGCAAAACCTGCTAATATGCTTTAATAAATGATCATAGAATGGTAAGGTTGGAAGGAGCTGGAATTGTTTAGCCTGGAGAAGAGGAGGCTCAGGGGAGACCTTCTTGCTGTCTCCAGCTACCTGAAGGGTTCTTGTAGCCAGGAGGAGGTTGCTTTCTTCTCTCAGGCAAGCAGCAGCAGAACAAGAGGACACAGTCTCAAGCTGTACCAGGGGAAGTTTAGGCTGGAGGTGAGGAGAAAGTTGTTGCCTGAGAGAGTCACTGACTGCTGGAATGGGCTGCCCAGGGAGGTGGTGGAGTCAGCGTCCCTGGAGGTGTTCAAGGCGGGTTTGGATGTGACACGTGGTGCCATGGTCTGGTCTTGAGGGCTGTGGTTTGGGGTTGGGCTTGATGATCTTTGAGGTCTGTTCCAAGCTTGGTGGTACTGTGATACTGTAATATACATACATATATATGCATACATATATATATATATATATACACACATATATATTTTTTCCCTATCTCTTTAACAATGAATTTAAAAGTAGGACAAGTGGAAATTCTGTCTCTGTCCTGTCTCAGTGGTGGTTGTCTCTCACTCAGTACTAGTCCAAATAGTCCAAGTGTTAGTTTCCAAAACCACTTAATTAATCAAAGTCAGGAAAAATACTAAATACTTCAAAGAGCAATATGCTGCCCAAGTTGCTGGTACTGTCATAGGTAAGGTTGGAAGGGACCTCAAGGATCATCCAGTTCCAACCCCCTGCCATAGGCAGGGACACCTCCCACTAGTACAGGTCACTCAAGGCCTCCTCCAACCTGGCCTTGAACACCTCCAGGGAGGGAGCAGCCACAACCTCCCTGGGCAACCTGTGCCAGAGTCTCACCACCCTCACTGGAAAGAGCTTCCTCCTAACATCCAGTCTAAATCTCCCCTCTGCCAGTTTAAATTCACTGCCCCTACTCCTGTCATTGCAAGACCTTGTCAATAGTCCCTCCCCAGCCTTCCTGTAGGCCCCCTTCAGATACTGGAAGGCTACTGTAAGGTCTCCTGGAAGCCTTCTCTTCTCCAGGCTGTAGAGCCCCAACTCTCTCAATCTGTCCTCATGGTAGAGCTGCTGCAGCCCTCTCAGCATCTTTACGGCTTCCTCTGGACCCACTCCAACATTTCCACATCCTTCCTGTGCTGAGGGTTCCAGAACTGCACACAGGACTCCAGGTGGGGTCTGAGGAGAACAGAACAAAGGGGCAGAATCCCCTCCCTTGCCCTGCTGCCCACACTGCTCTTGCTGCAGCCCAGCACACAGTTGCTGTCTGGGCTGCATGTGCACACTGCTGGTAATTACATATGTAATATGTAGAACATATTATGTATTAATATGATAAATATACCTGTTCCCACTTCTTCCTCTTCAGTCTACTCTGCATATTGACCGATGACCACAATGCATTTAATATGAACTGTGTATTTGTAAGCAAACACAGAACTTCCTCAGTTTTCAGAATTAGAGCTGGTTAGGCAGTGAACCTATGCAGAAGTCTTTGTGTCTACTTACTTTTTCATGTGGTGTATTGCCAAGAGTTGTTACTAGCTAAAATTTCTCTCTGCATTGCTTTCTTGGAGGTGGTTGCTCCCTGATGATGAAGTTAGTTCTCAAAATATAATTCTGAAGTGTTCAGACAAACTGAAGAGTCTGTGAAGAAAGTATTTGGTCTGTGAGGCTAAATTGTTTTCTTTTAAAAGTTTCTACCAGGTAGCTTCAAGATAGTGAGAATATTACACCTGGAATATAGGAACTGAATACAAGTGTATTCAACATATAGGGATTGTACTTTATAAAAGGTTGCAAGCTAAATAGAATCATAGAATGGTTTAGGTTGGAAGGGACCTCAAAACTCATCCAGTTCCAACCACCCACCATAGGCAGGGACACCTTCCACTAGAAAAAGTTGCTCAAAGCCTCATCCAGTCTGGTCCTGAACACCTTCAGGGAGGTTGTGGAGCACAGAATCACCCAATGAGATCGAAGATCACATTCTGTGCTTCTCTGCTCCTCAACCTCCCTGGGCAACCTGTACCAGTGTCTCAGCACCCTCACTGCAAACAACTTCTTCCTAACATCCAGTTTCAGTCTCCCCTCTGCCAGTTTAAACCCATCCCTCCTCATCCTGGCATTACAAGACCTTGTCAATAGTCCCTCCCCAGCCTTCTTGTAGCCTCATTCAGATCCTGGAAGGCTACTCTAAGGTCTCCTGGATGCCTTCTCTTCTCCAGGCTGCAGAGCCCCATCTCTCTCAACCTGTCCTCACAGCAGAGCTGCTGCAGCCCTCTGAGCATCTTCTACTACTCCTTGTTCCCCTCATGCTAGGAGAGAGGCAACTATTCCTATTTCACAGCCCAGAGATGTACATATGAGGATGTGTTTTTGAAGATAAATATCCTCTGCTAATCTCTAATTTCCTCTTGGGGAGGAAAAACTAATTACAGAACTCCTTAAAGATTTTATTCTTTTGGAAAAAAAAAACAAACCAAAAAGCCAAAACCAGAAAACAAAAAAGGCAGCATTAAGATATTGGTTGTCAATATGGATTGATGTTTCTAAGTGAACATTAGTGGTAGGCAGATCACATGTCCTGCATTAGCCTGTATTAGGAATGTTGTTCAGTCAATGACAGAGACAATTATTCTCTTACTTAAGTAATTTGAAGTTCACAAAGCAGATGAGGCTGGAAATGTGGGCTGTCATACCCAAAGAGCAGTTAGAATATATTTACAATAGGCAATGCAAAGGGAGAAATCTGTTCATGTGTCTTGTTTCAGGCTCTTCCCACTGTTTCTAGGTCTTAAGTGTTCTCATCTGTTTAAAGACTGAAGCTGTCAATAATAAAAATGATGTAGGTGGAACCTCAGTGGTATTAGAATGGAGAAGTTTTTTGGCTTGGCCAGGTTGGTGAAATGTTGATAGCTCTGTATGTTGGTAAAGAAATAAATCTCTGTAGGAAAAATGTAATTTTTGGTCGTCTTTTTCTGTTTTAAAATCACAGATTTAGTGGTTTGGTCCAGAGGTAACTTTGTGCCTTGCCATACAGTAACTGGTGGCAATACATTGAAAGCATTTGGTATCACATTGTGAACTGCAATATTGGTAGGGTTTCCATGTCTGTGCTTTCCTTTTTGTCCCCCCCTCCAGGATACATAATCCATAGTTGTTTTAGCCTACCTCTGCGTTCTCTGCTCTTCTTACACTATGAAATTGTAGTAGCTTCATATTCTATAGTGCATTAGATTCCATCTGAGACAAATGACTTGAAAATAATTTTCTTCCAGAGAATGTGATGGCAATTTGAAATTTTATGTCTATGGAGAGCTTCTAAAGGTTTCTTTCAAGCTTGTTTTTGAACATTGGCATCAAGTAAGTCCTGTGTTTCAGTGGTTAAAATAGAAAACCACTATAAAATTAACCTGAAATTGGGAAAAGTTGAAGACTCTTCAGCTGTGCATCTCCAGAACATATCCTTTCTGCTTTTTATAGGCTGCTTAAACATACAGTAATCCTGTAATAATCATAGAATCATAGAATGGTAAGGTTGAAGGGACCTCAAGGATCATCCAGTTCCAACCCCCTGCCATAGGCAGGGACACCTCCCACTAGCACAGGGCACTCAAGG
>VWZE01000269.1:0-10873 GCA_013396675.1 Eubucco bourcierii
GTTGAAGTCCCCCATGAGGACCAGGGCCTGTGAACGGTTTGTGAATTATGCAGTTCTGGTCTCCAGTCCTTTTCATGGAACAGGATAATGCGTTGATGTGGTACTTCAAGCCCTTTGTGGTTTTGGCAACATGACAGATTCTGGTTATTTAGTGTGAACATATTGGGGAAACAGAGAACAAAAGCTACTCATCAGTATGCTTATGTGATCCTCAATATGGCCAGCACTATGATTACATAAAAATAGTAAGATTAGAACAAAGTGTGAATCAAAATTAAAGTTAAAAAATTACTCAGTGGTTTGTGATCTGTATAAATGGGCTAAAAGTTACGTTTTCTTGTCTCCTTATTTGAGAAAATATAGGATTGATAGGATTAAATCTTTCAAAGAAAAGTCAATCTCTTAAGTAGAATGAAGTAGAATGAAACTGAAATCACACACAATGAACTAGATGAACATGGGTTGAAAAAAAAATCATACCTTCTATGTATGGACTGCAACTATTTGATAAGGAATTGAAATTAAACAGAACTCATCAAAATTTTTATTAAAACATTGATGATATCTCAATGATTTTGGTTGTTTAGTGGTTTGACTTTGTCCAGAATCCAAACCAGACAGATTATAAGTTTCTGTTCTGTCTGAAAAATGGGGTTCTAGGATTTGATCCATTTGAAAACATCAGAGAAAGTTAAAAGCTGCCTTCCAGATTAGCAATTCTTTTTCTTTGGACTTTTACTATTGTGAAGGTGAGAAAGGAGTGGGTTTTATCTGTTTTGTTTTTCCTTTGTCTGAGATTCTGAGTCTTGTCTTATTTGGAGTTTGATCATTTGAATACTGATCAGGCTCAGAAGTGATGAAATCTAGGTTAATGAGTAGCTTGATGGTGTAGGAATATGTTTCACAATAAAAACAGATTTTACAATCACTCGCATTCCCACTGGTATCTCTTCAAACTTTGTACTTTTACAATTGAATGCAAAGATCTTGATAATTCAGATTCAGAAGATGAATTTGACTCTATAACAACTTTGGATCCGAGACCCAGCTCAACAAATTATTTTGAGCACTAGTGTTATAAACATTCAAAACAAAAAACCAAAAAAACCCCAACCATCTTCAGCTTTATAGCTCCTACACTAAAAAAAAAAAAAAAGTGTTCAGATTTTACTAAAACCCAAATTGAAAACTTTCTATGGAGAGTTATCTTTTTTTTTCATTTGTAAAAGAGGTTTTGTTATTTAGAGAATTGAAAATTAATTAAAATAATATTAAACATGTATGAATTCATTAATTATTTTGTGCTTATGGATGAAGTATTTGTAGTGTAGTCTAAAACTGCAAAACAATTGCGACACAGACACACGATGATCCTCAGCAAGGAAACTGATTTCAAAATGTTTTCTGAGCTGTTTTCCTCAAAGGTGATAAATATGTTTAATTTTACAAAGTCTTGGAAACTGATGAAAGGAAAAAAAAAAAAAAAAAAAAGGAAAACTTATCACCAGAATTATTCTGTTTCCAGAGAGCCATTCACTCACTTTATGAAATATGAAAAGATAGAGAAGTCTGATCATGGTGGAACCTGAAGTTGGTCATTTAGTAGGAAACTGCTTATTTATGAAGATGCTCTATATGAGATATGTGCACAAGGAGGTGGTGGAAATCTACCAACAGGCTTGATGTTTCCCTTGAAAACCTAATAAGAGAACAGCAGTTCCAAATCACAAGAACCATGTGTTCATATATTGCAATATCCATTCAGACAAGTAAGACATTTTAGGATCAGTAAGATATTTTCCCATATTGTACTTTCATTCTCTTGTTCCTATTTACTGATAAACTTTAGTTATGTTTAAAATTGAAACCATTCTCTTTATTTTGGACTTGGATTTTGTTGCTGTCAGGAGCATAATAAATTGTGGTACAGGATTCCACTTCAACCCTTGCTAATAAACTGGTAAAACCAAGGTTGCCTCTGGTTCTTACTAGTGGAAAATACATTGATTTAGATTCACTGTTAAAGTCTTGATAAGCACATGGTACAGGCTGCTGAGCCTCTGTGTGTTCCCAGGCACTTTAATGTCCTATCCCTGTTCTCTGGTGCAGGAAGTTAAACAGATGTGAATAACCCGAATCACACTTTTGTAAACAGATAAATCAGAAAGCTTGTTTCAGGATGGTCTCTTTGTGTTCATATGCATACAAACTCTCATGAGGTCAATGAATCCTGGATCGTAGCTGAAATTCATTAGTCACATTTTTTACTTTTGACAACTGCTTTGAAACTTCTGAACTAAATGTTACATCTCTAAGACATCTGGTCTGAGAGTTGTTGGTCTATATCTAGCTGATATGTAAAACCAGTTACTGGAAAAACAAACCAAAAGAAAGCTAAAAAGTCACACCAAGCTAGTATGTAAATGAACCTAAAAGCTGTTTGGCATCATGAACTTGTGTTGTCCAAGCCAAGACACAAGGAAGTTTTCTTTCTTACAGTAGTACAGTATGCTACTCCTTTTAGTCATAATTACCTGAATTTTGGGTTACTGTGTTTCATCTCCATCAGGAGAAATTGGCAATGTAGTTGAATGCTTCTTTGACATACTACATACAGGCATAGTTTTCCACTCAGCAGGATCAGGAAAGCAGTTAAGGAAAGAACATATTTTCCAATGGCTCCAAAATCTTTTCAGTTGTTAATGCAATTTTTTTTAAAAAAAATGTATTTAGAGTTGCATTACACTCTTTTCTCATCCTGTGTCCCAGTGTCTTTTATTTCTTGCTTCCTGAACCTTTCTCTCTCAAAACTACAAACCTTAACAGTAACCATCAAGAAGAATATATTCAGCTCCCTGTTCCTCCAAGCCACACCACTTGGTTCACAACAGTTTCATTTCTGTACTTACATAACAAAATATGACCACAATATAACTATGCTAGTTGAAAATTAAACTCACAACAATGATCTCAAAATAATAGAAATGAAGAAATAAAAGTAATGTCTTTGGAGAAAATTGTAGTTCATATATAACATGAAAGAATTAAAGTTTTCTCCTAGGCTTTGTGCATCTATTTGGTAACACAAAAACATCTATGTGAAAACAGAGACTTCAACAGTTTCACCTGCCTGCTTTCATAGAGAATTGTAATCCCAAGTTGTAGGTATTTAACTCAAGCAGTTAAACCTCCTCTCAAAATAAGGTTAAGATTAGACAATTAGATTATTAGATATTTGGCTTATTTTTCCATGTAAGTAAATAAAATACAGTGTAAGGAACACTTTATATTTGGTCTAAAGCCACTGGCAACTGATACTTTTTTCTCCATAATTCAGATTACCCTTTTTTGCACCTATCCAGCCAGTCCCACAGGTAATAAAGTTGCTATAATGAAACAGAAGTCAGTTGCTAGTAAAGAAACTGTTTCCTTTACTGTTTAGAGCCTATCTATAAACAGATAGGGTTGAAATTCCAGCTCAAAAAAATAAAAGACAAAATCTTGACCCAGAGACATTTCTAATCTGAAGCATTTGTGCCTATAAAGTGTTCTGAAGATTTCATAAGTGTAAGGATAATAAAAATCTTGAAGCCAGTTGTGATCTGTAGCAGTTTTAGAAAGCCACTTTTCGGTTGGAGAATGAAGAGCTATAAGAAAGTAATTTTTTTTTTTTAAAGAAATTTGTGTTGGAAGTTTCTAAAACTGGAATAGAGGTCCACTCAACCCCCACATAGCTACCAGCTATCCCTAGAGTCACTTAGAAATCAATAGATTGCTGAGTCCAGGAAGCAGTGAGTACAAGCTGAAATACAAGACATCCCATCTGAATAGAAGAAAACACACTTTCACTGTGGGGGTGGCTGGCATAAGGTGCTATAAGAGACTGTAGGGTCTTCATCCCTGGAGATATTCAAAACTCAACAAGAAATTATCCTGAGCAACTTGTTTTAGTTGAATCTGCTTGAGCAGGAGGCCTGGACTAGATAGACTTCAGAGGTACATTTTGTTATTCTGCAGTCACCAATTAGTCCTTCAAACACCTAACTCCTTAGTTTCTCCACAACTGCTTCAGATACAAGCAGATAGTTGGCTAATTCCTCCTTGTTTGAGGGGTAGAAGATGTACACTTATAATTAGGAGGGTAGTTTTAGTTCTCTGCCTGAGAGATTTGTACCTTTCCCACCTCCCAGGTTGAACTATAGTTCAGCTTTCATAGCACAATAATATATATTTCAGAACAAATTATATCAAAAAGTCACTCTGTGAGTGCACAGGTCCAGGAAACTTCAACTTCGCCACTTCAGTATATTCATTGAAGGTTTATATCCCTTCTGGCACAGGATGGAGAGATGCTTCCAAGTAGCTGGGACAAATCTGTCGCAAGTTTTTTCTCATGGGTAGATTTCCAACTATGAATGCTGTCCAGAACCAGGTGTCTTCCTGGATCAGGGAGTTAGGTTTGTGTCTTTGAGACATACCAAACTTCAACTGTATGCCTTTCCTTAACATTTCCGTACTCTGAAAGATTATTGTCCTGGCTTTTGCATGTTATTATGATGTGACAAGTTCTTCCTCAACATTGTGCAAAGCCTAAATGCCTGACTCAAACAGGTTCACCAGACATTCAGTTTCCTAATGCCAGGACAAGGGGCAATTGGTAGAAGCTGAGGCATAGGAAGTTTCATCTAAATATGAGGAAGAATTTTTTCACTGTGAGGGAGACAGGACACTGGAATGTGTTCAGGCAGGAGATATTCAAAACCTACCTGGACACATTCCTGTGTGATCTGGTATAGGTGATCCTCCTCTGGCAGGAGGATTGGACTAGGTGGTCTTTCAAGGTCCTTTCCAGCCCCTGACATTCTATGATGATTCTATGATGAACCTGGACAAGATGCTGTGTTTAGCAATTCTGTGTCTTCTCTGAATTCAGCCCTTGGACAGGAAAAATACAGCTGACTGAAATGGACTGTCACTATTCCAAAGATAGACCATTCCCTCAATCTGAAAATCAATTTCCTTTGTGTTATAATAGTTTTCATAAGATGTCCAAACATCTGATTTGTATTACCTAGACATTTTTAGAGGTCAAGTAGAAAACTGTATGTGAAAGGGACAAGAAGGGACGGATGGAGGAACCTGGGAACTACAGGCCTGTCAGTCTGACCTCAGTGCCTGGGAAAATGATGGAGCAGTTTATCTTGGGGGCAATAACTGCACACCTGAAGGATGCCCAAGGGCTCAGGTCCAGCCAACATGGATTCAGGCAGGGCAGATCCTGCCTCTCCAACCTGATCTCCTTCTATGATCAGGTGACCCGCCTGGTGGATGTGGGGAGGCCTGTGGATGTGGTCTACCTGGACTTCAGCAGGGCCTTTGACACTGTCCCCCCCAGCAAACTGCTGGCTAAGCTGTCAGCTCGTGGCTTGGATGCCAACACTCTGCGCTGGGTTAGGAACTGGCTGGAGGGCCGAGCCCAGAGAGTGGTGGTGAATGGTGCCACATCCAGCTGGAGGCCAGTCACTAGCGGTGTGCCCCAGGGATCAGTGCTGGGCCCCATCCTCTTTAACATCTTCATTGATGATCTGGACGAGGGCATTGAGTCAGTCATCAGCAAGTTCGCAGATGACACCAAGCTGGGGGCTGATGTTGCTGGGTTGGAGGGCAGAAGGGCTCTGCAGCAGGACCTCGACCGCCTGGACAGATGGGCAGAGTCCAACGGGATGGCATTCAACAAATCCAAGTGCCGGGTGCTGCACTTTGGCCACAACAACCCCATGCAGAGCTACAGGCTGGGGTCGGAGTGGCTGGAGAGCAGCCAAACAGAGAGAGATCTGGGGGTGCTGATTGACACCCGCCTGAACATGAGCCAGCAGTGTGCCCAGGTGGCCAAGAAGGCCAATGGCATCCTGGCCTGCATCAGGAATAGTGTGGCCAGCAGGAGCAGGGAGGTCATTCTCCCCTTGTACTCTGCACTGGTCAGGCCACACCTCGAGTACTGTGTCCAGTTCTGGGCCCCTCAATTTAGGAAGGACATTGAGGTGCTTGAACGTGTCCAGAGAAGGGCAACGAGGCTGGTGAGAGGCCTGGAGCACAAGCCCTATGAGGAGAGGCTGAGGGAACTGGGACTGTTTAGCCTGGAGAAGAGGAGGCTCAGGGGGGACGTTATTGCTGTCTACAACTACCTGAAGGGTGGTTGTGGCCAGGAGGAGGTTACCTTCTTCTCTCAGGCAACCAGCACCAGAACAAGAGGACACAGTCTCAGGCTACGCCAGGGCAAGTTTAGGCTGGAGGTGAGGAGGAAGTTCTTCACTGAGAGAGTAATTTGTCACTGGAATGGGCTGCCCAGGGAGGTGGTGGAGTCACCGTCCCTGGAGGTGTTCAAGGCACGTTTGGACATGGCACTTAGTGCCATGGTCTAATCTTGAGGGTTGTGGTGATGGGTTGGACTTGATGATCTCTGAGGTCTCTTCCAACCCTTGTGATACTGTGATACTGTGAAAGAGTATCTTCAAAATAGGTACCTTGTGTGTACTATGATATTCAAGGAGTTCGTTTGTAATTTTGCTTTTCAAATAACCAAAGAGATCATTTCATGTTGACAAGATCAAACTGAGTCATGAAGTATCCAGAGAGGAGATAACAAAAATTTAAATCCCCAGCAGAAGGTTGGTTAAAACCCTTTTAATGTCTGAGGTATATCTGTGAATTAACTAATTTTGAAGTGATGATAAATGATTTAATTATTTCCCATCTGTTACGAATTCAATTAGATCCTGCTTAGTTTGCATAGCTAAAGTCCTTCAATCACTCTACTTTGCATTCCCTACCCAGTCTGAAACCCCTGGAGTTAAACTATGTTATATTACTCACTGAGATAAAGATAGGAAGACCGCATTAAGAACACTACCTACCCCCATCCCTCCCCTGGAATCTGTGATGCCTGAAAACTTACCACTGCTTGTACAACATCTTTTAAATGTAATAAATTAATAAATGCCACATTTATTTAGTCTGAAAAAAAACCACAATGCTTACATTGCTTTTTAGTCCAAATTTTTAAACAAAATATTATTGAGGATTCTGAGGTGAGGATTCAATACAATAAATATATTTGAAAACAATGACTTTGAGTGAGGCATAAAGCTAGGAAATTAAATGCAAAGAGTGACTCACTGTGACGGTTTGGGAGTTACCCCCCCACACTTTGTAAAATGACCCAGACTAGAACTCAGTCGGCTGGAAGCTAAAAGATGAAGCTCTATTTACAGCTCAGCACAATGTACAAGCAGATATATACACTATATACAGGAATATTTACAGAAATATACAATTTAAAGGTAATACAGAAACACAACTCTCCTTCCAGAAATCAGAGACCCAGGAGGGGCTCCCAACCACCTTTCCACCTTCTCTCCACCCCTGTACCTTACCCCAAGGTTTGCCTTACGCGCAAGGTAAATTAGGAGGATTGGCCAGGGGCGTTAGAAGAAAAAGTGGTTAGAGAAAATTAATCGGCAGAAGAGCCAAAGCCAGAAGCTGCTAGATCCAGCAAGAGTCAGACAGAGACATGAGACGTATCTAATGTTTTGGTTATTGTTCCCAAACTATTTTCCAGCAAGTGTATGAGTGAAGTAGACATCATGATGTTTTCCTTTCACAGCCTATAGTGTAATTTTCTCTATTAAAATATTCCAATTAGCCTCAAACCAGTACACTCACCATGCTCCAAATATATGGTGAATGTAAAGGTTATATTATTATATATTTTAATGAGAATAAATAAACCGTTCTGTCTCTATCCACTTGCAAATCACTTAATTACTGGGTACTTTTTGTGGTTCATGGCATTTTAACCTGTCCCTTGAACCTTTGTTTAAGAAGCTGTATTCTCTTCCCCTTGAGTGACCTTGAGTATGTGTTAAACAAACATATCAGGTCTTGGATTAATGTATTTAAAGTTAAGTGAACCAAACAGAACTTTTATCTTTATGTCAAGATTATGTCTTTTGATACTATATTTGCCTTTAAAACTATGCACAAGTTCTTTTGGAAGGGCACACGGGGGAAAAAAAATCATAATCTTTTTCAACTCTGTGTGACTGCTTCTCACTCAATCATGAAGAGCCTCAGGTGACACAACATAGACCAATTGTTTTACTCATCAAAACAGGTAACATAAGCCCTCAACAAATCTGTCTACATGGTTGTTTTCTGACCTTTTATTGAACGTTTGTCAATTGTCACTTTGAATCACATTCCTGCATTAAGAGGTTTTAGAAATATTGCTTTGCTGGAGTAAATTCATATTGACACTCTTGGGTTTTTTTTTTTTTTTAGCACTATATCATCAACTTTATGTTGTGCTGTCCTGATTACTTAAGCACATAAAAATACAGTACCATCCAAAAGACAATGGTAAGGACAGGTTTGTTTGGGTTTTCTCCATGTAATTTTATTTACACAGCATATCAATGTAAATGTTTTATTTAGACTCAGTTTTGGGCATTTAGAACCTAACATAGAAGAAGAATTTATATCTACATGTGGACATGCATAATTATGCAAAAAATAAAGCAAATATGTATTTTTTGCTCTGGTGATCCCACTTAACACTGTGTAAAGTGACATTACAGTGTCTGAAGATCCTTGCTAGAGAATATTTCCTTGTGTAGAAGCTTTGGAGTATATCTGGTAGATGCAGCAAAACTGTAATCTATTCAGTGTTGTCGTCTTAACCTCCATCACAACAAAGGAGAGGCATGTTGTGATAGGTCAGAGTGGTTGTTTAAGAGTAACGGGAATGAGATAGGAGCCTTACCCCAGTGGTATAAACTAGAGCGGAACCATACCAGCTTTGGCATGCACTGAGAATGATCAGCCATGGGTCATGGATCAGGGAATTGCAAATTACTCTTTGCCACCAGTCTTTATCTCACACATGCACATAAAGATCAGACACAGTGAAAAAATCAACTTAAGATTGTGAGTGTGCTGGTTTGAGGCTAATTAGAATATTTTAATAGAGAAAATTACACTATAGGTTGTGAAAGGAAAACATCATGATGTCTACTTCACTCATACGCTTGCTGGAAAATTGTTTGGGAACAATAACCAAAACAACAGACAAGTCAGTCTCTGTCTGTTGCTTGCTGGGGCGGTCTAGCAGCTTCAGGCTCTGGTTCCTCTGTTGATTAATCTTCACTAACCAATTTCCTTCTAACCCACCCGGCCGATTCTCCTAATTTACAATGCACGTAAGGCAAAACCTTGGGGTAAGGTACAGGGGTGGGGACAAGGTGTAAGGGTGGTTGGGAGCCCCTCCTGGGGTCTCTGATTTCTGAGAGGGGTGTTGTGTTTCTGTACTACCTTTTACTTGTATATTTCTGTAAATATTCCTGTATATAGTGTATATATCTGCTTGTACATTGCACTGAGCTGTAAATATAGCTTCATCTCTTAACTTCCAGCCAATTGAGTTCTAGTCTGGGTCATTTTACAGAGTGTGGGGGGCTGGGTAACTCCTGAACCATCACATAATTTTTATTTTGGCGCTTAAACTCGGGGTTAATTAATTTTGATTTATTGCTGGTTCAGTCTGGAAGTCAGGATGAAGTTATTTCACATATTCTGGGGGGTGGCCTGGCTGGCATTCCTCATTTGGGTCTACCGTTTGGTTGTTGGGAAGATTGGTTCTTTTCTGATTGATCTAATGTGGATAAAGCTTAAGAAAAAGTTTTGGAGCTATGGAGATTATATTTTTGGCTGGCTTGGTTTTAATCTTACTGAAAATATTACCAAATCTGTTTTTAATGTGTCAGGAAATATTACAAATGTATCAACATCTCTACTGAGAGTAATTCTCCCTATACCTGAATTTCCAAAAGTTCCTGACGTCCTGAGTGAATGCTTTACTCATAGTATAGTTGTATATTTATCATGTGTGATTTTAGCCCTAATAATTCTGGTTTTATGTCAAAGCATTGCATTATATATTAAGAATTCAACTATTCCTTCTTTAAAGAAAGGGAGAAACAAGAGACTGTCCTCTAAATGCTTACAAGTAGACTTTGACATTGGCCAGAATACAGTAGGAGATAAGAAGCAAAACATTTTCTGTAAGGGAGGAGAGCAAGGGGGGACTGCCATGTCCACCATTACCGCTCCTCCTGCTGCTTCTGGGAACTCAGCCAAAAGCCTCAAATCTAACCTAAACAATGCAGATAACCAGGGTACAGACAACAAAAACAAAACCACAAGTGCTACTCAGATTTCAACTCAGGTCTCTTCAACCAGTTCAAATTCTAAACAGCCAGTGGCCACTCACCAAGGAGAGTGGAATGGACAAGTACCTGACAAGTCCTCTTGGTAAGGTTAGCTTATGGACACTCCTGCTGTTGGCTGTGGTTATGAGATATCCTTCCAGAGATGATTTTCCATGGGCAGCTAAGAAGTGGAACACAATTGAGCAGGGAATTAAGCTTCTGAAGTAAATTGCTGTGAAGGAGGTGCTGTATGGAGATCATGGCACACATGAGCCTGATGATATTCCTCTTGGAACAGGTCTCACAAAGAAGCTTATTAAGCTTGTTCCTTCATCCTATGCTCAAATCTTGGCTAGCATCTAGGAGTGATAATGGAAGGCCTCTCACTGTTGGTGAATTCACTGACCAGCTGAGGCAAATAGAGGATAGCTTGTCACATTCTGCCCTAGTCTCTGCCATAAAAAGTATGGGCATACAGATAAAGGATAGCATTAAGGATAGCATTAGAGACGGCATTAAGGATGGCATGAAAGAACTGAGTGAGAAATTGAAAACCACTATTTCCAAACTGGCAAATACCATTCCTTCATCATCTGAATGGGTGAATG
>VWZE01000269.1:14436-38764 GCA_013396675.1 Eubucco bourcierii
TGTGAAATGAAAACATCATGATGTCTACTTCACTCATACACTTGCTGGAGTATTGTTTGGGAACAATAACCAAACCATTAGATAAGGGAGTCTCTCTCTGACTCTTGCTTGAGCAGGAGCTGCTGGGGCGATCTAGCAGCTTCTGGGTTCTGGCTGCTCTGCTGATTAATCCTCACTAACCATTTTTCTTCTAACCCACCTGACCGATCATCCTAATTTACCATGTGTGTAAGGCAAACCTTGGGGTGAGGTACAGGGTTGGGGAGAAAAGGTGGAAGGGTGGTTGGGAGACCCTCCTGGGGTCTCTGATTTCTGGGAGGGATGTTGCATTTCTGTATTACCTTTAACTTGTATATTTCTGTAAATATTCCTGTATATAGTGTATATATCTGCTTGTACATTGTGGTGAGCTGTAAATATAGCTTCATCTTTTAACTTCCAGACGACTGACTTCTAGTCTGGGTCATTTTTCTGAGTGTGGGGGCGTGGTTAACTCCTGAACCATCACAATGAGTACAAGAAAAAAAAAATAGAAAAAAAATTATATATATGTATATATATAATTCCACATCTACAGAGGAAAATTATAAACTGATTAACATGTACCTGATATACAAACAGGATGAATATTTTTATGTGATAAATTACTGAGATATTATGATCAATTCTTTAATGTATCTTGACTTTCTGCTTTTTTACTCCTCTAGTTTTCCAAATCTGTGATCCACTTAAACCTCCAACCAACCAACCAAATGAAAACACCTTAAAACACCCACAAAAGCACAACAACAAAAGAAACCACAAACAAAAAACCTCACAACTCAAATTCCAGAAAGTCACTATTAAAAAATGTGCAGTTATTTATCAAAGAAGTGTCTACCATGTTCCCAAAATGTACATAAACTTCTGTCCATCTACAGGCACTTAAATATTTCAGTTGCATGCTCAGTAAAAGCTTTCAGTTAGAATTGTATTTTAAAACACAATTTCTGAAGCTTGTTAAGATTTTATTTTAAGGCAAAACCTGAAGCGCTTGGAAGTCTGATAGCTTTATGGTGGGATTTTTTTGTTTGTTGATTATTTTCTTTTATATGTTATTTTATTATTCTTTATATTTTACTACTAGAAATTTGAAAAGATTTTATCCATTTCCAAGCTAAACATACAAAAACTAAGATAACATCACCAGGAAAGAATTAACAGTCAATAATGAAGTGTGTTGTGCCTTACATTCTCTGTACATTACGTTCCCTGGAAACGAATATTCCTGCAACCTCTTAATACCTCATTTAAAGCAAGCAAACAAACAAACAAAACATCTTGACAAGAATTTTGTGATACATGCCAAACTCAGCTAATATTAAATTTGCTATTAAGAACTATAAACTGCAAATTCCTATGCTTGCAAACTTGAGCCTGTTCTCTGGTCCAGTTTAAATACAGTTTTATTTACACTGATTTAGTAGCCTTCTGAGATTGCCTGATTAATTTCCTGAGTTCCCTTAGCAGGTGAAATTACTTGCTGAGCTGCACAAAATCACACTGGGAAATAGCTGTGC
Source organism: Eubucco bourcierii (assembly GCA_013396675.1). Taxonomy (NCBI): domain Eukaryota; kingdom Metazoa; phylum Chordata; class Aves; order Piciformes; family Ramphastidae; genus Eubucco; species Eubucco bourcierii. The sequence goes on from VWZE01000269.1 coordinate 15,996, forward strand.
CATGTACATCTTGCCAGTATTTATTTAATGTTATGTTACTGTTGGAAAATGAAAACCAGTAATATTTAAAATGTAGCCACTATGATGATGACCTATAAAAGCAAAAGCTGGGTAATAAATAAAACTATAACTTACATGCTGGTTTTGATGCCATTGTTTCTACCCCTACAGTAGCATCTCCTTTTGTGGTTTTGCAGACTACAAACAGTATGTTTGGTTTATATCCCTCTCTTTAATAATGGGTCTCCTTCTAACCACTGGCATGATTTGTCATTAAAGCCTATGTACCCTGAACTGCTGCAGGCTCTGCTTTTGAATTAGGAAGGTAGGAGATCTCTCAGAAAATTCAGGTATCAGCCACAAAAACTACAGCTGAAGGATATATAAAAATCTCTTGGGAAGTTAATAGGATTTCTTTTTTATATAAAGAGAACTATATGAAACTGATGTTCACTGAAATTTTACCTGAATAGTAATGGAAATTTAATTTTACACAACCATTTAAAGCTCTTTTAGCCTTTGCCTTCACTTTAAAACTGACATTGGTAACAAGTTCGGTACTTTGTTGGTGCTTTGTCAGGGAGGTTGAACTCAATCTCTGGAGGTCTCTTCCAACTTCTAATGTTTTGCAATTTGTACCATGCAGATACTAATAGTGTCCAGTGAGGACTGGAATGGTCTACAAGAAATTTGCAGTATGTTTGAGCGTGAAAGAGCAGGGTTTGGACATTTGTCAGGTGTCTGAAAGACTACACACTCCACACTTTTGAGGAGTCTGGCTTGAGAAAGCTGTAAACATCTCTCCTGCATCACCTCTTTTTATGAGAATTGCACTCTTCAAATGTTCCTTCTGCCTGTGAGAGAGGCTGCCTGTCCTTTCACAATCAGCTGCTGGTGCTGCCAAAGCAACAATGCCAACACCTACCATGGGAGCTGAACACAAGCCAACAATTCAAATATGTGCTGAGGATTCCTTGAACACTTAATGACTTTTTGTGATCCCCAAATTCTCACAGGAATTCTGCTATCAATACTCAAATAAGCTTCTTTGAGACCAGTTTGGGTACATGAATAAAACCTGAAGTCATTACTCCGACAAAGAATAATGTCACATATATATACTATGTTCAGTATTGAGCCTCTCACTAAGGAAAATATCAAGGTGCTAGAGTGGGTTCAGAGAAAGGCAACAAAGCTGGTGAAGGGTCTGGAGAACGAGCCCTGTGTGAAGCAGCTAAGACAACTGTGGATGTTGAGTCTGGAGAAAAGGAGACTGAGGGGACACTTTATTGCCCTCTATGACTAACTGAACAGAGGTTATACTGAGGTGAGCATCGGTCTGTTCTCCCAAGCAGCAAGTGACAGGATGAGCAAATGGTCTCAAGTTGCTCCACAGGAGATCTATTCTGGATACAGGGATAAATTTCTTCACTGAAAAGGTTCATCCCTGGAGCTATTTAAGAGAGATGTAAACATGATGCTTATGAATATGGCTTAACAACAGACCTGACAGTATTAGGTTAATGGTTGAAGCTAATGCTCCAGCCCTCTGATCATCTTTGTGGTCCTCCTCTGGACCCGTTCCAACAGTTCCATGTCCGTCCAGTGCTGAGGGCTCCAGAACTGGACACAGTACTCCAGATGGGGTCTGACAAGAGTAGAGTAAAGGGGCAGAATCTCTTCCCTTGCCCTGCTGGCCATGCTGCTCTTGACGCGGCCCAGGACTTGGTTGTCTGTCTGGGCTGCATGCATACACTGCAAGCTCATGTTGAGCTTTTCATTAACCATGAAAATTTTCAGTTTAGATCTAAGTTCTCCTGTACATCCATTCATTTTTCTTCCAAAGGACAGAACAGTTGAAACCAGAACAGACCTCTGGAGATCAGAGTGTCCAACCCACTGGTCAAAGCAAAATCAGCTAGAGCAGGTTTCTTCAGAGACAGGTACAATCATGTTTCAAACATCTATAGAGATGGAGAGCCCACAGATTCTCTGGACAACTTGTTTCATTGTAATGAACCTTCTTAGGGAAAAAAAAAAAAAAAAAAAAAAAGGGATTTTCTGCATTTCAGTTTATGTTCACTCCCCTTTGTCTCCTGCCCTCTCCTACCCCAGATATAGAGACACATTGATAAGATTCACACAGAATCACAAAAGGTTAGGGGCTAGAAAGGACCTCATCTAGTCCACCCCCCATGCAGAGCAAGATCATCTATACCAGATCACACACACCCCGGATCCTTCTCTTCTCCAGGATGAAGAATACCAAATCTCTCAGTCTCTCCTTGTAGGATGACTCCCCAACGCCGATATCTTCATGAAGTTTCAAAACAGCTTTGAAGGTTATATTGCCTGACCAAGAATTTTTGTCTAATTAACTGCAATACTGAAGTTGACAGCACTCAGGATGATAATGATCCAAATGAAGTACATGATCCTGATAAACATCACCTAGAAGTCAGAGACAGATAGGGTTCAGATATAAAAAAACTCCACCAAAAATATGATAAGAATACCTCTCGTGGTGTCAAAGACTGTGTCTAGCAGAGACAAGGACAGCCATAGAATCATAGAATGGTAAGGTAGGAAGGGACCTCAAGGATCATCTAGTTCCAACCCCCTGCCATAGGCAGGGACACCTCCCACTAGTACAGGTTACTCAAGGCCTCATCCAATCTGGCCTTGAACACATCCAGGGAGGGAGCATCCACGGCCTCCCTGGGCAACCTGTGCCAGTGCCTCACCACCCTCACTGTAAAGAACTTCCTCCTAACATCTAGTCTAAATCTCTCCTCTGCCAGTTCAAATCCATTGCCCCTTGTCCTGTCATTGCAGGACCTTGTAAATAATCCTTCCCCAGCCTTCCTGTAGGTCCCCTTCAGATACTGGAAGGTTACTATCAGGTCCCCTCGAAGCCTCCTCTTCTCCAGGCTGAAGAGCCCCAACTCTCTCAGCCTGTCCTCATAGGAGAGCTGCTCCAGCTCTCCGATCATCTTTGTGGCCCTCCTCTGGACCCGCTCCAACACTTCCATGTCCTTCCTGTGCTGAGGGTTCCAGAACTGCACACAGTACTCCAGGTGGGGTCTGACGAGAGCAGAGTAAAGGGGCAGAATCACCTCCCTTGCCCTGCTGGCCACGCTTCTCTTGATGCAGCCTAGGACTCGGTTGGCTGTCTGGGCTGCATGTGCACACTGCAGGCTCATGTTGAGCTTTTCATCAACCCAGACTCCAAGGTCCTTTTCCTCAGGGCTGCTCTCCAGCCATTCACCACCCAGCCTGTATTTGTGCTTGGGATTGTGCCTACCCAGGTGCAGGACCTTACACTTGGCCTTATTGAATTTCATCAGGTTGGCCTGGGCCCAACTCTCCAGCCTGTCCAGGTCCCTCTGGATGGCATCCCTGCCCTCTAGCAAGTCGACTGTGCCACACAGCTTGGTGTCATCTGCAAACTTGCTGAGGGTGCACTCCATTCCTCTGTCCATGTCACTGACAAAGATGTTAAACAGCACTGGTCCCAGCACTGACCCCTGAGGGACACCACTTGTCACTGGTCTCCAGGTGGACATTGTGCCGTTGATCACCACTCTCTGGGTTCGACCATCCAGCCAATTCCTTATCCAGCGAGTGGTCCATCCATCAAGTCCATGTTTTTCCAGTTTGGTGACCAGGATGTCATGTGGGACAGAGTCAAATGCTTTACTCAGGTCCAGGTAGATGACATCAGCTGCCTTTCCCTTGTCCACTGTCGCTGTGACTTCATCATAGAAAGCCACTAAATTTGTCAGGCAAGATCTGCCCTTGGTGAAGCCATGCTGGTTCCCACCAATCACCTCTGCTTTGTTTTCCATTTGCCTTAGCAGGACTTTCAGCAGGATCTGCTCCATGATCTTGCCAGGCACAGAGGTGAGGCTGACTGGTCTGTAGTTTCCAGGGTCATTCTTTTTACCCTTCTTGAAGATGGGTGTTATGTTTGCCCTCCTCCAGTCAGCAGGAACTTCACCAGTCTGCCATGACTTTTCAAATATGATGGACAGTGGTTTGGTAACTTCATCTGACAGTTCCCTCAGGACCCATGGGTGGATCTCATCAGGACCCATGGACTTGTGCACATTCAGGTGTCTTAGGAGCTCACAAACATGATCTTCTACTATAGTAGGCAGATCTGCCTGCTCCCAGTCCTCACTCGTACCCTCTGCAACTTGGACATTGTGGTTGGAGCCCTTGCTGTTGAAGACGGAGGCAAAGAAGTCATTGAGCACCTCAGCCTTGTCCATATCCTTTGTCAGCAGATCTCCATTTTCATTCTGTAAGGTTCCCACATTTTCCCTAGTTCTCCTTTTCTCACTAATATACCTGAAGAAGTTCTTCTTGTTCCCTTTAATGTTCCTGGCCAGATTCAATTCTAGCTGTGCCTTAGCTTTCCTTACCACAGCTCTGGCTGCACGAACAGTATCTTTGTACTTGTCCCATGTCCCCTATCCTCGCTTCCATTCCCTATAAGCCTTCTTCTTGCATTTAAGTGTATCCAGGAGCTCTCTATCCATCCATGCAGGCCTCCTGGCATTCTTACCTGCCTTCCTCTTTTCAGGGACGCATTTTTTTCTGAGCCTGGAGAAGGTGATCCTTGAACAATGACCAGTTTTCCTGGGCTCCCCTTCCTTCCATAGTTACTCCCAATGGCACCCTGCCAAGGAGATCCCTGAAGAGTCCATGGGCTGCGTTCCTTTTCGTCTACTCAAGATGGGCACAACTTCTTGTTAAGAAGAGACTCGGTGCCATAGTTTAGTTGATTAGATGGTTTTGGGTGAAATGTTGGACTTGATGACCTAAAAGGTCTTTTCCAGCCCTGATGGATTCTGTGATTCTGTAGTGCTCTGACCTGGCTTAACAGAGTCAGGATTTTACCTCCTACTGAATAACACTTTTAACTTAGTCACAAAAGACAGAACTATAACCACTCTGACATAGAAGAGTGTCAATGAGATATGAATTTTCTCTGTTAGAGCTTCTCAGATATTTTCCCCATGCTAATTCAATGCTTCTGAAAATGTTTCTCAGATTCATTCCTGCTGTCTTTCAGTTTTACAAGTGAGCAGAAAGAAGCAGCTCAACAGAGAGGAGCTCAGTCAAAGACCATAGATAATGTTAGACTCATCATCAAGCCTATTCCTAACTAACCGGGGAGCCACCAGGCCCCCCAGCCTTTTGTCTCCTTCACCAATCACCCAGTGTGCACCATGAAGGACTCACCAGTGATGACAGGAAAAGGTTCCCTCTGCCCAGATGGGCAAGCTTGGGGCTTTCTGCCTTGGGGCAGGTTAAAAAGGGCAGTGGGCAGGGAAGGCAAAGTGGTCACACCTGGGATGGGAGGAGACTCCAGCATAACCCAGGCGGTCACACTTGGGGTAGGAGACTGCAACAGAATTCAGGTGCTCTGGGATTTGGGGGAAAAATGTGGGGTGGGGTTGGAAGGGAAAGGGGCAGATATGGTGGAAAAGGGGAGATGGTGCTGAAGGGAAGGAGATGAAGAGGAAAAAGATGGACATGAAAAGAGGAAGATGGGGGAAAAGGAAGGAGATGGAAAGAAAAAGGGGAAGATGAGAAACTAGGAGATGGAGAGGAAAGGAGGGAGACAGAAAGATGAGGAATGTGATGGTTTGGGAGTTACCCACCTCCCACACTTTGTAAAATGACCCAGACTAGAACTCAGATGGCTGGAAGTTAAGAGATGAAGCTATATTTACAGCTCAGCACAATGTACAAGCAGATATACACTATATGCAGGAATATTTACAGAAATATGCAAGTAAAACGTAATACAGAAACACGACATCCCTCTCAGAAATCAGAGACCCCAGGAGGGGCTCTCAACCACCCTTCCACCTTTTCCCCACCCCTGTACCTTACCCCAAGGTTTGCCTTATGCACAAGGTGAATTAGGAGAATCGGCCAGGGGGGTTAGAAGGAAAATGATTAGTGAAGATTAATCTGAAAAGAGGAGTCAGAAGCCAGACTGCCTGAGACACTTTGCCCCTAGAGAGAGAGACTGTGAATGCCTTATCTATGTTTTTGGTTTCTTTTCCCAAAACAATCTCAGCAAGCGTATGAGTGAACTAGATATCACCGTGTTTTCCTTTCACAGCCTATAGTGTAATTTTCTCCATTAAAATATTCCAATAAGCCTCAAACCAGCACAAGGAAGATGAGAAAATAGGAGATAGAGTGGAAAGGAGGGAGATGGTGTATAAGTGAGATTAAAAAAACCCAACAAAACAAAAACAGAAACCTGGCCCAGTGTTTGCATTGAAACCACCCTTTTCAAGACCAACCCTTTGCCATTTCTGCTTGGCACAGTAACCAGACATCTTCACCAGCTCACTATGTTGGCTGAAGAAAAGCAAATCATACCTGTCTAAGAGGAAAAAATGAGGAATTAAAGAGGAAAACTAAGAAATAAAAATGAGAAAGAAAAAGCAATACAAATTCTAAATAAATATATATACAACATGTGAGGTCTTTTGCCAAGTTCTCCATGGGACAGCAATGCGCCCTTGGGACAACAAGAACCAATAGCATCCTGGGGTGCATCAAGTACAGTGTGGCCAGCAGGTCTTGGGAGGTTCTTATTCCCCCCTACTCTGCCCTGCTATGACCACATCTGCAATACTGTGTCCAGTTTTGGACTCCCCAATTACAGAGAGACAGGAATCTGCTGGAGAGAGTCCAGTGGAGAGTCACAAGCATGATTAAGGGTCTTGAACGTCTTCCTTATGAAGAGAGACTGAAAGACATGTTTAGTCTGGAGAAGGCTGAGTGGGGATCTGATCAGCATCAATAAATATCTGAGGGGGTGTCAAGTGGATAGGGCCAATCTCTTTTTAGTGGTGCACAGTAATAAGACAAGGAACAATGGATATAAACTTGAACATAGAAGGTTTCACCTCAACATGACGAGAAACTTCTTCACAGTGAGGGTGACAGAGCACTGGACCAGGTTGCCCAGAGAGGTTGTGGAGTCTCCTTCTCTGGAGATTTTCAAAACTCACCTGGATGCATTCCTGTGTGGACTACCTAGATGATCCTGCTTTGACAGGGAGGTTGGACTTCATGATCTCTAGAGGTCCCTTCCAACCTCTAACATTCTATGAGTCTGTGAAATGGTAAGGGAATGGAGATTTCCCAGTAACCTGTCTTATAGTGGATCATCTATTTATGTGAAAAGCAGAATACTTTTATTCCTTCTATTTGATTTTTCCACTGCGTTTGTCAAGGCATTTGAGAAGATTGTATTTTTTTATACTGCTTCTAATCTTTAAAATCAGAAGGAGGTGAAAGAAGCAAAGGCCAAGGATATGATATACCTAGTAGAGGAGATATATCCTGCTTTGGGTGAAACTCTGTGAAATTAGCTGTCAAAATTTAACTTCCCTCTAGCTGCAGCATTGCAAGGGCATGAAGAAAGCTGAGTGGTTGCTGATGGCTTCCATAGATTTCCCTGCACTGAATCACACTTGCAATACCAAAGGCTTCCATCATTGCAGGAACTGACAGAATTCGGTGAAAATCCAACCTTCTGAAGGTCTGTTCTGAGAATTACAACTGCTTTACAAAGCAATATAGGAAATAAAATAGGCTTCTTGTTCACAGATCCAAAGACTCATTTGCAGTTAGCATCTCTATTCCTTTCACTTTCAATCTGACATAATTGCTACTAAGATGCAGAATAGGCTTTTTGACAATTATAGGTTTCTTCCAGAATTCAATGACCAAGAAAACAAATTACATTATTTATTTACTTGCTTGGGGGCTAAGAAGGCTAAACACTGCAGATTTTTGCTTCAAATTCAGTGACCCATTTTATTTGAAGTGGAAGGTCACTGTTGTTAATTTACTCTCATTCATTGCTCTCAGTGACAGAATTTAATTATTTCAGCCTAGTTCATAGTGGGAGAGCATCTGCACCACTTAAAACACTGTAATGAAAACCAGTAAACTCCCATGTTACTCAGGAAAAAAAAAAAAAAAGAACAGTGTGCTGGTTTGAGGCTAATTAGAATACTTTAATGGAGAGAATTACACTATAGGCTGTGAAAGGAAAACATCATGATGTCTACTTCACTCATACGCTTGCTGGAGAATTGTTTGGGAACAATAACCAAAACATTAGATAAGTCAGTCTCTGTTGCTTGCTGGAACAGGAGCTGCTGGAGCGATCTAGCAGCTTCTGGGCTCTGACTCCTCTGCTGATTAATCCTCACTAACCACTTTTCTTCTAACCCTCCTGGCTGATCCTCCTAATTTACCTTGCACGTAAGGCAAACCTTGGGGTAAGGTACAGGGGTGGGGAGAAGGTGGAAGGGTGGTTGGGAGCCCCTCCTGGGGTCTCTGATTTCTGGGAGGGGAGTTGTGTTGCTGTATTACCTTTTACTTGTATATTTCTGTAAATATTCTGTATATAGTGTAAATATCTGCTTGTACATTGTGCTGAGCTGTAAATATAGCTTCATCATTTAACCACCAGCCGACTGAGTTCTAGTCTGGGTCATTTTACAAAGCGTGGGGGGGTGGGGAACTCCCAAACCTTCACAAACAGTTAAACTTATGAACTGTAATCTCAAGTCCAACAAAAAGGGTGTATTACCTGAATAAACGGGAAATTTCAGCTAACAGCTGTGTGATTGTTCTTTAAGTTTCAGCCAACTCTTACTAAATGTGCTTCCTCCTAAAAATTGGGGAAGATATTATACTGAGCTATGTGAATACAAAGAAGGAATTTCTTGAAACAGGATCCACAGTCTTTGAGACAAGGCTTGCAATGCTTTTTAGAAACAGAAGTGCTTTCACTCATTATAGACACATTGGTGACCACATGGGTTTATCTGGATAAGACATCACAAAGAGAAGGATCTGGGTGGCTTTTTGTTGTTGTTTGAAATTCGAAAGGGCTGATAACTCATGCTGATTTGAGGCTGACTGGAATATTTTAATGAGAATAAATAGATTATATAGGCTGTGAAAAGAAAGCATTAGTGATGTCAACTTCACTCATAGGTTTGCTAAGACATATGAAAACAAGGACACAAACATAGATAAGGGGGTCTGTCTGTTGATGCTTGTGTTTTCTATCTAGGCATCTGCTGTTTTGCTTGCATAACCCAACTAATCATTCTGTTTCTAAGCCCCCTTTCAACTTACCTTGCATGTAAGGCAGATTGTGGCATAAGGTAGGGAGGTGGAAAGAAGGTAGAAGGGTGGTTGGGAGCCCCTCCTGGGGACTTTGATTTCTGGGAGGGTGTGGTGGAGGGCCTAAGTTATACCTGAATGCCCATCTTCCTCCCTCGCCTTCCTTCTCCCCTTCTTCCTGGGTGGAAGGAGCGGGAAAGCAGACAAAAGCCGTGGAGCCTTCCAGTCTGCCATAGAACTCCATATTTGGAGTCACCATATACCCTGCTTTGTTTACCAGTAAACAAAGATCACGGTGCTGGGCTCGTGCATCTCCCTTTTTTGGTGAGGTGACTTGGGATTGGTTGCAGGTATGTTTTTTTTGTCTGTTGCTATTGATCAAAACACTCGGTAAAAACTCTTAAAAACCCAAACCAATTAATTTTGTGTGCTGCTTCTACGATTACTGTTCTGTCTACTACCTGTTTGCATTGCTCGGCATCACATAGCAGGGAACTTGCCTTTTCCCCACAAATGGCGGACCCGACGCCGTCTGTCTGTCGCGCCGAACCAGAGGACTGCAGGGCTCGCCGTGTACTGGGATACACAGTTGCTCGTCTGAACTCAGCCCAGCCCCAGTCTTTTTGATGCTGGCTGAGCCCAAGAAACAGCCCTGAGGCAAACAGCAGAGCCTCGCAGACGACCGGACTGCTTCAGCCCGGAGGCTGACTGCTTCGATAGACCCCTGAAAGCCACAGAGGATGTGCCTCGCGTTCATGATCTCTTCGGCCGATGTGTCCCGACGGAGCTGCACACGCGGCAAAGCCACGTTGCATCACCGCCACGTGGGAAGCCACCACGCAACAGGGACTGCATCTTTCCTCATTTTTAGTTTCCATCCATACTTCCGAGTTATTAATTCTGAGGCTCCAATAAGTGAGTAAATTCTCTTTCTGAAGTTCGGGAAAGTTTATATTTAGTCTTAAGGCGGCAATTTGTGCTGCAAGACTTTCTAGCTGTTCATTTTTCTAAACATCTCCTAAAAATCATTTAAATTAATTTTATTGTATATATATACATTCTGCAAAGGTAGTTTTACCAACCGCATATTAGAATCTGTGTTTGAATTGTAAATAAGTTGGGGAATTTTCTTTATTTAATAAAATATCTAATATTTTTATATTAGCCTTGTTACAATTCATTAATAACCCAGATTCAACCCTTCCTTAACAGAGGGGTATTGTTTTTCTGTATTACCTTTAACTTGTTTAGAACTGTAAATATTTGTAATATATTGTAAAAATCTACTTTTATATTGTGCTAAGCTGTGAATATAGCTTCATTCCCTAACTCCCAGCCAACTGAGTCTTGTCTGGATGATTTCATTGCATGTGGGGGCGGGTAACTCCTGAACCATCACACTATTCTTGCAGGTAAGTGTGGGAATAGCATACTACATGACCCAGCTGTACTGGGTAATTTAAAAAAAAAAAAATCAAGAAAACAGGACAGCATTAAGTCATTGATGGATAATTGGATTCATTTTTCAGCTTGACCAAACTCACTAGAATTAGCCTCAGCTCCAAATTAAAGGAAATGTTCCCCTGTGTAAGTGTTCACCCTAATAAACTCATCTTTAATTGGGTTTTTGTGGGTTTGGGTAGAAAAAGGGATGGTAAAGGCTGAGTACCAGAACACTCCTTCAGGAATTCCCTCTTCTTTGTAGATTGAGTTCCCCATGCAAAATCTAGAGCAGTCTCTCTCTTCATGATGTTACACTTCCAGTTCACATTTTTGTGACTCCTGAAAGTAGGATGGTCATTATAAAGATAATTAAATTTGGGTTTTGTACATCTACCTTTTTTAGTTTTAATGTGCTTATTCCTTGGTAAAATGAAAATTATCTGGGAAAATCTAGAAAATTTATACTAATGAAGTGAAATAATATGAGAATATATTTGTAATAACATTAATACATTTGGTGTCTTTCCTGTCTTGAACGCAATTAATTTTCTAAACACAGTCAGGAGCTTTTCCTTTATTAGCATTGCTGAAGTTCTGTTTATAAGTTGTTTGTCAGAATATTTGACTACATATTAAAATTCATAGGGGACCTGCCTTTTCACTCATAAGGAAAATTGTTTTATCCTAAATGTTCTGACATAATAAATCAGCTGCTTTTACATGAGAATGCTAAATGTTCTGTAAACAGTAATTAGACTTTGTGTGTTCATGGTATTCACAAAACATACTAATAAACTGATATACGCAGTCTGGGTTTTGATTAACTCGATTTGTTTACCGGGCTTTTTATCATCTGTTGCTCCTGAATGAATCTGAACTTTCAATACAGCCATTCACACAAAGAAATATACTTTATTCTTCATCTGCCAGTTGTTTTATCAGTTCTGGAAACATCCACTACAAATTTTAATGCTACAAGCTGTTCCTAGTGTAGATCTAACCACAAATTTTCAAATGTGTCTTCTTAAGACAAGAAGTTTGTGCCATTGGAATAGAGATTTAAACAGCTCTGCTTATCTTTAAAGCTTTTCCTGCATAGCCTGGAGCATAGTTATTTGCGGAATAGGAATATGACCTTACACATTCATGACTTTTGCAGGCTAAGGTTGTCATGGTTTCACTGCAACAAGCAACTAAGCTCCATTCATCCAGTTGCTCATTCCTTCACAGTGGGATGGGGGAGAGAACAGAAAGAGTGAATAGAACTCGTGGACTGAGATAAACACATATGTACAAGTAAAGCAAAAGTTACATGTACACAAGCAAAGGAAAACAAGGAATTCATTTATCACTTCCCATCAGCAAACCATCTCCAGGAATGCAGGGCTTCATCACATGTAGTGGCTACTTGGGAAGAAGAATGTCATCCCTCTGAATGCCCCCAGCTTTATGTGCTGAACATGACATTTTTATGGTGTGAGATATCCTTTTGGGCTATTGGGATCAGCTGTTTGAGCTGCAACCTTTCCTAACTTGTTGTGCATCCTCAAATTACTTGATGGCGGGTTAGTGTGAGAAGTAGAAAAACCTAAAACATATCTGTATTATCAACACTCTTTACAGCATAAATCAAAATCACAACCCCATACTCTCTACTACAAAGATTAATTCTATTGCAACCAAAACCAGGACAGGTGAATTTCTGCCTGTTCATTTTTGGAATGCTCATAGACAGAGCAGGAAATTACAATTTTTTATAGTCTAACATCAGATTCATTCTGAATCATTGGAAAGATGCACTCTCAATAAACATGTCATTAAAAAAAAAAAGTGCTAAAATGAGTGCCTTTGAATACATGAGGGCTTCTACTGGTGCTGGAATCATTGCCTGTGGATAGAAATTAAATTTTCAGGGGTTTATTTCACTGAATCAGTAACACGTGATTTAGCTATGTCTGAATCTGGGAGTATTTAAATATTTCCTTAATACGGACTGTCAGAAGAAATTGCATCTTCTTCCATGATGACATACATATTTACTTCAAAAGCATCAGAAAAAAACATATGGCTTCATTTCACTCAAAAATCTTGCAAGTGAAAGAAAAGAAACAACTTTGTACTGAACAGCAAACCAGAAAGATTGAAACTCTAGGCAGAGCTCCACTTGTTTGAGTGGGACAGTATTCTTATTGCTAAGTGTAAAGGGTTAACCCTCCTGGGTGGGGGGAGTGGTCTGAACTTGACCCCAGATCCTTCTGACTCCTCCCTGGGGTGGTCTGCCTGACCTCAGGTGCAGTGTTTAGCCCGCTCCCACTTCCTGCGTGGACCCCCTATATAAACGGAGGAATGGTATGTTCCCCTGCCAGCATCACCTTGTTCCTGCTACTCTTGTCTTACCATGTGGACCCTTCCTACCACATAATGAATATTCCTTCCTGAATCTACCTCCATCCATTGTCATCAGTCCTGTTGTACATATGTTTTTTGTAGCTTGTTTACTCCCTTCCATATCCCTCTTCGTAACTCACCTACCTTAAATGCCTTCTATTATTTATTGACAAAGCTTTTTCTTTTAACTTCCAAATTGAAGCAAGACTGTTCTNCATTTATCCTTTTGCCATCTTTAGACTGCGTTTTACATGTCCTGTTTACAGTCATAAGGGATATTTAGATGAATCAGGGGTGAAAAAGGTGTTTTGGATACTTTCATCTTTACATGTCTGAAACAAAGTTAAAACTCTCATCTTGCATATCATGTTCTGGCCTTCTGTCCAGCTCCAGCCCTTCTTTCCTCATGTGGATAATGTCTGGCCAGGAAGGAAATCAGCGCATTTTCAACTACAGGAATGATATCTGGCATTATGGAAACTTAGTTGAGTTACTTCCTGAAAGCTAATGACTCAAGTGAACCTTTCCAGCAGGCTAAGATCAGCAGAAATGCTGGCCAGTAAAAGATGTGGTATCCTAAAACACCCACAATGTGGATTTTAAAAAACTTTCCTCTGTTGATGTGCTGAGGCTGGGGATTAAAAACTTTCTACTGTTGAGTTTGGGGCTGAGGATTAGCAATGTTTGAAGAAACAAACAGGTTTTACGTTCATTCAGACCTGATGTGGCCTCTGTTTATGAGTAGTACTCCCACCAATGAAATACAAACTTGTTAGGGGGTATGTAAGATATCAGTTGAAACACTGAAAGACCACTGGCATTTGGGAGGTCACAATGTCCCTTTTTGGATGTCACTGAAGATTCTCAATTTTCATTATGGACAACTTCACATTCTTGCTGCCTGGTTCAAGATTTCTGTACAGAATGCAGTAAAATCCAGCTTTATTTTCCCTCTATTTTGCACTGATCTGTGAAGGAAAGGCATTTATAAATTAGGCAGATTCATTACTTGGTTAGACACACAAAATATGTAGAAAAGTAGGTGCATATCAGGTAGCCATATGAAAATGCTCAGTCAGCATGGAGGATAGCCGAGCAGGGTAAACAATTTCAAATACTTGAGCATAGCTGTAATTTGAATTTTTATAAAAGTAAAACCATACTTCTTGGGGTTTATATTTGCAATTTATGAATGTTTGATTTACATTTTCCTTGAGTTTCAGAGGAAGTCAAGCTTACTGTGACCACTCTTGAAGAGACTCAAGATCACCTGTGTCTTGATTAGTTAATTGAAATGCTGTTTGTTTTAATCAACTTAATGTCACAATCTGTCTAGGAGAAAAATCGCTATGCATTTGGGAAAGTTAACTTTTTTTTCCCCCCCCCCCCATTTTTCTGTTTTCCTTTCCCCTTTCNNNNTTTGCCCCCCCCCCCCCCATCTTTCTGTTTTCCATTCACGCTTTCTCCCATCTAAATATACAAACTTAAAATTAACCCTCCAAATAATGTTATTGCATTGTTTAGTCTGTTTCATGCTGCCTGCAGAGATTAGCTGAAGTAACACAATTTCTAATAAGATTTTACACTGGTAAACCTGGCTTGAAGAGCAGATCTAAAAATCCTGCTCGTTGTCATGCATTGAGACACATTCATAAGAAAGCACACTACTGTGCGTATGTGGAACAGGATATTTTGCTATGCCAAAAGTGAATCTTCATGCTGTTGAATTTATGCATTTCCCACTGCTACCCAAAATGCTTGTCTGAATGTTCAGGCAGGGGAGAGCTCTCTCTGAGGAAACTGCTCATCTTCTGTTCAAGTCAAGAGGTTTGACTTGTACTCTATTTGCTATTCATTGGCAATTTGCACTCAATGGTTGCATTACAGTCACAAATTAAGGAGGAAAATATTGTAACACTAATTTTTGTTTCAGTGGATGTTATGAAACAGGTAATAAATGGCAAATAGAGAGGAGAAGGGAAGAAAACAAATCACACACTTCAGCAAGATAAATGCAATATCCCCTTCAACATCAAGAAATGAAATTATTCTGACAGGGTCAAAGATTCTGCTTGGCAAACCATCTTAAATTAATTACCTGCTTGACATTTTAAACGAAGGTTTCAGACTGTAAATTTAACCCAGACAAAGCATTCTTTAAAAATCTTGTCAGTATGCAAACTACTTTGCACTGCAGTCTGTGAATTATTTATCAGAGAAATGACCCCAAAGGGTAAAAGGAAAATCAGGAGTATTTGATTTTGGGTTCTGTATCCTGATGTACTTCTCTACCTCAGATCTGTACCTGTTGCAGCTGTTTTATTTCTCTTTGTTTGATGTTGCCAATATTTAGCTCTCACACTGTGTGTCTCTAAAGCCTATATTTATATATATATATATAAAATTCCCCCCCCACACCCACCATTTAAAGGAATTTCAATTGTTTCTAAAACTCTGTCCCAGAAAATAGTTGTGTCTGTTTTCCAGGGACAAATAAAGAGCCTGAGTTTTCACTTGTAAAGTACATTAAAGTATTAATCTCACAACAAGTCATGTAACATTAATGATGAAGGGTGGTCACCTGTGATAAAAATACCTTGGAAGATGTGAGGCCAGAATCTACTTCTGATACAAGATTTTCATGTCACTTAATTTTAGCCTCCTGGTATTTAAATTAAGCCTATAAAAGTTTTAATTTCCTATCTCTCAGTCATTTCAGGTTTCAAGATTATTCATTCAACAATACTGCATATAGAGTTTAATATTACTAACATAAAAGACCTTTAAATGCAATTTAAATGTAATAGATAACTATAATTTAGGGGCTAACAGAAACAGGACCATGACCTGACTAATAAGTGCTCTTGTTTGAATCTGTTTGCTTAGATACTCTGGATATCTACAAAGGACATAATTTTCTGAAAACATAGGCAAAGTAGGTATCTGGTATTTAGAAGAAAGTCAGATTTAGAAAATCGGCAAGGAAAAAACCCAACAACAAAAAAAAGCAAATGGAGAAACAAAACCATTAGCCAATTGTAAGTACTTCAGTGTGTTAGTGTAACGCTGTTAGACAAAATTTTCACTCTAAATTTTGCTCCCTGGATGTGCCTTACTAACTTTTGATGCTTCATGTTTCAGAGAAGTTCTGATATTTCCAGTTTTATCCATATATAAGATGAACTTCAGCTGAACTAAGGTTCAGCAGAAAGTCTATCGATTTGCAGAGGGAAATTACAATTCCCTTCTGTTTCTGTCACGTAGCATGAAAAAATATTTCAGCTATGGAAGCTTTTGTATTTTGATGTGAGCTGAGGTGAAGCTAATAGGTGAATCTAATAAAAATGTTACACCATTCTTTGGTTTAGTACACTGTTTAGTGCTTTTCAGTTATAATTTTTCATTATTTAAGGGGGCAGATTTTTTCTTGGCACCAGGATTTCTTTGTCCTTCATGTCAATGGTTGAATGCTTCAAGAGCAAAGCATGTGACTTCATAATAAAAATCTGTCTAAACAAAATCTGAGTGAGCTTTTCTTTTACTATACAACCCTAATGAAGTAAGTCAGTTCTGACAGATAATTCTGATTTCAAGAAATATTTGACAGATTTTGAAGTAGGTTTATTAAGTTCCCCAGGACTTTCAATCTTGCTTTCAGTTTCCTCTGATAATGAAAATGCACCTAAACTCTTTGTGAGCTGATGAAAGATTAACTCTGCACGCCATAAAATCAGGAATACCACGGCAGTTAAACGTTACACTCCCCAGCTTAAAACTGTATCTGCTTTTCATCTGTCTTTACCATAAAACTCCCAAGAAACAGTTAAGAGATAATATATATATATATATATCCTCCACAATCTATTTACTTACCTATAAATTCTCCTTCGCAAATTCTTGTATCCACACAAAATACACAACTAAGAAACTGAAGACTTTTGCTTACTGAATGTCCTAGGTCTCTCTTTAATGAAGAGTAAGTATGAGTTCTACTGTCTGTGGATATATTCTAATTAGGGATTTTGGCTATTGTTTAACTATGGTAATTTCGCCTGTGGTTTCTATTCAGCTGATTTTACTTTTCTTCTGTTCAAATCTGCTTGAATGTCAGTGATCGGAGACCATCCTAATGATGGCTGCAGTTCAAAGGCTTCCTTATACTCAAGGGTTTTTTTATTGTTCACAATTGATTTGTGAGAGTGGTTAAGACTCATGAGTATTAAGAATTGCATTTATCTAGATTTAAATATTGTTTTTTGCTAATTAGTGAAGCTATTCTCTTATGGTAAGTAAAACAGACTCTTTTATTTTTATGCACTATCAACACCAGCTAAACTTCAATGTTCACTTTCCATGACTGCTTTCTGATCTGCTGATGGTGGAATTACCTGCAGGACTTTTCAAAGCTGTTAAAATACATATTTTTAAGATCATAATTAATAGACTGTCCTAAGTAGCTGGGGCTAAACACTAGTAGTGGTGTAACTGATCTATCAAGACATGCACTGGTGGTTTTGGCTGCTTTTCCAAAGTCACCCCTTTTCAGCACCAGCTAAATCTCACTTGTGCTCTACTTGATGGTATGCCAGCCTTCCACTGCTGCTCTGCCCAAAAGTGGATTTCATCCACAGTGTGTTCAGACCTTTAGCACTTCAAATCTATTTTATCAATTCTGTATCCACTTTTATTTCCCTGAGAGCATTATTACAATATTATACTATTCTGATTTATACTGAAATACTACTTGTAAGGGTTTGGTTTTCCTTAACCTTACATTTTCATTGATCATCTCTACACTTCTTTTGTTTCATTTTGTCTTTTCTTTACCCTTCACAAAGACCTGGTACACATTTTGGGATTATTGCAGTGCAAAACAACTGTTAGGGTTTTCTCTGGAACAGCAATAACAGATTTAGGACAACTTCTTTCTCTGTGCTGGAGTGAGATGCTACCTTATGCTACACAGGAAGGAGAGATGGCACATGATTACCATTTTATATGTTGTTGGTATTCCTGGCTTCTTTGATGAGAAGTCATTGCAAAGTCTACACTTGGCTCATTTAAAAATTTAGTCAGAGAGTGAAAATGTTCCTGAAATATGTACAACTTAGATGAGTTATGCACAGGGGCAAAGCTCTCTTTTTTCGTAGCAGGCTGGTTTATAAGACTGAAGCATCACATGGAGTTTTAAAATATATTAAGGTTTATTAAGCAGTTGTTTCAATTTTTAAAGCCTATTGGAATTTTTATGTTGTCAGCTTCCATTTGCTGTACAGTTTTCCCCACATTTGCTTTGCCTATGTGCTAACAATTTGTGTTGTGAACGTGCTTCAAAAACACAGCTTCCCTAAACATCCACCTTTCACCTTGGATAAGACTTTTATTTATTTTTAAATTAATTTCTCCAGATTTATAGCACCTCATTATGGAGTGATTTGCCTTGATATAAAGAGACCTCATTAATTTTTCCAGTCAAAAATTATTATCTCTCAGGATGGGTGTTATAAAGGAAGTGTAACGGATGAGGATTTTTTCCTACAATCTGCTTGACAATTTCTTTTTTTTTTTTTTTTCCAGTGATTAGTTCTGCTGCATCTGTGTTTACTTAAGAACCTGAAGCTAAAATAATTAGTAACAGGTGGTTGAGGGCTTACTGATAATCTGCCTGTCTTTTAGGTGTTCTTTAATAAAAGGCTTTCTGTTCCCACATTCTGGTTCCTTTCTGTATTTAACAAACTGTTATGAGGAATGATCTCATTTGATATGTTAGTTGGCCTAATTTGATTGTAGGAGAGGTTTTATTTTAGCACTTTTAGCTCTACGTATGACACATCTTATCCTTTAGTAATAAACCATTCTTCATCTCTTTTCTGTTCTACAGAGGTTTCATATAAATAGTGGGTTTTTTCTGTGGCCTGGTTTTCTAAGGATATGCTGGTGTCTATAACATCTGTGTTTCCACGTGTGACTTTTCCTGATTCAGCTCTCAGAAATTTTCAGTGAACTTACCGTCACTAGCTGTTCAATGAGCTTTTCAGATCCATTTCTGCTGACACTGGTGACGTTTAAGACACAAGTAGTAAACTTTTTCCATTGCTACTACCAGGAGATCTTGAGAAACATGACTGAGTTACTTAAAATTTATGTATAAAGTATGTTTACCTCAAATGTGGAATTTACATATTTGAGCTTGTTAGCTATCCAGCCATGAATCTAATAAGAATAACAAGACACTCAGCTGTGCATGACCAACTGGATATGGTTTATTGACATTTATGACTGCAGCTATGAGAGTGTTACTGCTGCAGCTATTTGAACATTCAGACATGGTAGTCCTACATCATGACCAAGATGGAAAGCCAAGATTACAAAAGCATCCATGTAATTACTCAACAGAAATCTGGTTTTGAGATATACTAGGGATATATGTAGCTATAATTCATGTGCCCAACTGTGCGTAGTTCCTTTCAGATGTTTGAAGTGTAATTTTCCACATCCCAAGATATTAAAGTTTTGGTTTTTTAAAAAAAATATCTTTTATAGGAACCAGTTAATTTTCTGTAAATACACACTTACTAAGCCACAGTGAAACTGATGTGATTTCTAGTAACTGGATTACACACCTGGGATGTTTGAGTACAGCAATAAAGGACATTGACATCAAATCAGTTACTGGAATTATTAATTCTAGACCGTGGGTACTTACCTTAAAAATAAGTGTCTCAGAATCTGTAAAAGAACTTCCACAGATCTGGGATGGGCCTTGCTTAAAATGTGAAAACAGAGACATTTTTACTGTTCTTACACAGAGAACAAGATAGTTAAAATTTGCAGAGACAACCTCACACTGGAATCAGTTCTTTATTATCTCAATAAGTTAAAATATAGGACAGTATCTGTTGGTCTTGCATCTTTAAAGACACCTGTTTTCATTAATGTTGTTAAGCTGTCTGACACCTCTCTGTTGTTCCCAAGTTAGACTCCAAAATTTTCAAATGCAGAGGTCTGGATCCTATTTCACTCAAGATAATTTATTTCCACACCACCCAGTTACGGAGCACAGCTCCTATGTTTTAATGTTCTCATCTGAAGTGATATTTTTCTCTTCAGTTATATTTTCAATTTTGAGGGAAAAAAAAGTTGTACTCTGTTTCTTTGACTCATTCTTTCTCTTTCAGTCTGAAGATCATTTACTGACATATGGAAACGTGGGTAGAAGTGTGAGACCTGAATGCTCATGAACTACAAGAGTTTGTCCAAAAGCTCTTCATTCATATCTGAATGGCAACCAGCTGTATCATTTGGTGATGCCATGAGACCTTCTATGATACAATAATCTACATGAATTTTCTGGAGGTGTTACTGAAAGCTGTTTTAAAAACATAATTTCCTAAGGATTTTTTAGACTTACCCAAAATACTTTATTACTCTTTTATGGATACTAATCTGATTTTGAATGTTTTGTTTTGTTTTACTACTAGATAGTAAATCTAGTTCTCAAGAATTTACTTCTAATCAGAAACCTGAACTTACTACAGAAATATAATAAAGTTGTGGAATGGTTATTTTTATTAATAAGCAGTTTGTAGAAGACAACCAAAAGTTTCCAAATACTGTTTTTTTCTGCCACAGGGTTTGCGTTTCTTTTCGCTGCACTAGAAATATCCCACTAGTTATCTAATATTGATAGAGTGAAAAATAGAAGTAAAAAATAGTTCAACTGCCTTTGGGAAAGAGAAGACGCTGGACCATATAAAGTCATTAAAACTATAATAATAAGCATGAGAGAGGGAAAAAAAAAGTTTCAATAAATACACAGAAGCAGTCCTGAGGGGATGGACCAGGGGTGAGCTCCGTGCCTTCCAAATATGCACTCAGTTGAAGTTAGGAGGTCGCCTGTTGCCTTCTCCTTTGTTTACTTGCTCACTTTACTCCATAATTTTTATTTCCTTTTCTGCAAAGAGGCGTAGTTCTTGCTGGCAATAGGGAACATGTTGCTGTCCCCAGGAGAGCCTGCTACAGCATGGAAAATATGAGCTGGACTGTCACAGAATATGGAGGTCAGTGAATCACTATCTCCCCATTTCTAAATAAACTTCTTACTACTGTTATTGGTGGCAGTGTTGTTATCACTTAATTTTTGCTCCAAAAGGTATTTTAAAAAGAAAACTGCTGCAAGGACCCAGTCTATCAGTTTTGTGCTCAGCTTGCCCTGTGAGCTCCTGTCAGAACAAACCCATCTCCAGTGGTTTTGGACTCCTAATGGGAGTTAAAGGAGGAGGTACTCACCTAACTGCACAGGCCATGTGAATTTCACTCAGGAACAGAACTGCAGATGCCTAGGAAAATATTAAACCTGACAGAGAGACTTTGTCTGAAGTGAGGCTGTGCTGGGGATATTGTGGATGTCGGGTTTGATTCACAAACCGTAGCTATCGAAAATCATCTTTAAATTTCTTCGTTACTTATAGGATTCAGCCCCTTGGAAGACCTGAAAAATCCTAGCTGCTGTGCTGAACCCCTTGTCCTTGCCTCCAAGGCAATATTTTCTTGGAACTGAAGTTTTTTTTTCTAGTGCTTTATTTTAATGTTAACTACCAGGAGAAAATGAAATGTGATTTATCCAGAAGAAAAAAACCCCAACACTGTGTGTGATAGAGCTGAGAAAAACCTCTGAGGACTAAGTTCAAGCTTCCACAACAAACTAAAAGAACATAAGATGTGATTAGCTGTAATAGAAAGAAAGTCGAGGGGATGTTTTACACAGGTATTTATTTTAGGTTTGCAGTACAGAGAAACAGCCTTGTGAATCCCCTGGGCTTGCCTTCATTGTTTTTCTCAGAGAGCCTGTGACTGTAATTACATCTGAGCAATGTGTTACAGTGTGGGGAGAGTGGGGGCCACAAGCAACAGGTGATAAAAGTAAGTGTAAATGAATCTAGATATTTTCATTACCTTTTGTTAGAGAACTGGGGAAAAAATGAAAGGAAGAATTTTTCTGTCTTGTAAGAAACAAGAAAATGTTGTGTTTATATACAGCATTCCAGGCCTGGCAAGGAAGAGAGAAATCATTACAAGGTTTGGTGAGAGCAGAGTATCTCAGGGTTAGGGCTATGATGAAACTGTGAGGAGGCCAGCAAACATTACTGGTGATCCTGCTTTGAAATATCACTAAATGTCATGGACAAGAGTCAGACTTTTTATTTCCTCCGTTTCTCACAGTGAGACTACTAACTTTGCCCTAGGCTAACTTTGTGGTGGTGTTTCTGCTGAAGCTTGAAATGCAAATTGGCTGGAGGTGGAAAACAACATACTTGTTTTCTTCTGTTGAAGAAAAATCAGAACTAAGTACATAAATATTAATCTTTATTTCCCCCCCCCCCCCTTTTTTTTTTTTTTTTCTCTCATGATTTACTTGATGATTGTGCTTGTTTGAGGCTCATTAGAATAGTCTAAATCTGGTCTGGTGGAAGTGATCACCAATTGGCCGAAAGGCACAGACTGTACAACACCTCCAGAGGAGAGAGTAACTCATGCTGAGGAAGCTCCTCCCTATGGTGATCTTTCTGATCAGGAAAAGACCTATGCTTTGTTCACAGATGGTTCCTGTCGTCTTGTTGGGAACAAGCGAAGATGGAAGTCAGCAGTCTGGAGTCCTACCAGGAGAGTTACAGAAGCAAGAGATGGAGAAAGAATCCAGTCAATTCGCTGAGGTAAAAGCTGTCCAACTTGCTCTTGATGTGGCTGAACGTGAA
>VWZE01000271.1:0-12792 GCA_013396675.1 Eubucco bourcierii
GATCTTTGAGGTCTCTTCCACCCTTGGTGATACTGTGTAATTTCATACATGCTTTTTGAAGTGGTGTTTCACCCTGGTTTTGAACTTCTGAGCATCTCAATGCAATGGGATGATCTGTGTTTGTCAAAAAGCATCAACATGATTTTCTTTTAAAATGAGACTCTTTCTTGGTACTCAGACTGTGCAAAAGACTCCTGAATACATCTGTGACTGTATTTACATGCCCTTTAATCTGGGGAAAAAAAAGTGTAGAGGACACTTAATACTACTTAAAATCAGATTTTGCTGTCAGTTATGTAGACAGCAGATGATGAAACTTTCGACTTGTTATTAACACTATCTTCTGAATGTTACTGAATTCATAGACATTTATTTTTAGTGACTGTGTCTAAAATGCTATTTAAATAAGAATTATATTTTTAGTTCAGATCAGTAGAGAACAGAAAATTTGACTTCTGACAGTAAAACAATTGAGAGTATCGTTCTCACATATTCAGATTTTTACTCAAGAGAAATCTAACGTAAAAGAAACTATTAATGCAATGCAGTGTAAATTTAAAGCATGTCCAGAGCAAAATATGCTTAATATGCTAACTCCAAACTCGTTTCCATCCCTTTGGATTTAACAACCATTTTCAAGTACGGTAACTCAGAATATGCAATTTAGTTCCGCTTGACCAACAAAGAAATGCAAGAAGAAATTGCTTTAGAAAGACATTGTTCAATTAATATATAAGTACATTGAGATGCATCATGAAAATTCTAGATATATGCATACAACATTAATCAACCCAGTTGTTGATATTGGGCCTCTTGTATACAAGCTCTGCAGTTTAAAAAAAACAAAACAAAACCATTTTCAGCTAAAATGCAGCAGACATATTAATGAATGAGAAAGTTACACATGTTTTACAAATCCTTATAATTAAGTTGAAAGGTTTTAGCACTATTCAGCTCTTGGAATAGAGTGAGGCTCATATTGATTTGGGATCAATGTGGACAATAACTAGAACATATCAGTAGAATATAGTGTAGAAAGTAGATATTCCTAAAAATTACTCACAAAATGTTAGTGAAATTCTGGTTAAATGCACCAAATTTATAGGTTTCTGTGAGCAATAAACATGGTCTTTTAAAAAATGCTTCTTAGAAACATGAAATTGGGGAAAATTTTCATAATTTGGGTGATAGACCTGCATTCAGATCCAGGCTGACTGGAGAAATACTCTCTACAAAACTTTTCTTCAACTGTTTAATAATAGCTATTTCTGTTACGGAGGCATCAAATCTTATAGAAGGAAAACCATGAGGAAAATAAAGCCACAGTACATCATCTTAGCATCTCAGTCATAAGCTGGCACTGTAAGAGAACAATATCCCCATTTCCTATGATTTGTTTCTTGGATGGGATCCTCAGGAAGAATACATTAGAAAAGCTATAGTATGCTTAGATCTTAGATTTTAATGTCCTTCGTTCCAGTTACATGTCTCACAAACCTGAATGTATTAAGAACCATTATGTGACTTAAAAATTGCAACACATCCATCCCTTTAAATAGAGCCCTCTATCTCAGAATATTTCTTGCAAGCAACTGAAAACAGACTTCGTATTAACAAATGGTCTTTAAAAATTAGCCCACTAAACCCTCGAGACACAAAGCTTTTTTATTCTCTAACAGGAAACATTTCATTCTGCTTTTCAACTTCAAAGTAAATTTTCCCCTTATGTACACTGATCTCTTGTTGGTAAGAGTCACTGAGAAAAAGACCTTGATATCTTTACCCTTCTATATTAGCATCTTTTAAACAATTTCCAGTTACTCATTAACATAGTTTTCAGTGGATTATATAATATTCTGCATTTTTTTTTTTCTTGGTCATTGAAAACCTGAAGAAAACTAGTTATAAGGTTAGAAGAAATTCAAAAGAGTTCATCTGAAAAGCATTTTAAAGTGTTTTCCATAAAAAAATCCAAAACAGCAGCATGGGGGTTTTATTGGTATCAATATATATTAATCCTTCTGACAGTTAAACAGCCTATGATTTATGACACGAAGGTCAAAAGTTGTCAGGTTATAAATGACAGGAGAGGATTAATTGGCTTGGAAAGCAAACTTTCAGCATGGTCTCAAATACAAAATCAGGGCATGGAGGTATTACAAAAAAGTACTGACATTGTAATAAATTCTTGTGATACTAACATAACTATTTCTCTTAGAATTTTGTCCATTCTCAAAAATTGCACAAATAACTCAACTATATCAAACCATCCAGGAAGTGATACTTGAAATAAAACAACTATTCCCTCCACACAGGTAATCTGTGAATTTTGAACCTAAACTGGGACCAAAATAAAAAAATAGTGATCAGAGGGACATAAATATGTTCAGGGAACACTGAAAAACACACCTGTTGATCTTGTCATGAAAGTCTATGATCTTCTTGTCTCTAGCAACCCATTTAATGGTCAAGACTTTTAGAGCTATTATGGAAAGTGAGAAATTAAAAGAAATATTTGAATGAAAGCCATGAGCCAACTATGTGACTGGTTATAGAGAGCTTTTCTAAGTCAGTGGTTCGCCACCATTCCTCTCAGTACACACACATCCAGGTAATACAGCATAGTTCTAAAAGCTTCATAGAAAATCAAATTGACTCTGCATAAGCAGTGAAATGCTTTTCAAGATTCATAGCATCAGTTAGGTTGCGAAAGACATTTAAGATCATTAAGTCCTGTACCTCATATTTGTAGAATTTCTGATTCACTATTTCAAGGAAACTATGTAGCTGGGGATTATAGAATAAGTCAAGAGAATTCTGTTCTTGTCTTTTCCCCTATTGATTGACAGATAAATTAAAATCTGCTCTCTTGAATTGCAGCTGAGTGGCACAAAACTCAAATTATTTGGATGTTATAGCCTTAGTCCAAGCTCCATGTCATACTGAGTTTCCTCACTGACTTCAGTGGGCTGAAGTCTTTAATTCCTATTTTCTCCCTTAACTTCTGCTTCTAATTCTTATTTTAAAGCTGCCTATTAAGCTGCTTGATTTCTGGTACTAAAGAAGCATTATTCTGTCCAAAACTAAAATATCTACAGGGTAAACAAACTTGTAAACTGTTACAATGGGTTGCATCTCTGAGTTCCTGTGATGGTTTGGGAGTTCCCCACCCCTCACACTTTGTAAAATGACCCAGACTAGAACTCATCTGGCTGGAAGTTAAGGAGTGAAGCTCAGCACAATGTACAAGCAGAGGTATACACTATAGACAGGAATATTTACAGAAATATACAAGTCAAAGGTAATACAGCAACACAACTCCCCTCCCAGAAATCAGAGGCCCCAGGAGGGGCTCCCAACCACCCTTCCACCTTCTCCCCACCCATGTACCTTACCCCAAAGTTTGCCTTACACACAAGGTGAATTAGGAGAATCGGCCAAGGGGGTTAGAAGAAAAGTGGTTAGTGAAGATGAATCAGAAAAAGAGGAGTCAGAGCCAGAAGCTGCTAGACCACCCCAGACGCTGTGCTGTGTCCCCAGAGAGAGACAGACTGTGAAAAAGCCTTATCCATGTTTATGTTCTTTTCCCAAAACAATCTCAACAAGCGTATGAGTGAAGTAGACATCACCATGTTTTCCTTTCACAGTCTATAGTGTAATTTCTCTATTAAAATATTCCAATTAGTCTCAAACTAACACACTTCCCTTGATGGCTGTATGGCAGTGTTTAAATGAAAACAAGGTGGATAGCTCTGTCTTAGCACATCTCTAGTTTTTAAGGAATAAAACAAGACTTGTCTATTATCTCCCAAAGTTAGGAAATGTAAGTCCATTTTAAGGAAATGGATTTCTATCATCAAACAATGTGACAGAGGAGATAACAGATTTTCTGTTTTCTCTGAGTTGCACAATTTCCACTGAAAATTGTTGTTCTTCACTCTTTTGAGTTGACCTGTGCCTATTTACATGAGTAAGGAGAAATTATAAACAAAAGTGTGTTGTTTGGTTGAGTAACTTCATGGAGTTAGCATAAGTAAGGGTAGACTTCAGCACAAAGATTTGAAAATTATTTCTCTCTTCCATAATACTGTGCTTTCTGCACTGACATGGATCTGAAACTAGATCTTTGGCTCTCTATTACTGTCATATCTTCAATGCTATCATGCAACACTTTATACATTTCCAGCAGGGGTATCACCTACACAATGCTATTAAAGTATCAGTTCATTGTCCATAGAATGTCACGTTATGCTTTTCATTTTTTGTGGAATGGAATGTGTTTTGCGTTGTGCCACACTGTTCCCACTCTTTCTGCTAAATATCTCTTTCAGTAATTGTGTCCACTTTCACTGCAGTCATAACTCTTGTGGGGGAAAAAAAAAAAGGTTTAAAAAGTATTTTCTAAGTTGTACCTTCTAGTGGCTTAGTTATCTCTGTAGGATTTCAAGCAGTGGATGGATGCTCTTTGCTCTTAACTATTCTTACTTAGGTGATGTATCACTTCGGATTCTTGGAAAATTCTTACAGAGGTTATTGATCCAGGAATTCCTAGAAAACAACAGAAGATTATAACAAATATTCTGAATTCTAGAAATGCATTAGCAAAACCAGAAATTTCTACAAAGACTTTACAGAATAATTTAATTGAATATTTAAGAATAAGATAGTCTTTGAGGATACCAGCTAAGAAAAACATGCAGTGTCACTGAAAGACTGTAAATACATTCATTGTTGCCGTGACCTGAATCTGCAAATTCCGGTAAAGAATGTTTTCAAAGCAGTGTTCTTGATTTCTGAATAGTTACAGTTAGCTGTACCAGGAAAAAGAGATTGATGTTAATGGGAAATTTATTTCCAAATTTGAGTCCAAGCCAATTTGATACTTCTCCTCCAGCTACAGAGCATTTAAAAGCGTTGAGAAGAAAGAATTGTCTTACCTGAGGGTTTGAAGACTCTCTGATGGTATCCCATTAGCTCTCTAAGTATTGCTACTTTTCATGAAGTTCAAAATCTTCAGTTGCTAGCAGATGGGCATTAGTTAGCAATCATCAGTTACAAAAGTAGTAAACCTTAGGGTATGAGAGTTCTACTTTCCCATCTTCTTCAAGTACAAATTATCCTATTGTTCTTGGCCTTCTAAGTACTTTTCCAATACAATTATTTATCCTGGTTTAGTTTTTTTAAAATGCCCTTTTTTTAGGACCATTTTTAGCAAAATTGCATTGATTGGATATCTAAGAATGATAGTTAAATTACTACCCTATAATCATGTAATTTTACTGGCTAGAATCAAGGTGTAGTTTAGAATTTGAATGATTTCTTACATCTTTTAATTTAGAATTGTCTACTTACTAGTGTCTCTCCCTTTTCCAATTATCTCCTTTCTCCTTCCAATAAAAAGATGCTCTTTACTTCTTGATTAATTCCACCAGGAACCAAATTGTTAGTATTAAGACCTGTGTTTACATAACAATTCTCTGCAGGACTTTAAGCTGTCCCATTGCTGTGCTTCCATTCCTCTCAAGCCTTGCCTATTTTAAAGAAATGTTGTAAAAGTATCCTGCTGTTGCTAGCTAACCACATTGAATTAATAGTTATACTACAGAAATGCAACCCCTAGTATAAACAGTGTTTCTGCATGGGTAGCAAGACACTTCTGTCAGCAGCTGCTATTTTTTTCCTCTAGGAATTCCAGTTATATTACAATACTACTTGATCTTGTGCTCTTTGTGATCTTGGATGCTAAAATGTTCATCTAAATTCAATGGAAGATTTAAAAATCTAATTTCTGTGCTTTAAACTGGTAAACTGCTTGCATTTTATGTTTTCTTAGAGGATATTGTATGCTGATACAACTTATCTGCAGTTCTCACACCAAACTTCTAGAATAATGCTTATTCTATGTACACATTAGCTAGGCTTATGATTAAAATTATTTTCAGTTGCCCAGAGTTGCTTTACATTGTTAATATGTGATCTTATTTCAAACAAGGCTATAGCTCAGTAAATAAGAATATTTGAGTTCAAATAAGTGCATGTTAAGAAGGCTTCAGGAAGATTTTATGTCCCCTCAGCTTAGGTCTTTCTTAGTTCCTTCTCAAAACCCTTCCTGTGTTCTTTTATCCTTTCTATTGTTAGTGTATTTTCTGCCTTACCTATGTATGTTTCATTGACACAGATGGAGTTGCATATCTGCCAGGAGTGATCCTTCTGTCCTTTATTCCCTGTGCAATTTTCAATGTCTCATTCACTATGAATCCAGTTTACTTCTCTTTGCCTGGGCTGATTCCAGCATGGTGCACTCCCTGCAGTTTCCCGCTGTTTTCTCTACTTCATGGGGGTTAGTGTTGCATTCTTTGCATCTGACTGAACTAAACTGAAGATGTTGACCACATCCATGGTTTCACACAAAACCACCACCCATGGTTGCAATTTTGTAGATTGCTGCATGCTGCTCGTCTCTTGCTAACATACAGCTAAACATTATAGAAATGTTCCCTGCTGATCGTTTAGAATTGGCCAAACTCCCAGCAGCGCAGAAAATATTTCTTTTTTTTTTGTTAATAATAAAAATTGAATGAACATCAGTGTACTCATACAGAACCCTCACCAGTTTTATCATTATATGAAAACCAGGGCTGCAAGTTGTCAATCCAAATTAGATAAGAAAATGTGAGCAGAAAGATTAAACAGGTAGTTCATCTGCTCCAGCAGTTGCCGTGTCTATGCTCCAGTATGTCTACCAGGTAGGAGCTGCTAAACTTAATGTTCACAGGTTATAGCTTTCAAAAACTTTAGAAAAATACTTCTGTACATGAAAAGAAGTGGGGAAAAATATATATATATATATATAAATCATGATGATAACTTTGAATAGTCTTGTTATTTGTATGCATACACAAATGTATTCACTCTTTGACAAGTACGGAATTTCTCCTTGGCATTCTTCACCACCAGGCATGATTTTTAGAATTAAATGCAAATAAAATGGAGTGCAAAAAAGCAAGAAACTGGATAATAGTTCAAGAAAAATATCTTTCAGGGGGATCTGAAAACTGTCTTTAGTCCTTCAGCTCAGCTCTTGCAACGTCTTTTCCTTAAAATTGTGCAGTGCCTGCGTTGTTCTTTTTAATTCCCAGTAGCATTACTGTAAATAATTGTGTGATATATTGAAGTGATGATAGCTAGACAATAACATAAGGACAAACTTAGAGGTTGATTTGTAGACTCAACTCACTTATTTTCTCTGCAATCTAAGGTTGGATTTTCTACATTACTGAAACATGTTTTATGAGGTTTTATCACCTTTAATGTAAAACTGTGTTTAAATTCAGCATTCATTCCTTGTCTTTTGGGAGTTGTTTTTTTCACTTAAAAGCTAAGGTGTGGTTAGAAGTCTAGCTGGAACTGAGTTTTCACTACTTTAATGTAATTCAGTGTAAGTTAAAAACATGATGGGATGATGATAGATCAAGCAGGTATTTATTATACTGTAATATCAAGGATCTAACCTCTGAAGAAAAGCAAAATTATACTTGCACATATATTAGGAGAAAAAGAACCTGTAAAATGAAAGGATAAAACAGTGAGGTAATTAAGGATAAATAGCAAAGTGCATCTAGTTTTAAAAAAGCAATAGATTTCCATATAAAATAACATTTTAAAAAGGATATGATGTTGACTTTGAAGGAGAAAGATTTGATCTCCGGGGAATGGGTTTTTTCAACTCTTTTTTATTGCTACCTCCCTTTCACTGTGTGTGTTGTTTCTAACTTTAGTTCTGAACTAAATTTTATTTAGTAACTTTGAAACACAGAACAAATATAAATGATAGAAAGTTAGCTATATGAAAGTGCATTCCTAAAAGCACTGAAGAAAAAAAAAATTACATTAGAAAAAATCGCCTCAGTCACAAAAAGAAGCCAGAGCAGTACTTAGAGAACTTATTTCTTTAGATGTCAGTACTCCCAGCATGACATGGCCTCCAAATTGCAGTACTAAAATTGCCAAAACCTCTACTAAAGCACTTCCTAAAATGATGTGTGCATGAAGAAAAATATTGTCATTAGACTGATTTGTGATAGTGTAATTGACAAAACCAGAAAACAATAGATATGAACTACTCACAGGAAAACTCAGCACTTTCCTAATGAAAAGAAAGCAATGTCAGTTGCATGGAGTCTCATTTCCAATAGAGCAGTGGGTGAATATCGAAGAGATCAGTGCATCACACTGTAACGTGTCAAAGCCATTTCTGGTATTCAGTGGTTGAAGTGGAATAACCTACCTATATCATGGGCATAGAACCAACCAAAATCAATTTCCTGCTCACATACGCAGATAATTTCTCAATTGTATGACTTTCAGAAAAGTTGTTAATAAGTATAAGGCTATTAAAGCTTTCTGTATTTGTTTTGAAAGGCCTTTTGGAAATGCCTTCAAACAGAAAGGTTTATTACAGTTTGCATTTTTGGCTATGACATGGACAGGACCTTTGTAATGTTTTGGTTTGGGGCTTTGCAGTTTGTTCTATTTTGTTTTTTTCTTCTAATTGCAGGATATCTTAAATCACAGGAAAAAGAGAGAGGGGAAACCTTTCCTGATCTCTTCCCTTTGGTGTTCCTGCGTCTGTTTCAGTTTATGCAGTTTACTTGCTCTTTCAATTTGGTTAAATTCAGACCTGTAAGTTCTTTAAGTTGGCACTACCTCTGCTTTGTTGTGTTCTAGACCAGGGAATTGATAGGGCTGAAATAGTATACAGCAAGTTTTGGATGATGTGAAACCAATTTGTTTTTCTATAAACTAATTGGCAGAACTAATGAATTGTAATCAGGAAGGAAGGGCCTTCATGACTAAAAAGAAATGGGTATGTACAAGGGATCCATCCCTAAGCTGTTGGCTGGCATGGAAATTGTATTATATTGCACTATGCCTTTGTAAAGTGTTTTCTTGTTACTTGTCCACAACATTGTAAGTGGTTTTATGCTTTTTTGAGGGTTGCTTTGTTTGTGCAGGTTTTTTTCTCTTTTTTGTTTTAGTTTTCTTAGCCCTGACTATTGTTTATGTGCATATATCAAATACAACTTAGTTTAGACTTTATCTTCCGTACAGTTTCACTGTAATCATGGATTTAATGATTTTTAGCTGAAACTCTGTCCTTGTCTGTTCAGGAACTACATTGTTACTTGAAGATTTCTAAAATACCATTCTTACCTGTTTTTCTTTCTGACATGGAGATATATATATATATAAAGAGCTTATAATCCCTAGAGCTATTTCTAGAACTCTTATCCACTGCAGCACTGACTTTTTCTGAATGGAAGCTCAGGGTGATAATTACTTTGCACACTGAGACCTGTTTGTAATAGCAGTTTTCAGGAGCAATGGTAAACATTAAGGTAGGAATACAATCAAGCTATGAAAGAGTGAAAAGAGGTTGTATCAACACTGATCCAAAGAAACCAGACTACTTTGAAACAGGATTGTTTAATATGGTTTGTCAAAACAAGACCAAATGAACAAAAAAACCAACCCAAATCTAGGAAATTGTTGCATGAAATAACTCTTCACATTTTTTGCAAGAGAATATTTTGTTGTCATTACCAAAGAACCAAATTAGTTTCAGAGTGATGTGTTGCCATGCCAACAGAGGACTCATCAATTTGTTTCCTCCTGCTGTCAGAATAATACATTTCTGAGTTCAGTTCTCTAAGGAAGGCAACTGTAGCCGGAGTGAAACATCACAAGCTTTTCCTTTATATTGAAAACACTATTTTCAAATAAATTCATATGTAATGCTAAGAAGATAATGATTAACTCATAGGTAGAATTGTTAATTTATTTTAAAATGTTTCTTGTTAACTATTCATAATATCTACAAGCATTTAAATAATTTAGAGGAAAAAACCCCACAAAAACCTTTTCGTGGAATTTGGTGCCACAGTAATGGATGTCTGTTTAACAAATATATTTGGTATCCTCTACAGACTTAACAACTAGCACTGGAACAAGATGAAATTAATTACCCAGAGACAGTTTATAAAACTAAAATCTGTAGAGTTTCAGCCTATGTACAACAGTTGTCAAAATGGACTGAGTGAATTCTTGATATAGCATAGCAGATAATACCCAAGCTAAACCAGTCCACCCAGTGGTACTCTCTGCTTTCTGTGCTATGAAATTGTACATGCTAGAGGCATTAATATTAATCTGACTCTGACATTGATGTAATACCTCTGGAATCTGGAAATCAACTCTCCTCCAACATTTATGAAGCTAGCCACCAAGATCCTGGGTGGATGTAAAACACTTGATTTTTACTGAGTTGTCAGACAGCTCCATTCCACACTTAAGCTTATACTCTTTACCTGATAACAGGTTTTTGGTTTGTTTTTTTTTTTTTCTCCAGTCTCCATCTAAACTGTGGTTTAGATACTGGTCAATAATTGAAGGCCATCATATTTCAGTAAACCATCTATATATAGGCAATCAACCAGCACATTTTATAGCCATGTCATACAAATGAGGATGGGATCAAAAGACAGATGACAGTACATCTGCACAAGGAAACTATAGATATAAGAGCCCTTAGAATTTCAAAATCATCTCTGTTGGAAGGGGACAATGG
The DNA here is from genome assembly GCA_013396675.1 of Eubucco bourcierii. NCBI lineage: Eukaryota > Metazoa > Chordata > Aves > Piciformes > Ramphastidae > Eubucco > Eubucco bourcierii. The sequence continues at coordinate 10,628 of VWZE01000271.1, forward strand.
ACAAACTAGCAAGTTAACAAAGTGAGAAGTATATGGGAGTAAGTATGTGGCATGTCATCATGTAACAGGCAGCTAATATCCTTGGTCAATATTGAATTAGAGCATGTACTACTTTGTTATGGCTACCTAAAATGTAACTGAAGCTTAGCAACACCACGAATTTCCACACTGTAATCTAGACATTGCTCAGGAAGTACTCTCAGTTGTGCTCAGGTCTAGGGTGTGTTCCTGCTCTCTCCCAACCATAGATCCTGAGTGCACACTGTTGGGGTTTTTTGCTGCATATGTATGGGTTTGATTTTACAGGAAAAAACTCTAAGGAAGGATCTGGAATAAAACTGTGGTGGGCTGCAGACTTGTGATCTAGACTAGCAGAAGAGTAGGTGTCTGGCATGTTTTGTGGCACAGACTGGCTACTCTCTCCAAAAGTGAGTTGGAAATCCTTTCATTGACTGCAGTGGACTTTGCATCAGGCTAAAAGTTCAAAAGAGATCTGAGTATTTCTGTGATAGTAAGGAACAGCTAGAGTTTTCATGACAAAAATATTTAAGAAGTGCCAGTCCATCTTACATGTTGGGATAAAAGCCCACATAGAAAACCTTTTTTCTTTTTTTCTTTCCTTTTTTTTTTTTCTTTAAATTTTATTTTTTATTTTTTACAAAACAAAACCAAAACCCCTACTCCCCATCTGCTTGCTGTTTGCATCTTACATTGCTATGTGATACATATGGAATAATGCATCCTGGATGTGATACATATGAAATAGTATATCCTGGATTTGATCCAGTGTGACAGTTACGATATTACTATTTGATTTAAGCAGGGGTGTGGTGATGAATAAGAACATCCAGAATCAGGCTCATAATAAATATAACCATATATATATAGGTTTTATTTGTTGCATAATTTATTATTCAGTTGTGAATTTGTCATCACGTGAGTTAGTCTTCCATGATAATTTCTCTGATGGTTGGATTCATCAAAAGCATAACCAGGAGATATTTTTTTATTTTAACCAATGCAAATGACCACCTGGTGCTTCCTTATCTGTTTTTTGAAGCATACAAAATAGCTTCTGAGATAATTACTAGGTGTTGTATTGTGTTTTGTTCTGTATTTTTAAAGAGGAAAAAAAAAAAAAGGAGAAAACCAGAAATTTCATAAATGTTTGGTCATATAATTCAGAGCTAGATATAGCCTATTAGTTGATCAAGTCTTTTTTTTCTGTGTGGAATGGATGTAGAGCAAATTGGGGCCCTAATATGAACTAAACTGATAATGCATTTGATATGAATTTAGTAGTATTCAGTTTAAAAACCAGTATACACTGAATTCTGCTCAGTAAAATCACTACTAAAAAGATAAAATTTGATATGGTAATATCAAAGTAATTGTAAGCCAAAATGCAACTGTGATTTGTGTATCATTAACAATGGAAATAAAATTTCTTTGTGCATTTGTGTTAACCCCCAAATGTTAGTAAAAATGAAAACTTACTGGTTATAACTTAGGCTAAATTCAGTAATGAAAGTAGTGATGTGTTTCCTGTTGAAGCAAACGAAGACACAATCGACTAAACCCATAAATTTTAGCTAATGTAGGGGAGAAAACTGGCTCCGAAATGTTACAGTAAACAACATCCTTTCTCTCTGAAAGAGAAGCAAGACATTCTTATACCTAAGGCAAATGGAAAACAAACCAGAGGTGATTGGTGGTAACCAGCAATGACTTCACCAAGGGCAGATCTTGCCTGACAAACTTAGTGCCTTTTTATGAAGAAGTCACAGCGACAGTGGACAAGGGAAGGGCAACTGATGTCATCTACCTGGACCTGAGTAAGGCATTTGACTCTGTCCCACATGACATCCTGGTCACCAAACTGGAAAAACATGGACTTGATGGGTGGAGCACTGCTGGATAAGGAATTGGCTGGATGGTGGCACACAGAGAGTGGTGATCAACGGCACAATGTCCACCTGGAGACCAGTGACAAGTGGTGTCCCTCAGGGGTCAGTGCTGGGACCAGTGCTGTTTAACATCTTTGTCAGTGATATGGACAGAGGAATGGAGTGCACCCTCAGCAAGTTTGCAGATGGCACCAAGCTGTGTGGCACAGTCAACTTGCTAGAGGGCAGGGATCCATCCAGAGGGACCTGGACAGGCTG
>VWZE01000271.1:13015-23559 GCA_013396675.1 Eubucco bourcierii
AAGGCTTCGAGAGGACCTGATAGTAGCCTTCCAGTATCTGAAGGGGGCCTACAGGAAGGCTGGGGAGGGATTATTTACAAGGTCTTGCAATGACAGGACAAGGGGCAATGAGTTTAAACTGGCAGAGGGGAGATTTAGACTGGATGTTAGGAGGAAGTTCTTTGCAGTGAGGGTGGTGAGGCACTGGAACAGGTTCCCCAGGGAGGTTGTGGCTGCTCCCTCCCTGAAGGTGTTCAAGGACAGATTGGATGAGACCTTTAGTAACCTGTACTAGTGGGAGGTGTCCCTACCTATGTCAGGGTGTTGGAACTAGATGATCCTTGAGGTCCCTTCCAACCTTACCATTCTATGATTCTATATGTGTGAATCTTTAAGAGGAATGTGGGGAAATCACGACAGTGAATTTGATAGGTTTTATTTGTCTGCATTTGTATGTCTTTTACAGAAATCACACAGAAGTTCTACTCTGTGATAAATCTGGGACTTTGTGCTACATTTATGTTTTTGCTGGGAGTAGACCATTGTGCCTTGTTTTAGGGGCTGGTTGTGATGCACCAAGAAGTTAATCAGCCCATTGCCTTTGGAGATGCAAAAGCAGAGATTCAAGGTGTCATCAGGATCTAATAGTCCTTCCTAGTTGTTCATCTGAGCCTTGGGTTTATATAATCTCCATAGTATTTCAGCTACACAGCAGTTTAACTCAGACTTGTCCTGTGATTGCACTGTCTACAAGCTACAATTCAAATGTGAGACATGCTGAAGGGAAAATGCTTGTTTCACACATGGTTGAGTCCTTAATGGAATTGTGGCCAGACTCCTGCACCGTGTCCAGCCCGCTACCACATGGCATGTACTCCTGCACCAGTACCACAGGGCCAAGATGAGGTGAAAGCTTAGCTCCAGGGCACTCATAATGTCTCAGATTGCTCAAAGCACTTCTCTAGTGCTGAGCATGGAGGCTCAGTGCCAAAAGCCATCAACATGTAGTCATGCCTGTTTAGGCAGTGATTAGCCCTGTTGTCTAGTCTGCATTTCTAAACCACAATATCCAAGATTAAAGGGCTGATAGCCTAAGGAGGAAATTCTTCAGGCACAGCAGAGGAAGCTGTCTCCCATGCCCTGTCTGCATCCAGAATAAATGAATGCCTTCTAGAAATAAATATATCATTCACACACAAAAAACTAATCATGCATAAGAATTGTCCAGAGAATTCTGTATTTAGCCTCAAATATGAAGAAACCTTTTTTAAATATGAAAGATGCATTTTCAATAATAATTCGCTTCCTGTCCTGTAATTGCTCTTCAGCTATATCTATGGAATGCAAACATAAAATTAGGTATCAAGCATTTTTTTTCTTGGAGTCTAGGAAATTATATACATTCTTTAAACTGTATTTAACTCTATTTTTAAAGACTTTATGTTACGTTTGCACTTAGATCTCTCTTTTAGGCTTTATCATTTTTGTTCATGAAGTAAAGAACTTAAAGTTGGATAAATCAATGGAAAGATAAAGGCAGGAGCAAAAGGGTTAATTTTTAAATAAATAAGTAAATAATAAGTAAATAAATAGACAGGACCACTGTGCTAAGTCTTAGCAGTATGAATACACTAATTTCTTCAAGTTTTTGGGGTATCTGTCAGAGTAGAAGTCAAGTACAATTACTTTAAAATTAATGCAATAAACGAATGGGGTGGAACATTATTTAAAGGAGATTGTGCTTCCTGCTCTGCATGTTTTAATTTTAATTTGTTTCTGATTTAACAATTAAAACCAAGGCTTTCATTAGTAAAGCTGGTATTTGTTAATCAGGCTTAAATTCTGTATCTTAATTAATTTTGCAAGGAATTTAATGGATCAGGTTATTAGAAAGCTGACAAAGCAAGCGAAAAATGAATTTTCACTTTAAAAATCCTGTGTTAGTGTTTCACACTTGGAACTTGTTAAAAAAATTATTAAATCCTCAAATAAGCAGATTTTAAAGGCTAAAAGTAATGTAACTTGGACACCTGTTTCTTGTTTTAAAGGCTTCCTATCTCTGTATTTTATGCATTTCCATTCCACTTGGAGTCATGTATTAATTGTACATTTAGTGTGGAGTATATGCACCATATGTTGGATAAGCAATAGGAGTATGCTTCATGGAGAGTGCCTGTGGCTGTACCCAAAAAGATTCACTACCTTAGAGGGTATGATCATGGACTTCGTTGTTGTCTATGTCAGTCTGTCCAGGAATACTAGAAGACAGTACTCTGCTGGAAACATTATTTCTTCTCTGCAGTAAAGGGTACCAAAGAAGGCTAATTGTGGCAGTTCTCTACATTTTAGGAAATTTGAGAGTTCATAGGAGAAGATTAAGAGTACTCCTTGGAACCCTTCAATGCATATCAAATATTTGGTGCAGTCTGACCATGAGGGAGAATTAACGTTAGTCTGAGAGTGTGGAGGAAACAACCAAATGCTTTCTGAATGGGTTTTGTTTTGTTTTGTTTTTTTAATACTAAATTACTAACTATGTGAAGTCTTCTTGTATAGATGTATTTTATATAAAATATTAAAACCACATGACTTGGAATTTTCCCCTGAATGCCTTGCAATTGAGTGAATGAAAATGCTCAAGTCTCTTACCTTTATCACAAAGCTCAACCAAACTGAAGGCCATGAATAAGTACCATTACTGTCCAATAATAATTTTAAAAAGTTGAATGCCATGGTCACTGCTTTTGAAAGTAAGAGGATGCTGTACATCTCTAAATACAGATAACCATTTTGTATGTGTATCACTGTAAAAAGTAATCATACATTTGGAAATTCAGGCCAATGGAAACCTTTCATCCAAGAGATTGGGGTAAAGCTTTTAGTGCTGAAAAAGCACCTGCTGAGGATATTTTTTTCTTTAATGCTGAAAAGTGGCTGTTGAGGATAGTTTTTTTCTTTAGTGATGAAAAAGTAGCTGTCGAGGATATTTTTTTCCTTGCAAGCTGTTTTGATTTTAGAATAACATGTGGGAAAAGTGAGGAGATGGTGATCTTATTTTCCAAGGAAACAGTGGTGAGCACATACTGGAGGTGACACTGATCTATTTCCCCCCGCCAGAGGACTTTACTAGACAAATTATAAAGAGTCTTGAAAGTCTTAAAAGGAATGCATAACTGCACATTTTCTTTGCAAGCACAATATATAACCAGAATATTTTCTCACAGCCACCATGCAGAGGCATCCTCAATGCTTTATCTGCCCTTTGAAGCTATATGCAGTCTGCAATGACAAGACTTCATTCTCTAAAAAGGGGATTAGGGAACTGACCTCTACATAAAACTAAGACCCTTGTAACATACTACTTGACTGTTACAACTAGTACCAGGCTGTTGATGTAAAACAGAGATGTAATAGATAACATCACAGAGGTGCATTGATTTTGAATGTATGTGTGTATACATTTTAGAGCTGCATCATTCATAATTTGGTTTAAGTTTCTGTAGAATGATAGATGAAAGTTAAGCACATGACAGCTGAATGCCTAGTAATTAAGAATGAACATGCAAATACTTTTATTGAAGAGTACCTTGGAGACACTGAAATGATACCAAGTCTGTGAAAACCATAGAATACTAGGTTGTCAAGGCCCATTTGGTTCAACCTTTCTTGGGAAGAGCACTGTGTAGAAAAAATGGTCCAACACCCTGTCTAGACAAATCTTAAAAGTGTCCAATATTGAGGAATCCACCACTTCCCTGGGGAGATTATTCCAATGCCTGATTGTTCTCATTACAAAAAAAATTTTGTCTTGTGGCCAACTGGAATCTCTCCAGAAGTAATTTTTACCTATTACCCCTTTGCTTCTTCATGTGATGCCTTGTAAAAAGGGAGTCTCTCTCTTCTTTGTAGCCACCCTTTAAATACTGGAGTATGATGATAAGGTCTTCCCTATGCCTTTTTTCTCAAGGCTGAACAAACCAAATTCTCTCAGCCTTACCTCATACAACAGACTTTTGGGTCTTTTGATCATCTTTGTGGCCCTTCACTGGATACTCTCCAACATGTCTACATCTTTCTTTGCATAGCAACAACCAAAACTGTACACAGTATTCAATATGTGGCCTGACCAGCACCAAGTAGAGTGGAATAATTATTTTTTTTCTCTCATAGTGAGATAAAACCTTATTAGTGCATCCTGTTGACTTTCCTTGCCACAGCAACATGCTGTTTGGTCATACTGTGCTTGATGTCCAATAGGACCTTCAGCATCAAAATTTGAAATTTGCATATCTAAAACTAAACTGTAACTCTATGCATGGTACAGCTTTTGTCTCAACACTGACATTTAATTGGAAAGATGCAGCCTGGAGTTGTAAAGTATCTCTGTGTGTGTGTGTGTGTGTGTGTGTGTTCAGCATGATATACACCAAACACTGAAAAAACAGATTATTAATAAATGCTGGATTCTGTTTATTTTCTTTTAGGTGCTTGTAGCTCCCTGTTTTCATTTAGAAGCTTTTCTTTTCTCTATTAGAATGAACAAAGAGAAACTGTATTTAGAAAAAAAGTATTAAGTAATTTTCATAAAGCAAAGTCCAAATACTGCTCCTGTAATGCTGACAATTATTATGATAACTCTTGTCAAAGGAAATCTTAGTTCTAAAAAGCTACTGGATAAGGTTATTTGCAATAACAAAGATTAAAGATAAAATTTCATTAAAATGTATATTTAAGAAATCTTGTTGAATTTATTCTGAATGTTTTAACTTTGCATTTTATAATTTAGAAGCTACATTTCAATTTCATTTAAAAAAACCCTTACATGTCTGGCTACTCAGTCATCTGGGCCTTTGGCACACTGAAATATAGCAACCAAGCAAATGTCCAGTTTACAGTTGGCTTGGAAATAAACACATTGAAGTTAGGATTGGTCTGAGAGAATATTTCTTAGCACTGGAAAATACTTTTACAAGTGGACGGTGGTGGAGTCAGCATCCCTGGAGGTGTTCAAGGCGTGTTTGGACGTGGCACTTGGTGCCATGGTCTAGTCTTGAGGTCTGTGGTAACGGGTTGGACTTGATCTTTGAGGTCTCTTCCAACCCTGGTGATACTGTGATAATAAACTAATTTCACTCAAATGTGTCTTACTGTGGTAGTGTATTAGGGAGTGGGATATTGCTCGGTATTTTCTACAATTAAATCAAGCAGTGTAAACAGCTTTTACTAAAAAATTGGGGAAAGGACATGTCACAATAAATCTTATTAACAGATGGAAAGAACATGAAATAATGCATCAAACAAATTTGCTGTGCTTTTATACCAAAGTAGAATGTTTCAAAGACATTGATAAAACTGTGTAGAACGTTCTTAAGCCCAAAGTTTATTTCTGAAAAATTCAAGTTTTGCTATGCCTTGAGGAATCAAGTCCTGCTTTTCTTTGTCCCTTTCCACTTTGTACTGCCTGCATTATGTAATGGAATAATATTGTGACAGAAACTTGACACATTAGGGAAAATTAAAATTCTTAAGGAGAACATTTTAACATAATCCTGATTTAATTTAAGTGGATATTAGTATATTATTCTTAAGATTAGGGGCTAGCATGGCTATCTCTGCATGGATGTTTTTCAGTCAAGTACAAGATATTGATAAACCCTACATAGTTAAAGGGGCAAATGACTTTTTATTTTTGTGTAATTTACTAACAACTAAGAGATGGTGCACGTTTTTTGTTTTGTTACACCTTTGCATTTTACTATACAAATTATCACCTGTTCAATCATTACATTCAAATCTAACTCTGATGTACATCTATATGCCTAGGACATTTATAAACCAAATGATGTGAAAGCTTGGTTAACATTTCTTTAAAGTTCTCAGAATTTTGTGTTCAGTTTCAGAATTCCCAGATTGAAATAGGTCAAAGTTTTAATAAATATGCTTTTACTTTCCATTTGAAGCTAGAAATCTGACTGTTTCTCGGTCTGCTAACTGTAATTGGGATATGTGGACTATTTCAAGAATACTATTTCTCTATGGCAGTGAAATGAAATTAATTCTTTTACTTCCTATTGTGTTCTGTACAGTAATTTTGTACAGTACTTCTCTTATAGAAAGGAAGTTGCTGGCGTGCTTAACATGTTTCTCAAATTAAATTCAACTTTAGAAATGTAGCAGTGAAATGCAGGATTTCATACAGATACAAGAGATTGTTTAGGGGGAAGCAGAACTCAGACATTTGACTGTAATTTCACATTTTTATAAAAACTTATTTTGTTTTTCATGCGGCTTAGTGCCTACTACATCCTCGAAGTTCAGATCATCAATGATAGTTAGATGAAAAGCTTTTGGTTTTTTAAGCAGATTTTTAAGAGAGTCACTAATTTATAGTGATTCAGAAGTTAAATGCTGTCATCTATATAGATCAATCTTAAAGGAAAGAACATAGTAGTTTTATTTAATACACTTGATTTCTTCCAGGACAACCTGTATTCTGAGTATTGAAAGCAAAAATTATTTCCTTTCCCATTTCCCTATCTTGTGCTTAATTGAAATTTTAATGCCAGCATAAGGAAAATAATAATCTTTTACTATAGTATGTAATTTCTTTGATTATTGCAGGTGGAATTTCGAAGTGGTCTTTGAGTTAATGGAACAAAGTGCTTACTTCCTTTCATCTTCATTGACATGTTTCACAAGATGTCAAAAGCTGAATCAATGCATGCTTATTTTTCACAGTATAAGAGTAACCTTGTTACTCAACACTTTATCCTCCAACACAAACTCTCTAAATAAATTTAAAGAGGTGCCAGTGTTTTATCATTGAATACTTATGTGTGAAGCATTTGTAATCTTATGAGAACAAGTAACAGAACTGGTGTATTTAGCATTTAGTAGGTTATAGAGAGTAAATTTTTAAGACCAGAAGGAATAACCTTCTCATATAATTCAATTTCTTGTATAGTGTAAGAGAACGAATCCCACCCTGCAGCTTCTGTGTCCGATTTTTTGGTTTAGGTAGAATGTGTGTTTTGAAGAATGTGTCCAGATCTGCTGTAATGATTTCAAGGAATGGAGAATGCAGCACTCTAAATAAATTGCCTCAAGTAATGCTTATTCTTTAAGGAATAGAAAAATCATTAAAAGGAAGGCAGACATTTTTGGATGGGTGTTCTCTTCAGAAACATACAGAGTTCAGAAGAGAAGATCTTTTCTTGCTCACAAGTGCAGAATATGGGTAGTAAATGCTGTGCAGGATGATCCACAAGAGAAAAAATAGACGTTTTGTAGTTACTAAATGTAAAAAATGATCCAAATAAAGAATGTTCCCTGAAGGATGTTTTATCTGTGAAACCACTTTCTCACATTGGAAAGCAATGGTTGTTTCAGAAATTCACAAGTAACTTTTTGAAACATCTGCAATGTCTCTAATCTTCAATGACAGAAAATGTGTTAGGAAAGATAAAGACAAAAAATTGTCCTTTTTGATTTGGAGATGTCACATTCAGGATCAATTTTGTAACACTAAGATTAAGTAGATAATGAAAATCTTTGCTGAACAGGCAGAAAACCTTTATAAGATATAGCAGAACTTATTGAAAATTAGGTGACATATTAAAAATATTAGGTGACATCATAGTAGGAGTCTGCTACAGACCTTCTGATGAGGAAGGCAAAAAGGATGAGACCCCTGACAAACAAAGAGGAGAAGCTTCAGGCTCACAGGCCCTGGTCCTCATGGAGGACTTCAACCACCCTGACACTGTTGGAAGGACAATACAGAAGAGCAACAGCAATGTAAGAGGTTCCTGGTGTGCATTGATGATAACTTCCTTCTCCAAGTGGTAGAGGAACCCACAAGAAAAGCTGCTATGCTGGACATAATCCTCACCAAGGAGGGGCTGGTGAGTGAAGTGAAGCTGCAGGGTTGCCTTGGCTACAGTGACCATCAAGGCATAATGGAGGGTGCATAGCAAACTCACTGCTTTGGAATTCAGAAGAGCAGACTTCAATCTCTTCAGAGACCTCCTAGGCAGGGTGTCATGGGAAAAAAGCCTGGAAGGAAGGCCTGAAAAAACTGGTCAGTGTTCAAGTATCACTTGCTCCAGGCCCAGGAGGAATGCATCCCAAAAAAGAGGAAGGCAGGTAAGAACGCCAGGAGTCCTGCATGGATGAATAGAGAGCTTCTGGACACACTTAGATGTAAGAAGAAAGCCTACAGAGAGTGGAAGCAAGGACAGGTAACCTGGGATGAATACCAAAAAATTGTTTGTGCAGACAGAGACCAGGTTAGGAAAACTAAAACGCGGCTAGAATTGAATCTGGCTAGAGACATTAAGGGGAACAAGAAGAATTTCTTCAAGTATATTAGTGAGAAAAGAAGGACTAGGGAGAATGTGGAACTCTTCCAGAAGGGAAATGGACACCTGGTGACAAAGGATATGGATAAGGCTGAGGTGCTCAATGACTACTTTGCCTCAGTCTTCAATGGCAAGGGCTCCAACCACAATGTACAAGACCCAGAGGGCAAAAGTAAAGACTGGGAGAAGGAATATCTACCTACTGTATTAGAAAATTTTGTTTGTGACAGCCTAAAGAATCTGAATGTGCACAAGTCCATGGGGCCTGAGGATATCCACCCACAGGTCCTGAGGGAACTGGCAGATGAAGTTACCAAACCACTGTGCATCATATTTGAAAGGTCATGGCAGATTGGTGAGGTTCCTGCTGACTGGAGGAGGGCAAACATAACACCCATCTTCAAGAAGGGGAAAAAAAGATTACCCCAGGAACTGCAGACCAGTTCCAGGATTGGAACTGGACGATCTTTGAGCTACCTTCTAACCTAAACCATACTATGTTTTTGTGATTCTAAAAACACAATGAACCACTCTTTAGAATTTCACCATTTAAAATTTTAAAACTCTTTTTTTTTTTTTCTTCTCAGTGTATTTAGACAATTATATTCATAACTGGTAAAAACAATGAAGAGGTCATCTCCATTGACTGGTAAATAAATCTAGCACCAAGTGTGTGTGTGGGGGGGGGAAACCAACCTGCATGATTTGAGAATGCTCTTCACTGGAGGTTAAATTCTACTACTACACTGTTCTCAGAAATTGAGAGTTTCCCCATATCTCTACCTTTTCCCAAGTTAAGAACTTCCTACTACTTGTTAAACCCTTTGGATCTTAGTTTCTATTTGGCCTGAACAAATGTTAACTATAATGCAGAAATGCTCACTTTTTTCCCCCCTGCATCTTCAGAGAGACAGATGTCCTTAGAATTTTGCAGTTTGCACTTCCCTCAGTTGTTCCCTAGTTTTTGGCACAACATACTTAATTTACTTTAAACAGTGTATGCAAGGTCAGGGTCTGGTGGTGACTCATGGACAGCACTTTGCAGCTCTCATTACAAACAAGACCAATAGTAGTAACGATGCAGAGAACATGTAATTAAGAGTATCAGGCTAGATTAGAATCTAATTGATGGCCTAATGATGAAAATATCCACTTCTCATTGATTGTTCCCTGAGCCAACCAGTCTCTTCTGGTGCACTGATTTTTCATTAGTACTCATCTAAAGAATGAAACAAAGAACAGCTGTTGCACCATAGACTGAAACAATTGTATAACCAATAGATATGTTTTGATTATTTTAGATTATGGAGACAAACAAGAATTCTAAAGCAGAGATTACACCAGTTTACCTATGCAGCTAAAGGTTGAAATATGTACATGTACACTTCTATAAGGAAATTAATTATACAGGTGACTTATTCAGCCTTATGTTCATCACTGGAAAGGAGTAGGTACTGAGTAGCACCAACTCTCAAGCTCAGTTATTTTTTAGCCTCCACTCAGTAACAACTTTAGTAGAAATCAGCAATCAGCAGTTACTGTACCATAGCAAAGATTTCTGCAGTTGATTTTCTCACTCTGTCTTCATTTCTTGGTATGTGGTCAAACATATGCAAACACATCTTGGTAGTGAGTTTTATACAGAAAATGTATATTGGTGTTTTGTTTTGGTTTTGTTTTCTCCTCTCCTCTTGTGCTGGTTTGAGGCTAATTAGAATATTTTAATAGAGAAAATTACACTATAGGCTGTGAAAGGAAAAACATCATGATGTCTACTTCACTCATACGCTTGGTGGAGAATTGTTTGGGAACACTAACCAAAACAATAGATAAGTCAGTCTCTCTCTGTCGCTTGCTTGAACAGGAGCTGTTGGGGGCAGTCTAGCAGCTTCTGGGCTCTGACTCCTCTGCTGATTAATCCTCACTAACCACTTTTCTTCTAACCCACCTGGCTGATCCTCCTAATTTACCTTGCACGTAAGGCAAACCTTGGGGTAAGGTACAGGGGTGGGGAGAAGGTGGAAGGGTGGTTGGGAGCCCCTCCTGGGGTCNTTCACACCTCTTGTGTCAGAAAATACCATAATCAAGCAAACAAACAAATACAGATTATTTTTAAATTTGAATATTAACTTTTTCCTTTTTCCTATTATTCAGTTTATTTCTATTGAGAAATTCTATAGTGCAAAAAAAAAAAAAAAAAAAAAA
>VWZE01000273.1:13896-26099 GCA_013396675.1 Eubucco bourcierii
TAAACTAAATAAAAATTAAAATAAAATAAATGAAACCAAAATAAAATAAAATAAACCAAAATAAAATAAACCAAAGTGAAATAAAGAAAAAATAAAATAAAATAAAATAGATTAAACCAAAATAAAATTAAATAAACCAAAATAAAATAAACAAACAAAAAAGGATAAAAAACAAAATAAAATGAAATAAACAAAAATAAAATATACAAAAAATAAAAGAAACCAAAATAAACTAAATAAAAATTAAAATAAAATAAATTAAACCAAAATAAAATAAAATAAAATAAACCAAAATAAAATAAACCAAAAATAAAATAAACTGAAATAGACTAAACCAATATAAAATTAAACCAAAATAAAATAAGCAAGAACTAAACTAAATTAAAAAATTATTAATAACATAAAATAAACCAAAATCAAATAAAATTTTAAAAATGAAATAAAACCAAAATAAAATTTAACAAAACAAAATAAAATAAACTAAATACAACAAAATGAAAACAAAATAAAACAAAAATAAAATAAGATAAAATAAATATGATAAAACAAAAATAAAATAAAACAAAAATTAAATTAAATTAAATACAACTAACAATTCATCCTTAAAGAAGTCTGAATGCTTAAAAGGTTCTTATGTTTGAATGCTTTCGTTGGTTAGTTGGTTTCTTTTATTGTTTTATGTTTTAATTTGCTGCTAAGTAAGGCAGACAATGAATCTTCCAGGGAGAAAAAGGAAAGTAAAGAGAAAATGCAACATGCCTTACATCCTAAGGGCAAGCTGCCATGCAGAGCACTGTATCATTCTCATTTTAAGATCTTCTGCTAGAGTAATATCAGTCCTGACAGGGTTTTCCCTTCTATCTCATTAGAGACAGAGCAAACCTGCTGAGATGTAGGATTTCACAACTTGTAATTCTCACCTACAGGGAGGGAATGAAAAAGATCTCATCAAAATGAAGATCCCCTGAAAATCATCAGCCCTGTGAAACAGGTCTCCCTGCTGTTCGCAGGCAATGCTTGCAGTGATGCTGTGTTCCTGTATTTGCTTTTCCTTAAGTGAAAGGCCTCCTGCGCTCTCTAGGGAGGTGGAAGTGTTAGAAACCTCTGCCTACACCAGTGCTTCTCAGGCTGCTTTGCTATCAGAGCAGAGCTAGGACCATCCCTGTCTTTGTGTCTACTTTCCCTCCCCTCTCCCTCCCATTGTTTCAGTCCATTCCTTTATCTATTTTTCTTAAGTGCCTGCAGCTTGAATTTGCTCTTGCAGGACACTTAACATTTATCCCAATTAAAAATTAAAGCCACTGGCTCCAGAGTTTCCTTGGCCATTTGCCAGACACAGGAAGGATATTTGCTGACACTGAGAAATTCTCATTGATGTGTAAGGTCAGGCCTGAACCCAATGTTTGTCACAAAGGTGATTTTCACAACCACTGGGCATGCAAAGCATTTAAAATCAATCTCTTCTAGTTGCTGGATGTTCTGATCTGCTGCTCCAGGAAGCAGTTCAACCTCCTGCCTAGGGGTGGCAAAGAAGATAGGAAGTACTTTAATACACATATATACATGTGTGTGTATCTGTCCACACATGCATGTGTGTGTGCACATCAATACAGGGAAAAAACAGACAGAAAATAAATGAAGGTTGGAGGAAAAAAGTGAATCTTGAGGTTTAGGGGAACAAGAAGCTGTGTGGAGTTGTAAGAACAGTTTCTTATCTCTTTACTTCCAAAAGGATTTATTTTTTATAAACTAAATTTTCTTTAATTTTATTTTTATTTTTTAAATTTCATTTTTCTTTTTACTTTTTCTTTTCTTTTTCTTTCCTTTTTCTTTCTTTTTTATTTTCTTTTTATTTTCTTTTTCTTTTTACTTTTTCTTTTCTTTTTCTTTTCTTTTTCTTTATCTTTTTCTTTTCTTTATATTTTTCTTTTTTATTTCTTTATTTCAAATCTAAATTTAATATTTAATTAAATTCTGATGATTAATTTAAATTGAATTTTTAAAAAGTATATTTCAATTTCATTAATTTGATAATTAAACTTCATTTAAATATTAAATTTATTTAAATTGAATAAATCGAATAATTTAAATTATTAAATTAAATTTAGTTAATTTAATGATTATATTTAGATTAATAAATAATCAATAAATATTTTACTAATCATCATGATATTAACTATAGTAAAATATAGTTAGCCTAATAATCAAATTTAATTATTAAATTAAATTAAATTACTTATTTTTATTTTCGTGTATTTTAATTTATTTATTTTTAATTATTTTAATTTATTTTAAATTATTTTAAATATATGTGTTATTTTTGTTACTAATTTAAGTCTAACTAATTTTTAATGTTAATTAATTTTAAATGTCAATCTAATTTTTATAAATTAAATGTACATTAACAATTAAATTAATCATGTAACATTTAATTAAAGCTCTTTAACTTATTTCTATTTTAATTTATTTCCATTTAATTTTAAATTTTTTAAATTTATTTTAAATTTATTTTTATTTTTAATTTTAATTCTATTGTTATTTTAAATTTAAATCTAAATTTATTTTTATTTTCATTTTTATTTTAAATCTAAATTTAATTTTTATTTAAAAGCTAAATTTTAATTTTAAGCTTATTTTTAATTTTAATCTTAATTTTAATTTATTTTTTTAAAACATGCTCTATTTTGCATACAAATTCTCATGGCAAGTCCCCATCTGGGTGACATCTGACACTGCAGGGACAGGCAGGTTGGTTTAGGGATCCTTGGCAGAATGGGGAGCGGCCACACGGCTGTAGGCAGAGCTTTGTTCTCCAGCTGGTCAGCCCCTGAGGAGACCTTGCAGCAGCATTCCAGTACCTGAAAGGAGCCTAAAGAAAGCTGGGAAGGGACTTTTTTACAAGGCATTGATGTGAAAGAATGAGGGGGAACTGACTGAACTTGAGGAGGGCAGATATAGACTGGGTATTAGAAAGAAATTCTATACAGTGAGGGTGATGAGACACTGGCAGAGGTTCCCCAGGGAGGCTGTGGATGTGCCTTCCCTGAGTGTGCTCAAGACCTCACCCAACCTGGTCTAGTGGAAGGTGTCCCTGCCCATGACATGTCCTTAGGTCTTTAAGGTCCCTTCCAAACCAATCCATTCTATTAATCTGTGAATCTATCTATGAATCTATAAATCTATGAATCTATGAATTTATGTATTTACCTATGAATCTATGATTTTCTCTTTCTATCTATCTATCTATCTATCTATCTATCTATCTATCTATCTATCTATCTATCTATAAATGTATGAATTTGTGTCTATTAATCTATAAAGCTATGGATTTATACATCTATCAATCTATGAATCTGTCTGAAAGTCTATGGACCTTGGGGTCTGGATTGATGAAAAGCTCAACATGAGCCTGAAGTGTGTGTATGCAACCCAGACAGCAACTGTGTGCTGGGCTGCAACAAGAGAAGTGTGGGCAGCAGGGCAAGGGAGGAGATTGTGCCCCTTTGCTCTGCTCTCCTCAGAGCCCACCTGCAGTCCTGTGCGCAGTTCTGGAGCCCTCAGCACAGGAAGGACATGGAAGTGTTGGAGTGGGTCCAGAGGCGGCCACCATGATGCTGAGAGGGCTGCAGCAACTGTACTGTGAGGACAGGCTGAGAGAGTTGGGGCTCTGCAGCCTGCAGAAGAGAAGGCTTCCAGGAGAGCTTAGAGTAGCCTTCCAGGATCTGAAGGGTGCTACAGGAAAGCTGGGGAGGGACTATTGACAAGGTCTGGGAATGCCAGGACAAGGGGAATGGGTTTGAAGTGTCAGAGGGGAGATTGAAAGTGGATGTTAGGAGGAAGTTGTTTGGAGTGAGGGTGGTGAGACACTGGCACAGGTTGCCCAGGGAGGCTGTGGTTGCTCCCTCCCTGGAGGTGTTCAAGGCCAGGTTGGAGGAGTCCTTGAGTGACCTGTGCTAGTGGGAGGTGTCCTATGGCAGGGGGTTGGACATAGATGATCCTTGAGGTCCCTTCCAGAATCATTCTATGATTCTGGGATTCTATGTATCAAAGTATGAATCTAGGAATCTATCTATGAATCTATGTACCTCTCTATGAATCTATTATGTATCTACGAATCTATGTATCTGAATCTATGAATCTTTGTGTCTGTCTGTGAATCTATGTATCTAACTATGAATCTATGAATGTCTGTATCTGTGACTCTATTAATCTATGGATCTATGAATTTCTGTATCTATCAATCTATGAATTTCTGTATCTATCAATCTATGAATTGATCTGTAAGTCTATGAATTTGTGTATCAAAGTATGACTCTATGAATCTATGAATTTCTGTATCTATGAATCTCTATAAATTTATGAATTTCTGTATCTATGAATCTATGAATATGTGTATCTAATGATCTATGAATCTTTGTATCTATGAATCAGTGGATCTATGAATCAATGAATGTATGTCTCTCTCTATGAATCTATTAATTTACGTATCTATGAATCTATTCATCTATGAATCTACTGATCTATGAATCTTTGTATCTGTCTATGCATCTATGAATCAATGAATTTATGTATCTCTCTATGAATCTATTTATGTATCTATGAATCTATGAATTATTGTATCTGTCTATGAATTTATGAATCTGTGAATCTATGAATTTATGTATATAGATGTGTATAAATGTATACGAGGCCTTGAGTGACCTGTGGAGGTGGGAGGTGGGAGGTGTCCCTACCTATGGTAGGAGGTTGGAACTAGATAATCCTTGAGGTCCCTTCCAAACTTACCATTCTATGACTCTATGATTCTATGATATCTATGAATCTATGAATTTATGAATATATGAACCTATGAGTCTGTGAATCTATGTATCAAACTATGAATCTATGAATCTATGAATCCATGTATCTGTCTAAGAATCTATGAATCGGTCTATGAATATATATATCTATGAATCTATGAACAGAGTTTATGTGCTAAAAAATAAAACATTTCTGAGAAGTTTCAAGCAGAGGGATTACTCCTGTGTAGCTATGCACAATGAAGGCAGCATCATTGGAAGGTAACACTCTGTGCTTCGATGCCAACACTCTGTGCTGGGTTAGGAACTGACTGCAGGGGCGAGCCCAGAGAGTGGTGGTGAATGGTGCCACATACAGCTGGAGGCCTGGCACTAGCAGTGTGCCCCAGGGATCAGTGCTGGGCCCCGGGAGTGGCTGGAGAGCAGCCAAACAGAAAGGGATCTGGGGGTGCTGATTGACACCCACCTGAACATGAGCCAGCAGTGTGCCCAGGTGGCCAAGAAGGCCAATGGCATCCTGGCCTGCATCAGGAACAGTGTGACCAACAGGAGCAGGGAGCTCATTCTCCCCCTGCACTCTGCACTGCTTAGGCCACACCTTGANGAGGAGGCTCAGGGGAGACCTTCTTGCTGTCTCCAGCTACCTGAAGGGTGCTTGTAGCCAGGAGGAGGTTGCTTTCTTCTCTCAGGCAAGCAGCAGCAGAACAAGAGGACACAGTCTCAAGCTGTGCCAGGGGAAGTTTAGGCTGGAGGTGAGGAGAAAGTTGTTGCCTGAGAGAGTCATTGACTGCTGGAATGGGCTGCCCAGGGAGGTGGTGGAGTCAGCGTCCCTGGAGGTATTCAAGGCAGGTTTGGATGTGGCACTTGGTGCCATGGTCTGGTCTTGAGGGCTGTGGTAACAGGTTGGACTTGATGAGCTTTGAGGTCTCTTCCAACCTTGGTGATACTGTGAGACTGTGATCACTGAATTATTCTTGATCGATATCGTCTTCTGTCAACTACTCCTTGAGGCATTCATTTGCAGCACTTCAGGTAAACTATTCCAAATTTCTCAGCATTCAAACTGGTGCTGCAATTGTTTGTCTCTGTAGGATGTAGAATCCAGAAAATTCTCTGAATTAAAAAGGGGCCTTAGAATCTTTAGTTCAATGTTTCCTTGAAACATTTCATTGTTTTTACATTTTTCTACGAGTTCAGGGTTTTAACTGTGAGAAGATACAAAACAAAACTAAGATTTTATGTTTCATAAAGAGAAAAACTGTTTGTTTGGGTTTTTTTATCTGCAAAAAGGTTTTTTTTTATTCTTTTTTGTTGTTGTTGTTTTGTTTTTTAAAAGTATATAGTTAGAGCTTTTGGCTATAATGCAGTATTATGTGTTTAGGTTTTCCTATTAAAGTCCCAGCACAGTAATAAAAGTCCTTGTCCCCATGTAAGCTAAGCAGCTCTTGGTTGCAATTCATTTAATACAAATACATGATAGCACTGCACTATATTTTTCTTTTTCCCTCTAATATGTACTTTTCCAATGAGCAAAGATCCCTGCTCTAAAAAGACATCCTGAACTAAACTCACTCTTCAGATGTGACTGTAATAATTATCAGGGGTTGTGATTGCTAGAGAAAGAAAATAAAGCAAAAAACATTAAAAAAAAATAAAAGAAGAAGAAAAATTAAAAAGACTGCATTAGTTCCTCAGTTCCTCCATATAAGTGCAACCAAACTTCTGAAAAATGTTTATTCCTTCACCTGGGAGCATTGCTTCAGTATCAGAGCCATCTCCTGGATCACACTTTTGCTAAAAGAATAATAATATAATAATCATTGCAGATTAATGACAGTATGTAATTAGATTCTTTTTTTTCCTTCTATATTTTTCTTAACAAGAACATCATTCCCAAAAAAAAAAGTTGAAAGTTCTGAAAGTTGTAATTTATCCTAAAACTGGCAAAATTAATCATAGAATCATAGAATGGTAAGGTTGGAAAGGACCTCAAAGCTCAGCCAGTTCCAATCCCCTGCCATAGGCAGGGACACCTCCCACTACCACAGCTCACTCAAGGCCTCCTCCAACCTGGCCTTGAACACCTCCAGGCAGGGAGCAGCCACAACCTCCCTGGGCAACCTGTGCCAGTGTCTCACCACCCTCAATGTAAAGATCTTCCTCCTAACATCTAGTCCAAATCTCCCCTCTGCCAGTTTAAACCCATTGCCCCTTGTCCTGTCGTTGCAGGACCTCGTAAATAATCCTTCCCCAGCCTTCCTGTAGGTCCCCTNGTGGGGTCTGAGGAGAGCAGAGCCAAGGGGCACAATCCCCTCCCTTGCTCTGCTGCCCACACTGCTCTTGCTGCAACCCAGCACACAGTTGCTGTCTGGGCTACACTCACACTGCAGCCTCAGGTGAAGCTTTTCATCACCCCACACCCCTAGCGCCTGTTCCTCAGGGCTGCTCTCAGCCATTCCCCACCCAACCTGCAATTGTACTTGGCATTGTGCCTACCCAAGGACAAGACCTTACACTTGACCTTGTTGAATGTCCTGAGGTTGACCTGGGCACCACTCTGCAGCCTGCCCAAGTCCCTCTGGATGGATCCCTGCCCTCTAGCAAGTGACTGTGCCACACAGCTTGGTGCCATCTGCAGCTTTGCTGAGGCTGCACTGATTCCTCTGTCCATGACACTGACAAAGATGTTATTTCTGTCATGTGATAGTTAAACATATTTCTTCAAAACCTTAGGATTTCTGAAGAGATTGCTTTGAATTTTATTTTGCTGAGTACTTGTCCTGCTTTGTATCTTTGCCATTCGTCAGTTTTCTCTTTCAGGTCTGCAGTCTTAAAATTATATCCACTGTACAAACTTCCTTAGAAGGAACCCAAAAGAAGTGACTTTACTTTCTCCCAATAATTTGTCTTAAAGTAGAACAGTATAAAAAAAGTTTTAGTTGAAAACTCAAAACAACTTCACCTTTCTTTTTCTAGTGGAAAAAAATAAACCAACCCAAACCTCTTTTTTTTTTTTTTCTTTTTCCTTTGATTTTCTTCTTTTCTTTTAACTTTATCTGATTTCCATAATGTGTTTTACATTTTGAATTCCGTTTGTTGCCAGCTGGCAGAGGCAGTGGAAATTCAAAGCCTGTTCTTCATGCCTGTGGTAGGATGATTTCTCAAGCTGCCATTTCCCTTTATATTTCCCTGCTTCTGAACAAAACTCTGGATCAAAAGGTAAGTGGTGAAGCGACACCTGGCATGATTCCTGGCACCTTGGCAAAGGGTCCCTCTGCCTGCAAAAGCCTTGTTAGTTAAATCCGAGCACAGCAGAGGACCACTCTGTTTGCTGGTGTGGAAGGTCAGAGAAGAACTCAACTCTGTTCACCAACAGGGGCCTCTGCCTTCCAGGCACTTCATGCAGTTGTCTAGCTCAGGATGCTTCTCACCCTTGGTTTGCTCTAAAAGTAGTTTTAGACCATTTGAAATTAATTTAATTTATGAAATTTGAGGCTCACTGTTTAAAAAAAAAAAAGGTTGTATAAAGGAGCTTTTTCTTGTGCTAAATACATGGCAGATCACAGGATCACAGGATGTTGAAGGTTGGAAGGGACCTCCACAGATCAAGTCCAACTGCCCTGCCAGAGCAGGACCAGAGAATCTAGCACAGGTCACAAATGGGTCTTGAAAGTCTCCAGAGAAGGAGGCTCCACAACCTCTCTGAGTAGCCTGTGCCAGTGCTCTGGGACCCCTCCAGGAAAGAAGTTCTTCATCATGTTGAAGCCCATGATGTGTTTATGGATAGCAATTTCCCCTTCCTTGCTTCATTGAATATTTAGTGGATAAAGTCCCTGTGCACAGTGGGTTCCCATGTCTATATATGTCTGTGTGCAGTGCTGGAGAGAACTGGATATACACACATATAACAAATAAGTAAATAAACACGTGTGTGTACATATATATATATATATGTATATGCACAGACACACACATATATGTATGCATAAAAAAAATTATATGTGGACATAGATATATAAATACATTACATTTAATATATATATAGAATCATAGAATCATAGAATGGTAAGGTTGGAAGGGACCTCAAGGATCATCTAGTTCCAACCCCCTGCCATAGGCAGGGACACCTCCCACTAGTACAGGTTACTCAAGGCCTCATATATATATGTGTATGTATATATATACATACATACATACATATATATATATATATATACATACATATATATATATATATATATATGTGTGTGTGTGTATATATATATATATATATATATGTGTGTGTGTGTGTGTATATATATATATATATATATACATACACATATATATATACATACACACACATATATATATATATATACATACACANCACATATATATAAATGAAATATATAGACATAAATCACATATATATATATATATATATAATAAATCAAATATATATATAAAATAAATGAGTAAACATATGGACATACACATAAAAATATATTACATAAAAGAAATATACATCTAAATTATAAATATAAATATATATATATATAAATGAAATGTATAGACATATGTATATATAAAGTACATCACACGAATATATTCAATATATAATAAATATGTACACACACATATATAAAATAAATTACATATATATAAAAGAAATCAATAAATTTATGGACACACATATATAAATATAGCACATAAGATAAACATGTATAAAATATATATAAATGAAAAATACATACATACATATATATATATATATATATGTATTTATCTACTTGTGTATTTATTTATTTAGATGTATGTAATGAATCACATCTATATAAAATGGATAAGTTTATGGTCATACATATATAAATATATTACATAAGATAAATATGTATAAAACATATATACACACACATTTTAATGAAATATATATACATATATATAATAAATAACATATATATAAAATAAATGAATACTGGGGTCGGAGTGGCTGGAGAGTAGCCAAACAGAGAGAGATCTGAGGGTGCTGATTGACACCCGCCTGAACATGAGCCAGCAGTGTGCCCAGGTGGCCAAGAAGGCCAATGGCATCCTGGCCTGCATCAGCAAGAGTGTGGCCAGCAGGAGCAGGGAGCTCATTCTCCCCTTGTACTCTGCACTGGTCAGGCCACACCTTGAGTACTGTGTCCAGTTCTGGGCCCCTCAATTTAGGAAGGACATTGAGGTACTTGAACGTGTCCAGAGAAGGGCAACGAGGCTGGGGAGAGGCCTGGAGCACAGCCCTATGAGGAGAGGCTGAGGGAGCTGGGACTGTTTAGCCTGGAGAAGAGGAGGCTCAGGGGAGACCTTCTTGCTGTCTACAACTACCTGAAGGGTGGTTGTGGCCAGGAGGAGGTTGCTTTCTTCTCTCAGGCAACCAGTGACAGAACAAGAGGACACAGTCTCAAGCTGCGCCAGGGCAAGTTTAGGCTGGAGGTGAGGAGGAAGTTCTTCACTGAGAGAGTGGTTTGTCACTGGAATGGGCTGCCCAGGGAGGTGGTGGAGTCACCGTCCCTGGAGGCGTTCAAGGCACATTTGGACATGGCACTTGGTGCTATGGTCTAATCTTGAGGGCTGTGGTGATGGGTTGGACTTGATGATCTCTGAGGTCTCTTCCAACCCTTGCGATACTGTGATACTGTGATACTGTGATACATACATACATTTATTACATAAAAGAAATACATAAATATAAGAGTATATATACACATATATATAAATGAAAGATATATATATAAATAAAATAAAGCATATAAACATATTTTATATATAATCTCTCTGTACACACATATATACAAAATAAAAAGAAAAAAATCACATATATAGAAAATAAATGAATAAATGTACGGAAATACATATATTACATAAAATAAAGGATAAATATAAATAGATATATAAACACACATAAGTATAATAACTATACACACGTGCATATAAAATTAATACATTAAAAATAAATAAATAAATTTATGGACATACATACTTAAATATATTACATAGATAATATGTATGAAATATATATACACACATATAAATGAAATATATACATATATATATAAAATAAATCACATATATATACAATAAATGAATAACTTTATGGTCATACATATATAAATACATTACATTAAAGAAAAATATAAATATAAAAATATATATACACATATATATAAATGGAATATATATATATGTATATATATATATATATATATATATATATATATATATATATATATATATATATATATATATATATATATATATATATATATATATATATATATATATATATATATATATATATATATATATATATATATATATATATATATATATATATATATATATATATATATATATATATATATATATATATATATATATATATATATATATATATATATATATATATATATATATATATATATATATATATATATATATATATGTATATACATATGTGTGTGTATATATATATATATATATAAAATCACATAAATATACTTAGCATTTATATATATATACACATATCTAAAATACATCATGTGTATATAAAATAAATAAATAAATTTCTGGACATACAGATATAAATATATTCCATAAAACAAAGAATAGTTATACATATATACCCACACATATATATAATAACTATACACATATGCACATACAATTCATTAATAAACTTAAAATAAATGAATAAGTAAATAAACATGTGTGTGCATGTATATGTGTGTAAATATATATATATGTACACACATACACACATACACACATGTATACCTAAAAAAATTAATATATGGACATACATATGTAAATACATTACATAAAATAAAGAATATATATAAATATATATATGCACACACACATATATATACCCATATATTTTTTTTTAAAAAAATAAATTAAATAATAGGCATACATAGGTCCCTTAGTAAGACATCAGTTTATTGAGGAGTACTTCACACTGATCTAGAATACTGTTTACAGTTCTGGAGCCCCAACACAGGAAGGACATGGAAGTGTTGGAGTGGGTCCAGAGGAGACCATCAAGATGTTGAGAGGGCTGCATGTGCTCTGCTGTGAGGACAGGCTGAGAGAGTTGGGGCTCTGCAGCCTGCAGAAGAGAAGGCTTCCAGGAGACCTTAGAGTAGCCATCCAGGATCTGAAGAGGAGGGACTGAACAGGAATGCTGAGGAGGGACTATTGACTATTAGCTTGCAATGCCAGGACAAGGGGCAATGGGTTTGAAGTGGCAGAGGGGAGACTGCAAGTGGATGTTAGGAGGAAGTTGTTTGGAGTGAGGGTGGTGAGACACTGGTACAGGTTGCCCAGGGAGGTTGTGGCTGCTCCCTGCCTGGAGGTGTTCAAGGCCAGGTTGGAGGAGTC